>MU182965.1:268241-296713 GCA_016904865.1 Pissodes strobi | reverse complement strand
ACGGAGACGAAGCCCTTTAATCTAAATACCCGAATAAGCGTGTGAAATGTCCAGTTTTCAAGAGTAGTTGTTAGTGCATTTTTGTCTATTTTCAGGGCAGTCGTAGAAAAAAGTATATTCAACTTACATTTGCAATGAATGGTCATTGCATAATATACTTTTCAGCAGCTAATAATGAAATAAAATTTCCGAAAACTTATAATAATTTCATATTTGAACACGAAATTTATGAGATACCAAAAATACGCAATTTTATCCCGATTTAAACGTTTTTGTGACACATACATAGGGATTTTCTGCTTTCAATGGTTAAACGAAAAATTAAATCATACCACTGCTAGCCTAAAAATAAATTGCTTATGATTATTTTTGAGACAAATAAAAAGGAACTGAAGCATACAAATTTTATTTAAAAACATACAAATATGACAAATATCTGGTTAATGACATATTCAAAAAGTAGCTTAATAACTATTTCCTTCTATTAAATACCTATTAAAAATATATTTACAGCAGTGCCTTCACTGGTTTTGAAACGTTACCAAGTTAGTATACTTATCGAATGGGGAAGAGCCGTCGGTCGTCGACCTCCAATGCTCTCAATCTATTGGTGCAGTTACTTTACTACGTGCATACTATAAATATTTTGGGGGTAAAACAAGGCGGAACCAAGGGAAGTGGCATTGCCAGATTGACATGTAAGAACTTCAGAACCGGTTTTGGATGAATAAAAAATGGGGAAAATAAGTATTTAGTGTTATAATTTAATATGAAAAAAGTATGTACAGTAACTCGTAAACTTAAAATTTGGCAACGCTACATCTATCGACCATAGAATGTGCCTCAATGTTGGGGGAAAACAAAGAACCATTTGTCCCGTCTCTTCAGGTTAAATGTCTTTGAGTCCGACCACGGTAACGGAAATCTCTCAGTCCTTCGTATACACTGTTTCAAAATTTTTCGTTCCATTCCTTTATGCGGGTATCAAAACTGCTTACATCCTATAGTAAACTAATACATTATTGTCGCACGGTATCAAAATTGCTTCTGTAATGTGTTTTGAGTCGTTTGTGAGTGTTTAGCTTGTTTCGTATCCATCTGAGTGCAATACGTTCACGTTCTCTGAGAAATTTTTTTATTAATTTTCAAGTTCTCTGAGATAATTTGTAACTAATATACTGTGAGTGGTTCTATGGAGAATTCTGTTACTGTTATCCGGGTTATCCCACTTGATAAAGGTAGAAAAAAGATACCAGACCTCCGACATGGAAAGCTGCGCAAGCAAAAAGTGCAAGGTAAGTACAGGGTTATTCATTATAAATGGACACCCCCCTTAACTTGGTTATTTTTAAAGATAGAGGGATAATTTTTTTATCGACTTGTAGGTAATCATCTTAATTTTTTTATTTCTAATGAAAATATTATACAGGGTGGCCCATAAGCAAACGCCAATATAAAATTACATTTTTTTAAATGGAACACCCTGTATATTATTGCATTTTTGGATTCTACTTAAAATTCTAAGCATATTTTATATATGATGTTATATCTCTAGAGCTAGTAGTTTAACAGCTATAAACAGTTGAAAATCGGTACTTTGGCTACTTTTCACTTTGGTAGCAAGCAGGCCATTAAAAATGGAGTAAAATGAATTTCACATTCCTATCTTAACTTTTCAAGAGCTATCTGATGGTGCTAACTGATGGTACCTGCCAAGGTACCAGATTTGGTACCCATGGTACCGCCTGCCAGTTAGCCCCATCAGATAGCACTTGAAAAGTTAAGATAGGAATGTGAAGTTCATTTTACTCCATCTCTAATGATCTTCTTGCTACCAAGGTGAAAAGTAGCCAAAGTACCGATTTTCAACTGTTTATAGCTGTTAAACTACTAGCTCTAGATATGTAACATCATACATAAATATGCTTAGAATTTTAAGTAGAATCCAAAAATGCAATAATATACAGGGAGTTCCATTTAAAAAAATATAACTTTAGATTGGCGTTTGCTTATGGGACACCCTGTATAATATTTTCATAACTAATAAAAAAATTAAGATGATTACCTACAAGTCGATAAAAAAATTGTTCCTCTATCTTTAAAAATAACCAAATTAAGGGTGGTGTCCATTTATAATGAATAACCCTGTACCTTTGTGTTTGTCTAATTATCAGTAAAACCTGTAGAAACTGGAATCGGACGGTCATAAATAATTTTTTTGTCATACGCTCCCAAAAATAGCTATTTTACGGACTCATTTGAGTCCGTAAAATACTTCTTTTTAGGCCTAGTCCGTAAAAGTCGTCATGGCAAATTTTACGGACTATTCCAAAATTCCTGAATATGTCTAAATGTCAAATTTCGAATGACATGACAAAATTGTCAAATAGTTGCTACAATATCAAATTCTAAGCTAACTTTGTCGTACATTATGATTTCAAAAATTATGGTAAATTTGCAAATTTGGGCGTTCTGAATAATTGCAAAAAGCGTGTAAATAAAAATTAAATTTTGGGAGCGTATGACAGAAAATAGTGTTTGTCACACGTACCTAAATGAGGTTTTTCAGGACTCATCTGCTATTCCGGACACAGCAATGATTCGTCCTGAAAAACTCCACTTTAGGTACTTGTAACAAAAATAACTATTTCGGCCTGATAAGGAAGCCGCCTTTACTCACCCAGAGTGTATTATACATTACGTTATGTTAGTTATCTTTAAAATCTACGTTTTGTACAGGTTTTCGTCTTAAAGAGAGTCCCGCTTATGCAGGATTTGCATGCGTCATTTTTCTTCGGGAGCTTGTTCTATCGCCTAGAAGTGCTCTTTGAAGTATATATGCTTTTTTATAGGTACATATCTAAATCGCTTCCAAATCGACCTCAATGCAGCCATAAGAAGAAAACCTTTGCCTGCGCTGATCTGACTATGCAAGAAATCAGGAAATTTTATACTTGTTTTTATCAAAACAAAACGAGGGTTGATCAGGACAATTTTATCCTGAAGCATACTTATCAGAACGTTCCGAAGAGACGTCCAGTAAAAGGCACAAGCAGCAATTTAATTTATTTGCCTTATTTTATTAAAGCCAAAAATGAAACGCTGTCGATTTGCAGCAATACATTCTTATAAATTCTTGGAATTTCAAGATACAAAATTTGAGCAAAATATTTTTATCAGGTGATTATCCTCCTAAAGAAAATCGCGGGGGGTGACAGGAGAAGCAGACTTTATGTAGAAAAAAAGCAAAGTCACAAATGATATTAAAAATTTAAACTGTGTAGAGTCTCATTACACAAGAAACAAGTTCGAACGTCAATATATGGCAGGTGACCTGAGTATTAGGAAACTTGGGGAATGTACTGTAGTGAGAATAGAAACCGAGAAGTGAAATATGATTACTTTAGGGAATTTTTTTACAAAAGATTTTAATATAAGCTTTCAAACTCCAGCTACAGACTCATGTTCTGAATGCACCAACTTGAAATGTCAAATAACAGCTGCATCAAATGCTGAAACTAAAGCAGAATTAATGTGCAAATTATGAGTTCGCAAACTTAAGGCCAAAGCATTTTATAACCTGCTCCAACAGTTGGAAGAGAATACCATTAAAATAAGCTGGATTCTCAAAAAAACTTGGTGCTGCCGCGCATTACAGACCAGTCAGCCTATTATTCCAGGAAATTTTATTGGTATAACGTGAAGGCCACTCTAAATCAACACAGACAAATGATACCGTTACTGCTTACACTTGGACTGAAAACATAGGAGGCAAGGAGTCTTATGAAACAGTGTCAATAGTCAATCACAAATTGGCAGAAGCTACCTGTATTAAGCTCCTTTGCGATGGATGTCCTGGACAAAACAAGCACTCCATCATGATTTGCCTGCTTATGAATTGGCTTTGATTTACAGAACTTCAGTCCAAGACAATCACGTAATATTTTCCATCGTAGGGCACTGGTTTCTGCCGCCTGATAGAGTTTTTGGGAGAGCTGAGAAAAAAGTCAAACAAAAAGAAATTATTCAGGAACAAGAACACAATGCGAATGGTGAAGATATCATCGATAATATTAAAGAAGATGATGGACTCAGAATTATTTTTTTTAATCAATGAAATGCAACACAGTACTTAGTAAATATGTCGTATTAGTTCATAAAACAAATCGATCGCTTCAGCACTGAAGTTTCCAAAACTCTTTCAATCCACTGTTTGGTATCCAAACTTTTTTATCAAACTGTTTCTTCATTTATACCTAAAAATAGTTTTTGTTGAAATGCTTTATTACAATTACCCCTTTCTCACATATACTAAATATAAGAAAAGTATTTTACATACATATGAGAGTACATGTTTTTTTTGGATTTCCTGAAAAAAGTGCTTATCTAGGATCTAGAGACTTTTGAAAGCGAACGCCTCAAACATAATGGGATGATATTTTCAAACGAAACTTGTAGCATAAATTCATCAGCATTTTTCGTTGTCTGATATTGATTGTGGAATTTATATGACCCTTTTCTGACTGGATTTTATCTCTGCTTGGCTTATCGTGGTATTCTTCTTCTTATGCTAAACTGGGACTAAAAAATCGACTTTCCTTCTTAATCTTTTAACTTATAATGTAATATTTTCCAAATGTATTACACGTATTTTTTAAACCCTGTCATCTTTTTCTTCTTCTTTAGAGAAGGTGAAACCGAGGCTGAACGTTCATCTTATTCTATGTATTTATAGGTAGGCCTAATATTGTACTGCCTTTATACTCTCTGCCAAGCTATCAATTTCTAATATACCATTCTTTATTGTTTCTATAATTCCCAGCTGCCCTACGTTATCCTTCTTTTATCACTTTGTTCAATTTCGTCAACATCATACTTGCTACTTATAACTTGTCTACTCTTCTATATGCTATCATTCCTTATTCTAGTGTTTTTCTAAAATACTCCATTCTTCTCAAATAATTTAATTAAAATTTTCAATCAGTGACGGTAAGCTAACGCCCGCCTTGTTTGCTTACTTGCCATTCATTCTCAGCTTACACACGTATTATCTGCTTGCAAATATTTTAATACTGTTTTATTTTATATAGTTTTTTTTAAATGGCTTTAGTTAAATATCCGATAAACTCTTCTTTTTTTCTATGCTTGGTTTATCTCTATCCTTGGGCCAGGGCAAAGTACCTCCTAATGTCTTGTTTCTTTTATGATTCTAGGCCTTTTCTTCTGCACGCAAAGGCAATCCCGGGTGGGCCACCAAGCCAAGGGTTTCATTCTTACTTAAAATAGTTCGATATCCAATAGACACAAAACTCTTTGGAAGCATCTTTTGAAATGTAATTGCTGGAGGAACTAGGGGCTTTCAGCGGCTTTCTGGGCAACTTGCTCCTCTTAAATTAACGTTTGCTTCATTAATTTCTTAGTTATAGTCATCCTTTTTTTATTGGTTCTTACTATTTCTTACGATTAATTACCAGTAAAAAGAGGAAGCAAAATGCATGTAAAACAAGGAAGCAAAAAACCTAAAAGTAATGATACAATAGTTACTTAGTCATAACGTGGCCAATTAGACTTTTTGCAAACATATTTTGAACTAGGATGGCTCGACGAACCTTTGATTTTACAGCGGCCCACTTCTTCCACATTCCCTAATTCTTATGATTGGTTGCCAGTATCAAGAGGAAAGAAAATAGATGTAAAATAGAAAAAAGCAACAAAAGTTAAAAATATAATGATAAGTACACCCGATTTACAATATAGTTATTGCATTGGATACTTTCTTAGTATTTTTTTTATTTAGAATTGTTTTAACATCTTCCGGTTTGGCTATTATTTGCATATACATCTTAGGACTATATTCTGAAATTAATTGTATAAGAAAGTAATTAAAAAATAATAGACCCAACCCTGAAGTACCTTAGTAATACAATGCAGAAACTTGATTAAATGTATTAAATAAATTTCTAGGATAGAGCTAAATTATTTGACTCATGAGGCTTATTTTTAAAAATAGTTTAACCAGAGTGACTGCATACAAGGCGTGAATCAAATTAACAAATGAACTGCCAGTTTGCTTGTAAACTCACTAGAATCTAAACGGTCTATGCTATTAGGGCATCTATATCCTGTTAGACATAAAACTGAAGGATTTGGAGCTTTTTGATGACATCTATTTTTCTATCTGTTACAGATTATTAGGATTTGTATACATCTTCATATCCAGCATATTTCATTTCCAATAGTAACTCCTGCGTAATATCTCTGATGTACCTATTTATTGAGAGTAGAAAAATAGTTTAAAGCTTTTATAAGTTTATGGAAAAATTTAACTTTGTAATGCTGCTTTCATATTCTCTTTAGTAAACTGCACGACAAGAGTTAAAAATCTTAGCCAATATTAAAGCGTTGATTGAAGAGTTCAATCAACGATTAAAGTATTAAAGTTAAGTGCGAAAAGCTTAAAGGTGTTCTTGGCAACAGTGTTCATAATTGCACCACAGCCTTGCACGAGTTTCGTGACTGGATATTTTAAATGGTTTTGTATGGGTACGGTCAATAGCGTCGGAGCAGAAAAATGAATTGCATGCGAAATCAATTGAAAATGAGTTTCTGAGAATTATTGTTAAATTTTTATGACCGTGTATCTGAAATTCTTAGTATTCTTTCACACCTAATGATAAAATCTAAAGTCATCTGATCTAGATATTTGAAAATTTTTCAGAATAGATATTAGTGTGTATCTTCAAATTATCTTAAATAAAATAATTAATATTAGCCACCGAAAATTGCATTTGATATGCAGAGATTTCCAATGTGCCTGTCTGGAGTAGATTTAAATTATTACGGAAACGATTTTTAAATGTAAAAATTTTACAATTTTAGGATGCCTGTTTGATGTAACATTTCAACAGACCTTAGAATCCAGGAATATATCCCAGGAGAGTTGCGGATTGGTGTGTCGCAAATAGACTGTTTGTGAAACTCCTTCATCACTTACTAATTGTGTTTGACAATTCTTATTATTGAAAACTATTTATTTTGGTTAAAATCTTGAAATATGAAATACTTATCGCAATCAAATGAAAGCTTAACTTTAACTTGCTAGTTCTGATAGATTGCTCTGTCTATCACAAGCGTAAGTTTCCAAACAATAAAAGTGAAATAACTGTTCATGTAAGCAGTCTCTAAATGGCGGGAGTCTGCGTTATGCATTATAGAGTGACATGTAACTTATATACACATCCATATTTCACTGTATGAATCATTTAAGTTTCTGAACGTGACGCTAGATCACATGTTTAGACGGAGCGATAAATGACTTCACATTTTGAAGTTAATACAGAATGTTTTATAAGGAATAAGCAGTTCCAAGATATGGCAGTGTTGGTACCATAGAGGTAAAGTAACCCTTGTACTGTTCCGAATAAAATATTCTTTCCTCTAGTAAAACGATTTTCCCCGATCATTTCGATGACAAAAAGTCACCTAAAAGTCAAAAAGTACGTCTACGGAAGTGAGAAACGTATTAATTCCTGCACGGCCGCATTCGGCGTGAAATGTTTTATTTCATGAAAATTAGGTATAGAAATCAATATCGTTTCTCAAATCATTAACAAATAGCCTATCATTTTCTAAGTTTCTGATTTAACTGAATTTTAAAATCCATAAACCAATTTGGAAATTAGTATTTTCGATATGTAAGAATCTACGCCATAGGGCATTTAATTTTGAATTAATTAGTTATAGTCTGTTTATAAATTCCTAACAGCACACAACCCTCATTAAACATGCAAACAACGAGAAATTGGACCAACCTAATATTTTATAAACTATAAAATGTACATTTTTTATTATAGTTCAGGTATTTTTAATATTTTATGGGATGGGTATATCAAAGGTTTAAAATGAATATTTGAGAGCAACGAGTGCAAGACCAGTGGTATAGATTAGAATACTTTGATTTTTTCAACTTGAATTAATAATTTATACTAAATAAATTCAGCAATTTTGCTCTAATTCTGCAGTACGTACCTATTTATCTCATGAAGGAAATAATTGCATGTAGTGCTTTCTCTTTATATCCGTCTAATATATTCCCACAGGGAAAAGTTGTTTTCTGCCGTTCTCTAGGCCCTTTCAGGTTGCTAACCGCAGACAGTGTTAGAGAATATAACTCGCTTTATTTTAAAGAAAATGTGTAATTATTAGTTACTGAATAGTAAAAGACGCAGAAGAGCATGATGCACATGTCTCTTTGTAGCGAGCGGCAAACGGCTCCTTTTCAGACCTAGGTTGAAACATCGATTTGAGGTTTAATTCAATACACTTTAAATTACTTTGAGCTTAAGAGGTTTGCTTATTTTACTTTAGATAAAGGTACTGAAGTTGGCTTAATTTAAATAACTTTTTATTTGAAATTCCGACATCTAAGGTTTTCCCCGCAAAGGTACTATTTGACTCAGGATGGACGGAGACAGTTAAATTTTTTTGCCAGAGAGCCTTTGTCATTAAGGTACTACCTACTGGATCAAGTTGCCTCTCCCTCAAGTTGCGCGCTCTTTTATACTTAAATTCGATAAATGATTACTGACTGTTTTTAAAACATGCTCAGGTATTAAGATTAAGTACCAAGTTCCAACTTGAGATTAAAGCGACGCGCAAACCAGAGCGGTGGCGGGCGCGATGGCGGTAACATACTGTACGTGTAAGTTAATTAAAGACCGCAAACAGAAGCGATCTGGCAAATACACGTACAGCATTTTACCTCCACCGCCACCGCTCTGGTTTGAGCGACGCTTTAATGTTTTTTTTTTGCGAATAGAATCATTAGTTTACACATGCCCCTCTTTATTAGCATTCGACTCCAATCCCAAACACTTCTTTTATAGATAAAAGGTCCAAAATTCGTTGCACTGAATGTAAAAAGAAGGAAAATTGACTGAAGATTGTTACCGAATGCCCAAAAAACCTATTTTTATAGTAAAAAAAAACAAAACCCATTTCTAATGAGCATATAAAAACCTCTCTAATGATTAAAGGCACATAGCGCACTATTACAAGTACACACATATTATGTTACATTTAAACTTTGCTCCTGCCTAGAGCTTAGTTCGGTTCTAGATTTTAATATTTGGTCACACAAGCTAACCCTTACTTAATCCAGAATAATTGCTGTGGATCTGTACTTGGCTACTCTTTGCCTGTTTTTTATCTATCCAATTTGCAGGATGCCACTGGACGGTGTTCCATGCACATGAAAACTTAAAAAACCTAAATAATCAATATTGTCAATTAATTTTTTCCCCATTATTTTCTCTTGACTTAATTTTGAAGCTAATAATAATATTTATTTCTCTTTTCTCTTTAAGTACGAAGTTATTGAAACATTGCAACACAATTTTCTTATTAATTAAAGCGAAACTAACACCGGAAAGTCGTGTATGCAAAGTTCCCGGCTCCTGGTGGGTAGTTCGTGAGGCGCCACCAATTCTGCCAGCTAAACTGGAAAAGCTCCGCTGCGCTGGTATTATGCGGGGTTGTTAGGTATGTTCTACTAAGCAAGAAAATATAACCTTAATTTACGGTTCAGTCTATTGGCTTCTTGATTTTTTTTCTTTTTTTAATTACAGCAATCTTATCATGAAACTTAATAAAAGATTACGACCGCAACAATAGTTATTTATGGTATAAGTGTTAAAAGTAATACTTTTAACATAAATATCATACAATTTTTTTCTACATACGGCAGTAAAAAGCATACAATAATTAAAAATTAAATGTTTAGAATCTCTTACATCCAGGTAGTTTCTAATAGCATCGTATATTTATATTAAATTATCGAAGTTCACATTTTGTCAATAAAAACTAGCAACCGTCATTGTTGACGTTATGTTCAGAATACAGAGACTTTTATTCCATTAGGAGGTATGCTGGCTTTCCAGAGTGTTTGAGCTGAAAATGGCAGTACAGCAATTTTTCAGACAACAAAAACAAAGAACAATTATTAGAAGCGTTTGCTGATGAAAATTAGCGTATCTAAATGGTATCTTTGAGGCATTAGGCATGTTTGATTTAAAGTTCCAAGGAAACATTTCAGCACGTATAATAGTTCGTCACGATGCTATCTAAGCCTTTTTAGAGAAACTGCAATTATGTTAACGTCGCGATGTTAACTGCAACGTTAGTTGCAGCTTTTCTAGAAAGACTTTAATAGCATCACGATGGATGATTATATTCGCTGAAATGTTGCCTTGCAATATCAAATCACCCGTGTTTGACCAAATTTTCCTTCATTACCGAAATTCGCTTCATTATTGGACAATAGTAACAATATTAAAAATGAAGCGATCACAACAGATATTATATCTCATTTAAAAGGTCTCCTCCACGAATGTGAGCGATATAAGAAAATATCGCTGATTTAAATGACAATGACAAACCTAAATTTGCACTAGATCCTTTTAAAGTTGATATAAACATCCTTCCAGAATACTTGCAAGAAGAAGCAATCGACTTAAAACACGAATCAGTGGCGAAAAGTGACTTTAAAAATTTAAAGATTTCTTCATTTTGGATAAAGTACCATCCGCCATATATTCTTTAGTTGCGAAAATGGCTTCAAAATTTCATATGCCATTCCCGACGACCTACTTATGCGCGAAAAGAAGATTAAAAATAAAGAAGATTTAAAAAAAGGCGCATAGGAAAAAGTTTGGGAACCACTCCTCTAAAGTATATATAGGACAGACAAGTGGAAATGTAGCACCACCCTTCGCAAAATTAAAAAGATTTCAATAGTTTTATAAACATTAAAAAACTCTAATTGTACAGGGTTTTTTTTATATATTGACCCCCCTTTATCTTTTTTATTTGATGTTTCTGAAAAAAGTGTTTAATATAATAGTTTAATGGTTTAAAACAAATTTTTAGAAAAACTGTTTTTTTCATCTACAGGGTGTTCCAGCAAGTCTGGGCGTGGTCATATTTTCTTATTTTAAATTGCTACCCCATTTTTTTATTAGATTTTGTATTCTCCTAACAAATTCTAAACATTTTTTTGTAACACACCCTATACCTAATTTTTACGTATAAAAAGATATTGACTTACGAAAGTTGCCGTTTTCTAAAATTTAATAATAAAAATCAGATAAACATAGGTACTGGCTGGTAATTCGCCGTGATTGTTTTAATGTCAGGTAGACTTTCCATCAATGAATGCTATTAGAAAAAGCCATACACAGATGAGGAAAAATGCGATATTCTTGGGATATTCTATAAGAATAATAAAAATGCATATGCAGCGAGAAGGGAATATCAGCAACAGTTTCCTACCGGTGCTAAAATTAACACAAGATAAAAAAAGAATTATTTTGTAAAGAAATGATATTGTTAAAAGATGACAACAGTTTTTTTTAAAGAAATATTAGGGTCTGACGAGTGCACATTTAGCACTGCAGGGATTCATAAACGGACAAACGTAAGATTTTGGGTAACTCAAAACTCTCGAGTAACTAGCGAAATTAAAATACAAGGTCGAAGATCGTTACATGTGTGGTGTGGGAGTGGGCTCTTGGATAATAAAATAATTATTGGGCCAATTTTTATTGACGGGTTCTTAAATGGAGGAAAATATTTAAATTTATTGACCAATGATGTAGAAAATTTTCTGGACAACTTACAACGAAATTATATGGCATCAGGATGGAGCCCCAGCGCACAAAGTTTTTCCGGTTATAAATTACATTAATGGGAAATACCAAACGTTTGGTCACTCTGGACCGATTAGATGGCCGCCGAATAGCCCTGACTTGACGCCGCTTGATTCGTTCCTATGGGGATTTTTGGACAATATAGTATATGAAACTCCCACGGAAAACGTAGAGGTTTTACGAACAAGAATAATTGAGGCTATTGAGGACACCAATGAGAATCATTCTCAATTTATTATCAACAGTATAAATAAAATCCAGAGAGATTATATACAGTGTATTGAAATGAACGGTGGGCACATTGAACAGTTGTAAATAGTTTTAGTAGATAATATTATATTTCTTAAACAAAAATAAAATCGCATTTTTCCTCATCTCTGTATGGCATTGATAGAAAGTCTACCTGAGATTAAAACAATCACGGTGAATGACCAGTTTAGGGCCAGTACCTATGTTTACCTAATTAATTTAAGAAAAAACGCAACTTTCTTTAGTCAATATCTTTTCATGCGACAAAGTTAGGTATAGGGTGTGATACATAAAAAATGTTTAGAATTGTAAGGAGAATCCAAAAAATAATAAAAAAGTGGGGTGGCAATTTGAAATAAGAAAATATGACCACGCCCAGACTTTCTGGAACACCATGTAGATGAAAAAAATAGTTTTTCTAAAAATTTGCTTTAAACCATTAAACTTTTGTTTTAAACACTTTTTTTCAGAAACATCAAATAAAAAAGGTAAATGAGGGGTCAATATATAAAAAAAAAACCCTGTACAAATCGTCTTTTTGAATCTAAATATAATTTTAATAAAGATTTTCATATATTACATAATGAAGCAAAAGGCTTAAAATTATCTTCTCGTGTCCTTTGAATTAAAAAGTTTAAAAATTCCCAATTATTATTAAAGAACACAAAACCGTTCACTTCTTCTAAACTTTTCCTCAATATCTCATTCGTTGAAAATACTTTTCGAGAGCTATTTCCTCATGATAATATTCGACTGACCTTTACGGCAAGACATTTTTAAGCCAGTTAACAACCTTAACAACCTGTTTGACGAGAGCTTAGGATTATTTTATCCTGCCACGTTTTTGTACTGGATGTCCTTCGTTGATCCAGATTTGCCTGTAACGATTTTTCTGTCTTGCGTTTTGTATTTCTGAATATTTCTCTAATACTGTCATTTCCAAAAACCGTTTTACATTTTGCAGCTGAAATTAATTTTGTGCGGTTAATTAGATAATTAAAAACTCTATAAAACTACACAGGAGGATATACAGGAAGTTATACTTAATACATTAAAAATTTATGTCATATGTCAAATACGTGATGCTCAATTGTTTTTTATGTAACTGCACTATGAAAAGTCTAGAAAAACCCTACAACTTTTGTATTTAAAGTTATTCTGTAACTGATGAAATAAATGAGACAGATTGACGGTTCATTTAAAATCAATAACCCTGTACTTCCTTAGTGCATAGGAACAGAAACGGGAAGCGGAAGGGATCTAGTGGCGTTGCCAGTCGGACGCGTTCGTAATTAAATACCTAATATTTAGTAGAAATTGTATTAAAATTTAGCGGGAAGTAAACTTTGTAATGTTTTGCAATACAAATTGTACCTCCACTTGAAGAGAAAGAGGAAAGGACTAGTAGTAATCCCAGTCGGGCGAGTCGTTTTTACCATTACTTACAAATTAGAGCATAATTTAGCCGGAACAAAAGCTTGTAATAGATTTTAGTACCAAGTGTAGTAAATTTTCCACTTTACTATTGAGAATAATATTACAATATTTTAGGGTATATTTATCAAATTTATTTTATTATAAAATTGTACTAAAATTTAACGAAAACCAAGATTGTAATCCCTTGGAATATCTGCTGAAAATTTTACACTTCACTATGGGTAATAATGCTATAATTCATTAGCATTAATTTATCCTCTCATTTTATTACAATAATAATAACTGCATATCGGTTACTGCCATCACATAGGAGAGTTTACTATAAGTGTTATTAACAACAAAACTCAAATTGTTGCACCACGTTATACAAAAATTACGTGATTGTAAGAAATAGTCCCAATGCCATTTTTTCCAGTGTAGCTAATGAAATTTGCCGGCAATGCGAGATGTATTTCAAAGTTTTTATGAAGGTAGCTTGCAGAAATACTTATGCTGCAGAAAACAACTTTTTGTACTCGCCGAACATCTAAAAGATCTTCAAGAAATCTGCTGCCTCGTACAATGATTGATGCGCACCGTAAAACCGAACATTTAATATTAAAGCATCTGCGAGGCGAAAAAGAACATTTGACGTATATTTATCTATTTTTCTAGGGTAAGGCATCTGAGTTTAGAAAATGTATTAAATTAAAGCGTATTTATGTTCACATATTTCAGAATGCAATTTTAAAAATATGTTTCGTCAATATTTAACAACGATTTTAGCCAGTATTAGGCAAGGCATTAATATCTTAAGAGAATATTTTAGATATAAATATTGGTATGAAAATTTGAGTTGAGTTTGATTGATGAAGGTCGTATTTCAGTGAGGTAATTATTTTCTAATGTAATATATGAACTTAAGTTGGATTAAACCTGACGCTCAATCTTCAAGAGATGCTAACCGTGATCTATAAATAAATAAATAAATAAATAAATAAATAAATATGCCTTTTATTAATATTTCAAACAATATAATTACAAAAATTATGTAAAGACAGCGAGATCTAGCATATGCTACTCATCTAACCGTCATTTAAAAGTAGCTTATTAACAATTATGGAAGATTAACATTTGTTCTATAATACAAAATAAGCACAGAATAACGGCTATAAACACACTATAGCCCTGATTTCGAATACTTAAAATTAAAAAAAAAGCAGAAAAGAGTAATAAGTAACAAATAATCATAAGGTTTAAAGAGAGTAAGAAAATAATACAAAATAAGCACAGAATAACGGAATACCGAGCGGAATACACACTAAAGCCCTAATTTCGACTATTTAAAATTAATGATTTCACAGCTCTCTTAAATTCTACCGTCCCTGTTCGGGACACGACATCATTTTGAAGTGAATTACGGCATTAAAGCTGAAGGACCTCTGAAAAATTGGAGTTCTGTGTTTCGGGACAGTAAACTTCTCGGAGTAACGCGTTTGCCTACTATGAATATCGCTTGCACGAACTAATTTCTGGAATAAATAGGTGGAATTCCTGGTCTGAACAACTTTATGAACTAAGGTAGCCAAATGTACAAAAAATCTTTCTTCTAACTTAAGCCATTGAGATGCCTCAAATAACGGTGTAACATGGTCGTACTTTCTAACATTATAACAAAACCTCAAACAGGAGTTCTGAACCTTTTGAAGACTATTCTTTTCACGCTGTGTAAGTGCAGGTAAAAACACGATGTCACAATAAGATATAGATGACAATATTAAAGCGTCACAAAGTCTTAGTTTAATTTCAGTTGTTAAATAATCTTTTTACATGGATAGAATTTTTAATCTATAATAGCATTTCTGCAATAAACCAGAAACCTGAGACTCAAAACGAAGCTGAGTGTCAAAAATAACTCCCAAATTCCTACAAGACTCAGATGGCTCCAACGCTGTACCTCCAACTTTAGCAACAAAGGCATCGCCATGCACGATCCGCGGTCCAAAAAGAAGCAACTTTGATTTGCTTCCATTCAGCAACAGGCCATGACACCGAGACATCTCCAAAACAGAGTGCAGGTCCTCATTAACCCTTCCAGCAGCCTCGACTGCATTGGAAGCATCAAACGAGTGGCATACCTGCATATCATCCGCGTACTGATGCGATTGTCATGTGTGCAAAAAGCTGCAAAAATCCGCTGTGTAAACCGAAAACAAAAGCGGACCCAAAATACTCCCCTGCGGAACCCCTTTATTAATTGGCGCAAGTTCAGACCTACTGCCGCCAACGCAGACCCTTTGTTTTCTATCCCAAAGATAACTCCCGAAGAAACGAACTGCACTCTCCCCCAAACCGAAATATCCGAGCTTTATAATAAGCATCTCGTGATCCAGGGTATCGAAGGCCTTGCTAAAGTCCAATAATACTAGCGAAGTTGTCATACTTCTATCACACGCTCTAAGGATATCATCACTAACTTGAAGCAATGCCGTAGTTGTACTATGTAGAGGGCGAAAACCAGACTGAGTGGGCGGCAAAACATTATTTAAAGTAAAAAACGTATGTACTTAGTTGATCATGAATCACTCTCTCAAGCACTTTGGATAAACAAGGCAGGATAATTATAGGTCGAAACTCAGAAACATTTTTCGGACTAGAGACTTTCGGAATGGGCAACACATTCGCAGACTTCCATGCCGACAGAAAGGTAGATGTAGCAAGACATTTATTTAATATGAAAGTTATATAAGGAGTGAGGTAAGGAGTAACGCAGGAAATCATCCTTTGGTCTATCTCATCAGGTCCCGCAACATTTGTTTTGATCTTAAAAATAATTTTATTGACGGTGTCCTCATCAACCTCAGAAAAAACGAAATCCTCTGCCTCTATGCTAAAGCGACCGTTTCTATACCTATCTAAAATTGTATTGTTGACAGTTAAATCAACTGCAGGGATGCTGTCAAGAAAATGCTCAGCAAACTCCGATGGAGTACCCATATTTAAAGGTTGTGACCTAGATGAAACACCAATATTCAAGTTCTTAGCTGTATTCCAGAAACTCTTGGGATCAACTCGAAACTTATGCTGCAGGTATGCCTTCTTCTCGTTACGGACCGCCATTGTTATATAATTACGAAGATCTGTATATTCTTTCCAGGCAGCATCCGTTCTAGTCTTTTTAAATTTAGACAGAGCCTTTCCACGCAACATCATCATAAATCTAAGATTATCGGTTAGCCAAGGCGCAGGTGACTTGGTAAAACGAGAAGTTTTAATAGGCGCGTGAATATCAAAAACTGCTTTTAAATGACAATCAAAGAAATCCACCATCTCATCAATTGATTCTATCTCATATATCGAACTCCAGTTAACCGTAAACAAATCTTTAATAAAACCATTAAAATTTAAATTTTTATAGTCGCGATATGTTCGAAAAGTTATAGGCGGCCGAGGCTTATGAATTTTTAATTTAGTTAAAATCAAGCAATGGTCTGATACATCATCCATTCCTATGACATGTGTGTTCAAGGGAAGACTTGGTGAAGACGCAACCAAAATGTCTATAAGTGATTGTGTGTTTTGAGTAATACGCGTAGGAGAAGAAACTAGTTGTGTAAGAGAGTATTTATTAAAAAGATTACTTAGTATTCTATATCCATCATGATTGACATTTAGTAAGTCCACATTTAAGTCCCCCCCAAACACGACATGACTGCAGGATGGCAAAAAAGATATCAAGGCATTCTCCAAATCATCGACACAATTATACAAATTAGCGTTTGGAGGTCTATACAACGAACCAAAACATAACGTCTGGCCATCAATCTTAACGCTCATCCAAATCTGTTCCAGTAGGCCCGCTGCCGGGGGTAAAGATAAAACTTTAAATTTCAAATATTTTTTCAAGTAAAATGCCACTCCATCCCCCCTGCCCACTCTGTCTCTTCTTACCAGTACATAACCCGGAATTTCTAAGCCCTCACCTTCAATACCATTATTCAACCAGGTCTCAGATAAACCAATGATGTCGTATCCCTCACTAGCAACGAATTCAGAAAATTCAACAAAATGCGAGCATATAGACCGAATGTTGAAATGCGCAAAAGTTAGGTGCTCATTCCTGTTCTGCATAACTGGTGTGAAAGGACAAAACTATCTCTGAACCCGCACAAAACAGTTATAGTGTCGTTCACAAGGAAGAGAAGGCTGGAAAACCTAAGACCAGCTTCACTCAAAGGCGAAACTATCCCATTTGCGAATACAATAAAGTATCTGGGAATTATCCTAAAAAATAAAACACTTAACTGGAATGCGCATCTGGACAAAATTGCCGCAAAAGCGAAACTGTCACAGACCTGCAGACGCATTTGTGGGAAAACATGGGGTATACATCTCAAACAAATGCACTGGCTATATTTTGCGATCATAAGACCAATGATAACATATGGAGCAGTAGCTTGGTACTCTAAGAGCTTACAGAGATCCGCGAGAATCAAATTGTTCACCTTACAACCACAATCGTGTCTGGCAATTGGTGCCGGTGCCGTCTTCAGCACTACACCCACGGCATCAGGGATTGAGTGTTTTCCAAATCTGCCACCTCTCCAAATAGTACTGGAGAGGGAGGCCAGATGAGCTATCCACCCAAAAAGTTATTCGATTTCATGAAAAGGCCAGCTATTGGAAACCACAGATGTGAGCCACAATAGACCAAGATAACGCACTGGACGGCCCCATTTGGGCCCGCTGACGATGACGTATACAAATACAAATGCAAATACAAATAGAACCTAACGCTGATTAATTTCGTTATAATACAAGAACCAAATATTACTCTAGTAAATAAAAAACTTTTGTATTCCATGCAAAAATGTAATCCAAAAAGGACTCCTTATAAAAGCATTACAGAGCGCTTTCGACCTCAGGCGTCATCAGTGTTACCTGCAAAGCAAGTAAAAGATTTCCCACCCCCCGTTGAGGGAATGATAGTAAATGTTTTAAGATTTTCAAACTGATATAATTGACTTTGTTACATTAATATGTTAAAATTATTGAGAATTGAAAGCAATTGAAATAAATGTATGAAAACGAAGGGTGATTTTTTGTAATAAAGGGAAATAGGTTAACAGTTTTTCAGTTACTTGTGAGTGGAAAACGAACAGCATATCCATAAAGAGAACAATCATCAATTGACAAAGGTCACATTCAAATGTCACAAGATTAATTGTTTTGGAAAAGGTTCACATAATATTATTAAAAAAAGTAGTCTGAACCACATTTTTCGGGTTAAAAGCCAAAAGTGAAAGGTGTTATATTGTGAGTGTTGACAAGTAAACCGATGACACAGGAAATAGCCTACCAAGAATAGGCAGTAATTTTAATTTTTAAATCTTAGTATTAAATCTGAAAAATAAAGAAAATAAAATAATTAGATTAAAAAATTGTATACTATATTAGGAGCGGATGTCAGTGCGCCACAACCCGCAAAACCTGCCTCCCTTTCTTTGATTAATTGATGTTATACGATCAAAATAATTTTCAGTGTTGCAGAGATGGGCAAGGCAGACTGAATCTCCTACAGATTCTGTAAGATATAAAACTTAGAAGTTACAACAGAAATTGATTGAAATGCAGACTGGCTGACACTAAGCTAAATGAGAATAGTAAAATGATTTAAAGGGCAATGTGCAAATTGAATTGGTGGTAATTTTAATTTTTTTTTATATTTAAAAAATATGGCTTTAAGCTATGGAAATTGTTTTTATTTTTTATTTTTTTTTAATTAAAATATTCTTATTGGATAGGCTAACACCAAGCTCGATATGACTGAAGATGCTGTAATTGATTTCTAGTAGAATGTAAATTCAATAATCTTTTAAAAAGCTAGAGTTCAGTCCGAGGTTCAGTCTAGTAGCCGACTTTTGAGATACCAACTATTACTTGCAAACCAATATTTTCAAAAAGAAAGACGTCTACATTTTGTCTGTCCAAGTACAAAAGAAGATGAATCAAAAAGTCTCCTGTGTAAAGGAATATATGATTTGTTGAGATTAACTTGAGATTTCAAGCAAAGAATATTATATGCTACGCAAAATATTCTTTCTTTCAAGTAATGGTTGTTAAGAAACAGTGCGTTGTTAATCTCGATATCCTCTAAAAAGTCCAATCTCTTGATTGTTTTTGACGAGATGTTGTGTTAGATTTTTGAGTTTGAGTGAGGGCTGAAATTATGGTCGTAATCTCGTGCGTTGCGTTAATGCTCGCTCGCCAAAAGCAAAGTTATACCCAAGGTTATACCTATTCAAATGTTCATTGATAAGGATTTCAAGTGGTCTACAAGTTCTACAGTTATAGGTACTTTCATAGAAATTGCGCCATAGCTTATAAATTCTGTACCTTTGAGGGGGTATCGATTTTATTCATTGTACGATCTAAAAAAGTTTGAATAGGTATAATACAAATCTTCTAGACGGATCCTGGTGACCCTTGGTGATCCCTAGTCTCCCAACGTCTTTTCAACCCGTTATCCAACTACTTAACTTTATGTCTTTATCCCCACATAACCTCGTACCAATTTGACCTGACCTACTTTCCACTTCTATCCCCACTGATTTAACTTCGCCCACTTCCAACTCCTGTCCCCACCTACTTTCGGACGAAATAAAACAGTCACACCATCTCGTCGATCAGTATTAGGCTGTTTCTGGTCAGAGTAACTACTAAAGATGTTTCAGTGCAATGATTGTAATAAGAGTTTTACCCTAAAATCAAATGTATAGACATAAATTGAATCATGTTATTTTCGATCAACCTGTTCTGATGTACCTATTCGTAAAGAAGCAAAAAAGGTAAAAGCATATTTTCAGTTAAGTGATCAAAGAGCAAAGAAACTTAGACTAGATGGTAGTATGATACAACCACCAATACCCAAACTTATCATCTCGCGTTGTAAAGATTGTATGTAACACTTAGGTATGTAAAAAATAAGCTAAGTGCTCATTTAGGATCAAATATTCATAAAAGTGAAGTAGAAAAGAAAAATAGTGAAAATGTGATAATTATAACTTCGCCTTTTAAAAACAGGATTGTATCTTATATGTTGCTTTCATCAAAGAAGTTTTTAGAAATTGATGAATTTCTTGATGAAGTGAAATAAAAGTTTGTTCACCTAATATCTGGACAGGTAATAAAATATGGATCCGTTAAAATTAATGTGGAATTATTTGGTCAATTCCTGTTACAATCTAAGGAAACAATTGAAACCAAGTCATTTAATACTAAGAATAGAATTATCACACAACAGCAGACCTTTGTCGCATTTGTCGCAAATGCGACACTAGAAAAAGTATTATATTTAGAAGTCAATGTCAATGAATATAATCCAATGGGAACATCCTCATATATTCCTTTACCAGAGCAAATAGAAATTAAGAAAGCTATAATTAGTTAAGTAGGGGGACAATGGTTTGAGAGACTGGGGATCACTAGAATTGGCCTAAAAGCTGTGTATTATACCTACTAGTTTGTAACTTATTTTTATTTTTGAAAGTGATGAAAACATTGTTGACATAATGGTGATTTTTTTTAAATTTTGTTAGTGGTTTCTGTATTAAAGAAAGGAATCGAACAGTATCTTTTAGATGAGATACCCATAAGGCTATGGGAAAATTCCTTTCTAAGTTTCTTGAGTTTGATTCTAGTAATTAAATTGTTCCTCGTTATATTCCATACTAGAAAGAGGTACGTTAAGTAGGTAACTTATTGATGTAGCAGTGGAAAGCTGCCAATTTGTTTTGTCAGTATGGTGGGATAGATAAGATATAGTATGATCAGGTTGAGTGGGATTCCTATAAATTAAAAAATAAAAATTGTCCAAAGTCCTACGAACAGTAATGTCAAGGAAATTGAGTTTTTTATCAGTCTCGAGTTCAATCGTAAACCTGATACTCCGGTAAATGTGACTTTACTTATCCAAAAGAACATTGACACCCTGAACATCGTTCTCCAGGAAACAAAAACAATCATCCACATAACGGAACCAACAAATTATTTCTAGGTTGCCAGGAGTGGCTGTGTGTATGTTTTCCAAATTATTCATTCATACAAAACATCTCATCAAAAAAATTCAAAAGATTGGACTTCTTAGAAGATCGAATTAACAAAAAACTGCTTCCTAACAACTTTTGCCTGAATACTCAAGTAAATCTCAACAGATCATATTATATTTTTTACACAGGAGGCTTTTTAAATAATATTCTTTTGTAGGTACTTGGACAGATAAAATGTATATGTATTTCTTTTAAAAAATACTGGTTTTGTAATTAATAGCATCTTCATCGAAATTCTGCTACCCGACTGAACTCTCGCTACTTAAAAGATTATTTAATTAACGTACTAAAAATCTATTATCATTTTTAATCACATCCAGCTTGATGTTAGCCTGTATCTCAAAAAGGGCATTTTAATTTAAAAAAAAATTATAGCTTAACGCAATATATTTTTAAAATAAACAAAAAATCTAAAATAACCACCAATTCAACTTACTTACTACCCGTCACTTTGCCAATCTTATCTAGCTTGGTGTCACCCAGTCTGCATTCGGTCAATTTCTGTTGTAATTTATAAGTTTCCTCCAGAATCTGGATGAGGGTTTGATTTAACCTTGCCCATCTCCACAACACTGAATATGAATACCACAAAAATTTTTCTTTTCGCGTATGACATTAATTAAGTTAAGGAAATGGGGATTGGTTGTGTGGGTTGTATCGGGCTGACGTCTGATTCTAATGTAGTTTACTATTTCACCCAATTAAGTTCTTTTTCTTCTTTCTTTTCTAGATTTAATACTAAGATTTAAAATCTAAGTTTATCGTCAAATCTTGATAGGTCATTTCCTGTGTGATCGGCATTACTTTTCAACACTGTCAATAGTGACCTCTCACCTTTGGCTATTAACCCGAAAAACGTAGTTCAACTCTCGTTTTTCCTTTTTAAAAAAATACAATTATGTGAATATTTTCTAAATAAATGTAATCTTTTAAAATTTGAATGTGACATTTGTCTTGATGTTTGTTCTCTTTGTGGATATGTTGTTTTCCACTGACAAGTAAGTGAAAGAAATCTTAACCCATTTCCCTTTATTACAAAAATCACCCTTCCTACTTCATATACTTATTGCAACTGCTTTCAATTATTCTTAATAATTTTAACATATTAATGTAATAAAGTCAATTAAATAAATTTCAAATTTTTAAACTTCCTTAAAATATTTACCATTATTCCTTTGCAGGTAACACTGATGATCGCTCAGGCTGAAAGCGCTCTGTTATGCTTTTATAAGAAAAAGCAATTTTTTGGTTTAAATTTTTGCATGGAATACAAAAGTTTTTCATTTAGTATGTTTCGTCCATGCACACAGCCTTTATTCTTCATTTAAATAATACTTTAGCATTTTTTGTACATATTTACTAAAGTTGAATTTTATTCTCTCTGTGTATAATCACCACGACATAGTTCTGTACCATCGGTTAACCCTACAAGTTGTCTCAAGCAAGAGCGATATAGCACAATGTAGGGTTCAATCGCTACAACCAAACAATTTGACGTAACCTCTGCTTTTTCGGAGGAACTAGTGTAAATGTATAAGGTGAAAAGAAGGTGGAACTAATACGAATGGAAGAATTCAGCAGGTTGGAATGACTGGCACAACTATGAAATTTCCGAGGTATTAAGGTAGATATTTGATATTTCCTTTGTAAAAAGGTCGGCGACGATTTCCTCTTAGTAGATGATAATACCCTCGATAACACCCCCACACTCGCTTGAATAGCCGAAGTGACCTGCAGGTCTCCAAATATGAATTCAATTGAGCATATGTTGAGTGAAATAAATCTGCGTTTAAATCGAGAACGCAAATGGCTTTGAAAATATGAAAAAGCTCGCTTTCTAAGAAGAGAATTAATTGATAGTATGTCGTTCAGAGATCTTATATTAGACAGGGAAAGACCTGCGGAATATTGAGATGCATATTTAACTTATATTTTCTAATTTCATGTTACGTTGTTTTTCTTGTTATTGTTCTTTTTTGTATTCGGGTATTTCGGCAATTAAAAGTCTTTGTTGATTTTTTTTGTGAAAGCTAGGGCACTAAGCATAGTTTTTACAGTATGCAAATATCGTTCAGATGATTTTCTTTAAAACCAAAACCAACTTAAATTTTACATCAAGCTGAATATCATTATTATCAGCAAGTAACTTTCTAATTTATTCAATACCTCTCACTCCGCTATCTACATTCAGCAGAAACGTTTATCATTGTTGATTTTTTTAAATAGACTGAAGTATTTCTGCTAGGAAAACCTGACGGAAAATGCATTTATAGCGCATCTTGCGTTTATGTAACATTTAAAAAAACCGTATTCCTCAAATCAGTTCAGATATCAACATAATTTTAAAAACAACACCATAGGTCTCGAAAATTATACATTTATTAAAAATGCCACCCTAAATTGCTTGTAATTTGAAGTTTCTCAAATAATTCACTTTTTTAGCCACCCACCTTATCCACATTCTAGCAATCTGTGCTAGTAAGAACAATATAGAATACTACATGTAGTAGCGCATGAATCAATCTTTTAAGACAGTCCCCGGTTCGAAAAGCCATTAAGCTTCTCCAGATTTAAAGGATTTGGAAAATTATTTAGAATATGAGACTTAACATTTCAATTAACACGCAATGTAGTTAAAGGGAAAAAAGAAATTAGCTTTTAGAAATATGAACAAATTACTGCCATATTATACGCATAAAAGAGGTTAGGAGATTAATTTAATGAATATTCGCAGTGCAGAAAGCCACCAACATCTTCCTTAAAGAATTTTTCAGAAAATTAGGAGTCTTACTCGATTTTCTCCTATGTAAAAGAAAATTGATTATATCGGCATGGCAACGGATTAAAAAGTAAATTTCTGAATTAACAAGCAGACATAATATTATATCCTTACCAAATCCTTATAATGTTTAGTTACATTTCCCCTCAACTATATCCATTAAAGTTGCTATCAAGAGTAACTAAACTGTCACTAAACAACAACACTAGAATTAGTCAGAATATCTAAACTCACTCACCGAACACTAACAACCCTATCACTGATGTCTTGACCTTTCAATGTTTCGCGAATGAAGCACCTTGTTAATGGTATATAGTAATAAGACAAATATCTTAGAAACACTTATCTGCAAGAACTAAATTGGACAAAATACCCTTAAATCGCACCGGGAATATTTTCAAACTGGGAAAACGTGAAAATGTCGCGGAAAATTTGGCCGATCGGGAAAACAGCGACGTAACGGAACCGAAAGTCGAAGCAAAACTACACCAAGGGTGGCTGGATCTGGGAAAACTGCCCCCTCCACCGAATCTCTAGACAGTAGGAGGGGAAAAGAGGGTAGCGGTGCGGTGAGGGGATTCGGGATAGTGGAAAGATAATTCCCCTAAAACCAAGGGTGGCTGAATGTAGTGTATAAAAAGGTAGGTAAGTGCATGCAGATATGAGTAAGGTAACTAAAACTGACTGAGAATGGAACTGTGTCAACTTAGTCTGATTTTTTTTTGCGTTATTAATACAGAGTCTCGGCAAACCTAATGAAAGTTATTTCAAAGTCTTTCCCCTTTCAGCTTTGTTTTGATTAACATCTGCTTCGGTTAATTTGTATCACATATGTAACACATTTCAAATGCAATTATAGCAAGTATTTCATCTGCTTAAATAGATTCACCAGCATCACCGCTCAAGTTGTGGCATTTCCTGCTGATTAACATTTTTCCGTTTGTCATTTTTGATATTTCAGCTTCTTTTATATCTTTAATGTTTCAGTTTAGCAACTATCGATAACGCTTTTGAAATTTACGTTTCTTTAACACCTTCTCAACTTTTCCCTTCAACTTTATACCTAATATTGCTTTTTAATCCTTTCGATGTTAATGCGTGATATGTGCTCAGCAAAAATTTTAAAAAATGCATTAATTTTGCGGTAAGGACTTATATGTTTCAAACCAAATTTTTTAATGCCGGTGGGTGGTACGTTTATCTGAAATGCATTTGTAGTTGTCCCAGTCGTTATTTATGCTTATTTCTATAAACTGCAAGCAGGATCTTATGTTGTAAGAATAGATTGTAGCAGCATTTCTCCGTTTGTTAATAGTTATTTATACTATAAGGGATGTAAGTGACAGTTACTAGTCGAGAACGATGTTGTGCCCGAGCGACAGCGAGGGCTGTCAATATAGTTCGAGACTATTAGATGTACTTACATCCCGTGGATTATATAACATTTTTTCTCCTCCCTGCAGAATTTATCCTTGGATGTTTATTAATTTAATTGGATACTTTTCGCATGAAATTATAAAGACAGCTCTGGCCGGTTTCTATAGCGTCATAAACTTTCTTATTTTATCAATAACGTCAAGTTGACAGTTTATTATTAAAAATTGTGAAAAAGTGGAATTATTGATTTGTATAATAGCCAAATGGACATAGATGAATCAGCATCGCTTGTCTGTCGCTGCTGCCAGAAAAATGGAGGAAGAGGTATGAACCAACGTACCAATACTTCAAGAAATGGTGCCAAACAAAGACTGCTACTGTAGTTTTAGAAACCGTGCTTTTGACGTACTTTCACGAAAAATCAGCTGCATTAAACTCTCTATCAAGCTTATGGTGCGAATATTCCATGTTGAAGTCCACCCTTTTCATAGAGGAAAACATAGATATTTCCAAGTTTCCTAAACTTCGAGCATTTTTAAAAAGAAGAAATGACGAGTACAAACCTAAAAAATCCGATGTGTTTGACAGGGAAAATGTGAATAAGTTCGTGGTTGAAGCCCCCGATGATATTTATTTAATGACGAAGGTTGTAATGATAATGGGAATTGCTGGAGCGTGCCGTTCTAATGAAAATGAACAATGTTGAATTAAGACACGAAGTTATAATAGTTACTATTCCTGATTCCAAAATGGAATGACACGTAAAGTTACAGTGACTAAAAGTGTCGATAATAATAAGGTTTGTTATTTCAATATAGTTCAAAATTACATTGATATAAGATCTCACATCTCACATGACGAATTTTAATCCTCGCTTCTTCATGCGATATCAAAATGGAAAGTGCTTAAATCAGCCTGTCGGGAAAACACGATTTCTTCAATTCCAAGTAAAATTGCTAAATTTCTGAACTTTGCTAATTTTTAGCAGTATACTGGACACTCCCTTAGAAGAACGTCGGCCACTTTATTAGTAAATACTGGAGTTGATGTCTTAGCTCTCCAACGACATGGGGGATGGAAATCAGCAACTATTGCGGAAAATTATGTAGCCGAGAGCGTCAACAATAAAGAGGAAGTTGCAAATAAAATTTTGTACAATATAACGAAGCCAGTAGTCTCCTGAAATACTTCAAGAGTAACCGAAAACTTGGTTAGAGATGGAGAATTTATGAAGTCAGAACACTCCATAAAATTGAGAAAAAAAAAACGAGAAAATATTTATCCAAATTTTGTAAATAATGTTCATAATTATTAGTATTCATTTCATTTAATATTACTCCATTTTTATAAATCATTGTTAGCTTGACGTTGTTGATGAAATAACAAATTAAAGGTATCTGCTATGTTTGTAGTTTAAACTTAATGAATACAGTGTGGCATAAATTATTACCACCCAAGGGTGGCATAAATTATTACCACCCAAAGGTGGTAAGTTGACTTACAACCCGTCGTCAAGGGCAATTGATACCATTTAGATAATTCTCACTTACGTCCTTCAAAAGAGTTTCAAAATGGGTTGTTAACAATACATGGAGGGGAAAAATAATATTATCACATTAAAACAAATAGTGTACGTCTTGGAATTGACGGTGTGCTTTAAATTGCTTATAGGACGGCTTGCAACACTTTGTATGATAAAGCTTTACTATCACGGCCGACAAAATGTGACGCTACGCCTTGTATGGCGTGCGGGTTATGTAACTCAGATTTTGGATCGATCTACGTCAGGTGAGAAGAGATGATAAAGAAGGCACTTCAGTTAACAACAATAGAAACGTCTATTAGTCAAAGGCTATACAAATTTACACTGTACCCGATTACTAAGGTGGGCATATATTTTCGATTGTGGTATGCTTTTGAATTACTTATAGGTTTTTGCTCATGGTTTTATGATACAGTTTTTGTAAGCGTTGTGTTGTGTTTTATTTATGGTGAATTTTGACTTAATTCCACTCAGAATTTACACTGCACGCTAACTACTTGACAGATTCTACTTTGAGATTATCATTCTTAGGTCTTTGGCAAATTTATCGTAGATTCGACTTTATTACTTAGGTAGGTACTACCATGACTCTACGCACATGTGCCTGCCTACCTAAACAAGAAACTCGGGGTTTGGAAGTAAATAAAGTTGTAGGTTAGGACCCTACGTACATATGTGCATGCACTGAACCGGTTTGGGTGAGAAATAAAGTCTGCAGAAACTGATTGTTCGCTTGCGTATTTATATAATAAAATGTGCTAATCTTTGCAAGTTTAAGGTCTTGCGTTGACCTCTTGAATTTTGACACAATATTTTTCAAGTTCAAGCTTAAACTTAGCACAGGGTGATACTTACTTAGTAGTTTATGCATTTTAGTAGATGTGCAACAACAAAACGATTACGTGAATATAAAAAGCAATCTAAAAAGCCAAGGTTGACTATAACTAATAATCCTTCGCAAGAGCTCTGAGGCTCACAGTCAAATTTCCCCGAGAACTTTAAGAAATTTATGCAATTATTGCACATATATTTCTAAATGGGCTACTGAATATATATGTTCATCACCAATTTTCTTCTGCAGACCAGAGTAGGATAGTAGATTGGGTTTGCTTTAGCTAATATTTCTTATGTACGAGTTAAAAATATAACTAAACATTTAAAAGCAAAGTTATTAGGGATATTTAACAACTTAATACACTCTTTATTAAGTCGCTCAGGGAACTTATTTTATATCCTTTAACAACAATTTTTAACATGTCAATTTAAGCAGGTTATTTCGCTATATATATATATAT
>MU182965.1:247958-260403 GCA_016904865.1 Pissodes strobi | reverse complement strand
AAATGATTAAAATAAGTTGAGACTAAATGGAGCTAACCGAAAGTTGATTCGACGACTAACCCAAACTAACCAAATCTATTAAAATTGATTGTAACGTATAGGGACCGGTTCAAATGATTAAAATAAGTGAAACTAACCGAAAGTTGATTGAACTACTACCCCAAACTAACCAAATCTTTTAAAATTGATTACAACGTATCGGAAACGGTTAGAGAGACCCATTTACATGTTATTAAGATAAAAATAAAGTTTTTAAAATCATATACAGGGTGTTAAAAAAAATTTTTTTTTTAGAAAATGTCCAATTTTTTCGAACTATTATCGATATATATTCAAGTACATATAAAAACAAATCCTCAAATACCTAGTTGTTAAAAGACAATAAAACAACTGAATCAAATTAATATACAATATAATAACAACTTTATCTACAATATACTATCCTATTTAAAAGCGTGTAATTTTATATCCATAATGAACGTTCATCATATACATATATCAATGTTAAAAATACTATTTAATCACCTGTTTATTTCAAACATTTCTGAAAAATTTACATGTAAATGATGGTCAAATTTAACTACTGTCATGCGGAATATATCACACTATAATAGAATTGATAAGACAGACACGTTCACTGGACAAACATTTTTTTATTTATCCAAACGATTCGCAAATAATACTGCGATAGCCTAAAGAGATCGCCATAATTACATGAATATTGTTACTAATTTTGACATAAATGATCTTCGGCCAAAACTAACATAGGTCAAAGTATGATATTAAATAAATTCTAAAAAAAAACAAAATTAAAGCTCTCGCTGACATATAAACGTATAATATATAAAATAAGCATGGCTACTTTTCTGCAAGTAAAACATATAAGTCAAAATATGATATTTAAACGTGTCAAAATGTTAGGGTAATATTTTGACATATATCATATTCATTTGAAATAATTTGACATCTAAAACTGTCAAATTTGACAGTTGCAGACGTCAAATTTTATCTGCCTACTATAGAGCATCGAAAACTAAAATCTTTTTGTTAAACACTTTTTTCGGTATCTGTTATAATAAGGAAAATATTGACGAATTTATTTAATTGTCAGATTTGACAATTGCTTGAGCCGTCCAATTTACTGAAAACTAAATAATCGTATATTAATAGGGGATTAAATTAACACATTTTAACATAAATATTGACACATTGTCTTCAAGTTTTAGTGACATAACCATATTCTGTCTTTCACGCAACCTGGTATAAATAAAAAGGAAAAATGTAGATTTTGTAGTAATTAAAAATAGGAAGTCGATAGAGCAATGACAACTGTATAAAAAATGTCATATAAATTTGTCGCTATTGTTTATAGTTAAGCTTAAAAAATAATGAAGAATTATAAGGCAACAAAAAGGCTTGATCTTTTAACGTTTTTCTCGAAATAAATTTGCTAAATTTGCAGTTTTTTAGTAACAAAATAAACATAAAGTATAATAATAATATAATACGGCGATCATTGATTTGTATAGGAGTGGATAAGCAATAGCCGCCTGTTGCACTATTCAAAAGTGGCAACGGCGACCTATGGGCGAAAAAACGGGTTTCTGCGCATGACAAAATCGACGCAAAAACGTAAACAAAGAAGATCCCGTTTTGTCATGCGCATTAAAACACTTGCCGTCTCAGCAGGCGTCGATCAGGACCGAACTTGGCTTTTGTCTTTGACGTGTTTTCGTTTTGAAGGCGCTGCGTTTTGTGTTGATAATTCGAATACTTTACTTTTTATTGTCTTTCTTTGGACCTAGTGTTTGTATGTAGTTGCTTATATAGTTTTAGTTTAGTGATTCACGTTTGTGCTTTATGCGTACCCTATTTTGATTTTCGATTTAATTGAATACGCACATAAGCAATGGGCGATTCTACCAAAATAGAATCCCGAAAGTGTATGGTTGTGTATTGTAGCAGTAGAGGCAAAATACCCGGAATTTCCTATTTCAAGTAAGTATAATTATTATAAGTAATCACAAGAGTACGAGTTCAAATTTTGGAGTCCGGGCCTGCCGAATGACCTTCACACTGCAACAGATGGCGCCCACTAATTCACTAATGCGCAAGGCAAAATAGTTTTGTTTACATTTTGCGGTCGTAAATTTGCCATGTTTGGTCTATTTATTGCTTATCCACCCCTATACAAATCAATGACAGCGATGCAGTCTACAAAATTAATCTAATACATTTTAACGTTAATAGTCTAATTTTGAGCAAAATTATTTAATTTCTTCTGACTCGTCATAAACACATCAACACTGCCTATAGACAATACCGACAAATTTATATGACATTTTTTATACAGTTGTCATTGCTCTATCGACTTCCGATTTTTAATTACGACAAAATCTACACTTTTTCTTTTTGATGTGTAAACATCTTACGCGGCGGTATGAGGGTAAATCTCGGCATGTGGGACGGAAATGTTCATGCGGACGGGGACAGAAATGTGTAAACGGCTGTGACATCATAACCATGTGCAGTGAATTTACGAGGGTTGTTCAAATATTTGTGCATGTCGATATAGGATATGTTTACACATCATCAGTGTCTCGAGTACTAGCAGACTCGCTCATTTTTTTATTTATACCAGGTCGCGTGAAAGACAGATATGTTATGGTTCGCTTAGTTTCACTTATTCTCAACTTATTTTAGTCATTTGAAGCGGTTCAGAGTTATAATAAATTTTAAAACATTTAGTTAGCTTGGGTTAGTCTTCCAATCAACTTTCGGTTAGTTCCACTTAGTCCCAACTTGTCTTAGTCATTTGAACCAGTTCCGATACGATATAATCAATTTTATTAGATTTGGTTAGTTTAGTTTAGTTTAATAATTCGCTGACTGAAACGAATAATTCTGTTTACAGTTTTACAGATGAGAGTATATCAAAATGAGTGAGTCTACTAGTACGCGAGACACTGATGTGTAAACTTATGCTATATCGACATGCACAAATATTTGAGCAGCTCTAATAAAATCACTGCGCATGGTTATGATGTCAGCCGTTTACACGTTTCCGTCCCCATCCGCATGTACATTTCCGTCCCATTTGCCGAGATTTACTCTCATACCGCCGCCACAGATTAACCTATTAGGTTAATCTGTGCCGCCGCATAAGGCCTCTTTCATACGATACGGATTTTAGCCAGTCCGGTTTTATTGCTTTTAGCATTGTCCCAGATAAACCCACACCAGATGTGAAACCTCCCACCTAGCGCATGAAACAAGAATTCGTTTAAATCTCCGCCTCCTTGGGATGGCCAGCCATCCCAAGAGATAGTCAGGGCAAGCTCTAGAGTGATACTAAACGCGAGCCACGCGAGTCTTTTGGTTTAGTCCGAGGGTGTTACGAAAAATAATTAATCTTTATTTTATTTTTGTTAAAAATGCCAGGTTATAAGTGCCTTTATTTGAATTGTTCTACTAGAAGCGGTGGCGAAAAATCGTTATTTAAATTAACCCGCGATCCTGAAAGGTATGTATAAATGTTGTTTTTCTACGAGCGTGCGCAAAGTGGCTACTTTGCGCACGCTGCTCAGTGCGCGAAGTAGTACTTTCCCGCACGCTATGCGGGAAAGTGTGCGGGAAAGTAAAATTCTCTAAAATCACCAGAGACAAGAACATGTTCATATACCTTTAGAAACTTTACACTTTTGGACTTTTTATGCAATATAAGAAACCGTTTTAAGTCATAATTATACTCTTTTCTTTAAACATTTCCGTAATTCGCGATATTGTAACTTAAACCAAAAACCATATATTTTGAAATCCTAGGTATAGTAGTAAAAAATTATGTCAAGCAACAATACTTATAAATGTCAGATTGAGAGATTTTAAACAAATCTAGGTGTAAAACGAAGTATCCCAAAAAACGGGCTCTTTTCTCTCAAAGCTTCCATAATTCGCGATATTACAACTTAAACCAAAAACCATATCTTTTTAAGTCATGTCAGGTCAACAATAATATTCATGTAAAGCAACAGTAGGTATAATTGACAGATGCCTTTTCTTTTATTTAAATATGGGTCATTATTATTCTGTGCTTGTTTGGACTGCGCTCGTAGAAAAAGTATTGTTCTTAACACTTGCGCAAAGTGACTTTTCCGCACTCGACTGATTGGCCGAACTCCGCTTCGCGTCGTTCGGTCAACATCAGTCGCGTGCGGAAAAGTATCACTTTGCGCACTTGTTAGGAAAATAACTATTAATGCACATTCCAGCACACTTATTTCCAAAATTATTGCATATTCTAAAATCGCATGAGCACGAAATTCAATTAAATCTGAGAACTGGCAGATACAATGTTATAGTTAAATCTTTTTTAAATCCAACTAATGTTATACAGTGTCCGCCAGAATATTGACCACATATGGGAAATTTTTTTATTATTATGATATCGGAACTTTTGTTTTAACAAATGTATTCTGCATGTCTGACAATCTAAAAACGCATTTTAACATTGAAAATGTTTCCGTTTTCCTAGTATAAGGCCTCAAATCGTGAATAAGTGCATGCTACATTTGCCACATTCATGACGTCATACGCGTGAGAGAGTTAGTTTGTTTATTTAAACCTACATTTGATTATAACGTATCGGAATCGGTTCAAATGACTAACTGAAACTAACCGAAAGTTTATTAAACGACTAACCAAAACTAACCAAAAGCACCAAAACGGGCTAAAACGTATGGTCAGGTTATAAAAATTGAAGTAAGTCAAAAGTAACCAAAAACATTAAATTTGATTATAACGTGCCGGAACCGGTTCAAATAACTAAAAAAATTGGAACTAACTGAAACTAACCTAAAGTTGATTGGATTCCTAACCAAAACTAACCATAAGCTCCAAAACGGGCTAAAACCTATCGGAGCAGGTTGCAAAAATTAAAGTAAGTTAAAATTAACCAAAGCGAACCGAATTTTGGCGACTAACGAAAACAAACCACAAACATTAAATTTGATTACAACGTATCGGAACCGGTTCAAGTGACTAAAATAATTTGGAACTAATTGAAAGTAACCGAAAGTTGATTGAAAGACTAACCAAAACTAACCAAAGGTAACTAAAAGCACCAAAACGATCTAAAACATATCTGAACACATTACATAAGTTAAAACTTACCTAAGTTAACCGAATTTTGGCGACTAACCAAAATTAACAAAACACATTAAAAGTGCTTATAATGTACCAGAACCGGTTCAAATGACTAAAATATAATAAAACTAACTGAACTTTACTGAAAGTTGATTGAACGACTTCTTACCAAACGTAACCAAAACGGGCTAAAACGCTTCGAGATAGATTTAAAATATTGAAGTAAGTTCAAACTAACCCAAATTAACCGAATTTTGGTGACTAACCAAAACTGACAAAAAACATTAAAAATGCTTATAACGTCTCGGTACCGGTTCAAATTACTAAAATAAATTGGAACTAACTGAATTTGACCTAAAGTTGAATGAACGACTAACCCAAAGTAAGTAAAAGCATCAAATCGGGCTAAAACGTATCGAAATGGATTCAAAATATTAAGACTAACCCAAATTAACCGAATTTTGGTGACTAACCAAAAATAACCAAAAACACTAAAATTGTTTATAACGTATCGGAACTGGTTAAAATGATTAAAATAAATTAATACCAACTGAAATTAACTGACAGTTGATTGAATGACTAACTAAGACTAACCAAAAGCACCAGAAAGAGCTAAAACATATTAAAAATGTTAAGGTAAGTTGAAACTAATTTTAATTACCTAACCGAATTTTGGCGACTAACTAAAAATAACCAAAACATTAAAATTGGTTATGACGTACCTATCGGATCCGGTTCAAATGACTGAAATAAATTAAAACTAACTAAAACTAACCGAAAACTGATTGAATGACTAACCAAAACTAATCAAAAGTAACCATAAACACCAAAATGGACTAAAACGTATCGGAACTGATTAAAGGTATTAAAATAAGGAACTAACCCAAATTAACCGAATTTTGGCGACTAACTAAAATGAACCAAAATATTAAAATTGGTTATAACGTATCGAATCCGGTTCAAATGACTGAAATAAGGTAAAACTAACTAAAACTAACCGAAAGCTGATTGAATGACTAACCAAAACTAATTAAAAGTAACCATAAACATCAAAAATGGCCAAGCCTATCGGAACTGATAAAAGGTATTAAAATAAGTAACCAATCCAAATTAACCGAATTTTGGCGACTAACTAAAATTAACCAAAAAGGTGTAAATTGGTTATAACGTATCGGAACCTGTTCAATTGACTAAAATAAATTGGAACTGGCTGAAAGTATCCGAATATTGATTGAATGACTAACCAAAAGTAACTAAAAACACTAAGAACGGGCTAAAACGTATCGAAATAGATTAAAACTATGGAAGTAAGTTAAAACTAATACAAACTAACCGAATTTTGCTGACTAACCAAAAACACCAAAATTGGGTATATATAACGTATCAGAACTGGTTTAAATGACTAAAATTAAAACTAACTGAAAATTAGCCTTTTTTGCTGCTTTTGTTTACTTTTGGTTAGTCGTTCAACCAACTTTCGGTTAGGTTTAGTTAGTTTTAATTTATTTTAGTCATTTGAACCGGCTCCTATACGTTAATATCAATTTTAGTTCTTTTGGTTTGTTTTTGATAGTCATTCAATCAACTTTCGGTTAGTTCCAATTTATTTTCGTCATTTGAACCGGTTGCGATACGTTATAACCAGTTTAAATGTTTTGGTCAATTTAAGTTAGTCGCCAGACTTCGGTTAAATTCAAATTAATCTAAATATTTTTAATCTGTGCCGATACGTTTTAGCCCTCTTTGGTGCTTTTGGATACTTTTGATTAGTCGTTCAATAAATTTTCGGTTGATTTCAGTTAGTTCTAAATTTTTTTAGTCATTTGAACCAGTTCCGATACGATATAACCATAATTAATTATGATGGTTAGTTTAGGTTAGTCGCCAATATTCGATTAATTTGGGTTAGTTTTAACTTACTTTAATATTTTGAATCTGTTAGCCCGTTTTGGCGCTTTTATTTGCTTTTGGTTAGTTATTCAATCAACTTTCGGTTATTTTTAGCTACTTCCAATTTATATTAGTTGTTTGAATCGGTTCCGATATGTTTTAGTCAAATTTAATGTTTTCGGTTAGTTTTGGTTAGTCCTTAGAATTTGGCACGTTTTGGTTAGTTTTAACTTATTTTAGTGTTTGTAACCTGTTCCGATATGTTTTAGCCCGTTTTGGTTAGTCGTACAATCAACTTTCGGTTAGTTTCAGTTAGTTCCAATTTATTTTAGTCAAGAGTAGTGAGGTAGGTGATAGATTGTATATGGGAAGCAATGATGACGATGATTTGGAATTGCTACTAAACGAGCAGAGAATTGCGGTGACTTTACCTTATTCTTCCATTTTAATTTATCTACTTATTAATAAAAATACAAAATTCAGGCAGTATGTATTTCCTTTAATATACAGGATATACCATGGATTTTATTTGGCGAGGGATTTGGACGAAACAATTAAAACAGAGATTATTGGCGTTCCTAGATGCAAATGGTTATTATCAGCTGTTCCAACCATAGACATAAATGGATCAGGAAACAGTTATTTTACAGACATGCGCATTGAGAACGATTTTCAAATCGTTGGAAATCTGTTTGTGATTCCACGTTGGAACAAACCTATGGTGTCAACAATGTAATGCGCGCGCAACTCTGAAGCCTGTGACCCTGTGTGTAATGCTCTGCATGCAACGCCCAATATTAAATGTTATTAATAAAGTTAAACATTTAATAATGCCCAAAGGGAAGTGAAGTGTATAGTAACGGAAGAAATGGCTTATGTTTTGTTTCATTATATCATTGTTATGATACCCATATCATTTACCTTAATAAATTTTATGAATTTTTGAATAAAATAATCAACTTCTTAAGCTGCGTCCACACGTGTAACCGAACCTCGTAACGTATAACCTGCTCGCGTACCATTTTACGATCCGTTTGGACGGCATTCCGAGCCTCATCGCGTATCAAAATGTAGTGTCAAAGTTTTACAGCGTACCGCTCGCAGCGAGCCGTCAGTTGTTGGTAAACTAGCGAACCATCAAAGGATGTTACGAAGTAATGAAAGCTGCTGCTGTTACAGCGTTGAATTACGTCAAACCGACATTTAGCGGCTCGCCAGAATAATCGCGTTACGACGTTTGGTACGGCAGTGCGCTCCCGTCCTACGTAGACGACTCGAACGAACCGTACGTGCCCTTGGTTCGCGACGATGTCCGGTTACACGTGTGGATGCGGCTTTAAATGTTTGAAATTTAATTTACAATTTACCTTTCAAAATACATAAATATACCAGACATAATGCCTATGAATAGTTTTTGTGTTTTTAGAGCGCAAAGTAACGGATTACCGCTTTAGAAAGAAAAACGTCAATCTTACTTTGCGCTCGAAAAACACACAGTACTTTTCCTACAGCCGCATTTTTTTTAAATTAAATGCACATCTTTCTCTACTTATTCTGAAATTTGAAATCGACTGTCAGTTTGACATATTATTCGGACATATATAGAACAGGAGTGCCAGCAACAACTGTAATAAACGCAGAACTATAATTTACTTATTTTCGATTGCCATGACTATTCATAGCATACTCGACGGAAAAAGTAAGAATTTTCTTTTCCATGTTCGCGCTAGAGCGCAAAATAAGGATCCGCAGCTTTCGTCGATTTTGCGATTTCATTTCAGCTCCGTAATTAGTTATTTTGACGTATTTTTCGTCAAAGTCCGGATTTTGTCCAGATTTCAGGGCACACTTCTTGTCCCGAGTCTCAAAAAACCTTTATGGCAACTCTACATAAATATGATTTTTTGACGTATTCTCCAACAGTTATCACCGAAAGTGACCCTAACTTTTTTATATTAAATGGGACACCCGGTATATTTTTCCTTATTTCAATAGAAAATAACATTGTTAGTAAAATGACACCCTATTTGCCACTTTTTGACATTTATCATCGTAAAACTTTTAAATTTCAATCTATAGTGCCACGAATGAGTTAAAACGGTTAATTTTGGATTAAGTTGTCAGGGAAAAATAGTTTCAATCAAGTTTTACTTTTTATTTGTTTTACAGGTTCATTTAAAGTTTACAAAACCTTAATTATGATGATTAGGTACTCAATTTTTTCATATAGAACAAATGTGGCTCATTACCATATCTAAGATTTTACGAACAATTTGAGACAACAAAATCGATATTTTGTATAAATATCCAGGATCATAATCCGTCTAAAAGCTCTAATGATGGCCATCACAATAAACTATTAGAGCTTTTAGACAGATTATAACACTGGATATTTATTCAAAATATCAATTATGTGGTATCAAATTTTGCGTAACAGGATACCCCTTTTTAGATATAGCATTTTATGTATTATAAAATGGATATAGTAATGAGCCACCTTTGTTCTATTTGAAAAAAATACAATAAATACAAATTTGTAAAGTTTAAATGAACCTGTAAAAGAAATGAAAAGTAAATCTTAATCGAAACTATTTTTCCCTGGCAACTTGATCCATATTAAACGTTTCAACTCATTCGTGCCAATAGATTGAAAATTAAAAATTTTAGGATGACAAATGTCAAAAATTGACAAGAAACAAATACCGGGTCTGTCTTTTAATAAGAAAGTAAAGGTCATTTCGGATCAATGCGAAAGTGATAGAAAACAATAATTGAATACGACAAAAAATGCATATTTATGTGCTATACTTAACCAAATTACACTTGTTTATCTCTAAACACAAAAGTTATAGGGCTGAGCCATTTTTGAGAAACACTCTGCACATATTTTTTTATAAGTACTTGAAAGTCTTGCAACAATAATCGTTTTAGTATCGCAGGTAGATTTGGTAACCGCCAATTTGTGTTAATCTGTACATACTGTCAAGACTGTATTGGTTCATTATGAACCTAGGTCTAATAAAGTTGAACAATGAAATATTTTGCCATGAGGCAAAGAAAAATAACTTCTCAAACCGATGAATAATGGACCATGTTTCCATTATCGAATTTCATCCCTAAGAGACATGCTATGTCTGGATAAATTCCATATCATAAATAATAAAAAGTAGTTATGCTATCATTATTTGCCGCTTACGACGAATGTCGGTGGGGATTAAATGTCAGGTTATAATAGAAACAAATAGTAAAAAGTATTTTATTATTTATTATTATAATAAGAAACGATATAAAAGTTTCAGGTCGTTATACAGCAACGTTATATAAAAAAAAATCACAATAGGGAAACCTATCATATTCAGCCAAATATTTTGCGAACATTCCACGCTAAAAAAAGAGAAAAACAGTCTACTTATTTTATAAATAAAACACAAAATAGGAAGTTTTGAGACTGCCTTGGAAACAGAAAAAGTTAAAATCAGCTGTATCATAATGCTGTAGACTATTTAGAACACTTATTCAGAGAAATCCGATAAAAGATGAGTTAAACATTTGTTATAGAAAACGAATTGTTTGGCTAAATATATTTCAGTTTAATTTATTTAGAACATTTCGTATTAAATGACATCCTAAATAGAAGTATATACAATTATCACTACAAAATGTCTTAATAAGACTAGCGTATAATATACATTTAAGACCAACTAACATAAACAAAGTTTGAGCTCATTATGCAACAAGGTAAATATATAAGCCGAATTAAAAAAAAATAATAATAGAGAAACCTGTTACAAAATGTGTCAATAAGATTAGCGTATAATATAAATTTAAGACCGACGAACATAAACAAAGTTAAAATCCTATAAAAGATTAGTTACAAAATTTTCTATGAGAAAAAAATATTGTTTTGCTTAAATAGTTTCTGGATAAAATGTTTTTTCAAAAATCAACTATCGCTTCACAAAATGTCTCACTCAATAAAAGTATTCTTTGGAATAATCTTATGTCTCAATAAGACTAGCGTATAATATAAATTTAAGACAGACAAACATAAATAATTTGAAACTCATTAGGCAACAAGGTTAATATATAAGGAAAACAATTTTTTTTAGAGAAACCTCTTATATTCAGCCAAATATTTTGGCAACAATTCACGCTGAAAAAAATAAAACACGCTGAGACATAATTATAACTCGAAATAAATGGAGTTTTAGATTGCCCCAAATATAGAAAACTGTAAAAGCATCTGGAAAATCTGTATCAGAATGCTGTAGACTATTTAGAACAGTTATTTAGGGAAATCCGGATAAAAGATCAGCTTAAAGTCTTTGTAGAAAACGAATCGTTTTGCTTAAATACTTTCTGGCTAATTCTATTTAAGTTAAATTTCTTTAAAACATTTCATATTAAATGACATCCTAAATAAAAGTATACAAAATCATCAGTACAAAATGTCTCAATAAGACTAGCGTATAAATAATATAAATTTAACATAAACAAAGTTTTAGCTCATTATGCAACAAGGTTGATATGCAAGGCGAATTAAAAAAAAAGAAATAGAGAAACCTAGTCTAGTCAGCCAAATATTTTGGCAACATTCCACACTGAAAAAAATTAAAACACGCTGAGGCATAATTATAAATAATAAATGGGAGTTTTGGACTGCCCCAGAAACAGAAAACTGTAAATGCATCTGGTTCAGGATGATGTTGACTATTTAGAACACTTAGAGAATTCCTATAAAAGATTATTTAAAAAATAATGTTATTAATAAATACAATTGTATAAAATGTAATAAAATTTGGATGGCATAATAAAACATAAAAAATCTGTATTAACTTGCATTGTAGAAGGTGATGACGTATGTCTCTTCCTCCTACTTCTAACTTTTCTATCTTACAGGTTACAAAAAAAATAAGTATAAGGATGTAGGCATTACATTTTTTTGGTCGTTTAAAGAAAAACTGGGGATTAATTAGCATACAGGTGAGATGAGAAGTTTAATTTCTTTACATGAAACACCGGGCATATCAGCAATTTTTTTTATTTTACTTAAAACAACATAAATTAAACAGTGAGTCAATAGTTCCATTTGTTCAAAAACCATTTAAACACGTTTTCAAATCTGACGATTTAATTTATATTATATTTGCATTCCACGCCACTGTTCGAATTCCAAAGAAATCGTAAAAATCTTGGCGATACTCGTAGTGCCATCTCTAGTTACAACGTTCACTTATCTGAACCCAACCAATCACAACGCTACCCTAAGGATAGCCAGTTCACCCAACCTATACTTCCTAGCTGTAATTCTAATGGTCCCTAAAATTCCGACCTTTAACAATCGAATTTTGCGAAAACCAACCAGCAGTTTTCGAACAGAAAATTCATAAAAGTAATTTGGGCAACCGGTGAT
>MU182965.1:237887-247948 GCA_016904865.1 Pissodes strobi | reverse complement strand
CAAACACAGGAAATATCACTTTTAAACACTTACTAAGTCCTTCCTTACCTTCTATATACAATTTACTTCAACTTCTTGCGAATAAAAATGACTCAAATGGTGTATTGAGATTTGAAAATGATATGCAGATATATGCTTATGGCATGGCTGGGATGCCTTTGTGAAATGCGTTTTATACACGCAAAAATTATTATAAAACAAGCTACGCAGATTGCGTAGGTAGGCTAAACTCAGTGGAATGCATTAGCACTTATAGGAGACTTTATATTGTAATAAAGTTGAGAGAATATTGAGAGATTGGGATTGTAAACTTGTGAGTTTACTTACTTGGCCTGTGCCGAGGGTCGAGGAGTGCAACATTAGAGAATGTTGAGAGATTATGATCGTGAACGTGTGAGTCTACTTACTTGGCATGTTGCCGAGGGTACGCTAGTACAGCGTTAGAGAATTAGAGAAAAACCTCCATGGCCGTGTGCCATGAGGAGCGATTAGGGATCGCGACTTGCTTTGAAGAGGGCCAGTTAAGAAGTGAATTCTAGAACGGGAGAGGCGCCGTCTCTGTCCTTTGGCGCGTTAACTTACCCCCACTAGGGTCATATTAGGTCAGGAAAGGCAAATAACGTCAATAGAGAAACTGTGTAAAAAGCTTAGCATCACCGGTTGCCCAAATTACTATTATGAATTTTCTGGTCGAAAACTGCTGGCTGGTTTTCGCAAAATTCGATTGTTGAAGGTCGGAATTTTAGGGACCATTAGAATTACAGCTAGGAAGTATAGGTTGGGTGAAGTGGCTATCCTTAGGGTAGCGCTGTGATTGGTCGGGTTCAGATAAGTGAACGTTGTAACTAGAGATGGCACTACGAGTATCGTCAAGGTTTTTACGACTTCTTTGGAATTCGAATAGTGGCGTGGAATGCAAATATAATATAAATTAAATCGTCAGATTTGAAAACGTGTTTAAATGGTTTTTGAACAATAATCATATACTAGTTTAGAATTACAACTGGTTATGCAATGCTTTAGCTTTTAAGGTATTACTTTTGTGATATTCTGCAAGGTCTATATCTATACTCGACGCGCCGAACAGATTCACCAATCGCGGAAACAATTGATCTTATTTTATGATTGAATCGACCCAATGTTTTGTTTTCATAACGATTTTTCTTATCCATAATACAAAAAATAAAAATAGAGTGTGTTAATCAAAGTTCCTATGTTTGAAATCAATGGAATCATAAAATAAGAACAATTATTGTATCCGTGTTTTCCGTGTTTGGTGAATCTGTTCGGCGCGTCGAGTATAGTATCGACAGATATTTTCCATATCGTAGCACTGACTACGTATAATAATTCAATGTTTATATTTTGTTTATTTATGAGCAGTTATTTTCAGGTAAAATAACTTATTAAAAAGCTGGGAGAAGTCCAAACTAGCTTTTTCACATGGAACAATAATTTATAATTTATCTAATTACTGAATTGTACGGTGAATCGATTTTATTAGTAATTTTATACTTGAACATTGATTTAGAATAGACATTACGGTATTTTAATCCTGTTATATAGAGCGTGTTCCACAAATGCGGGATTAAACAAAGTTATATATATTTTCTTTTAATGGAACACCCTATTTATTATAGACTAAATCGACAGAGCTAGCTTTTCTGATTCCAAATATATAGGGTTTACTATATTTGTTTTCATTATTTCGGCCAAAAAGTCAAATTTTAATTATTACGCCAAGGTGTCGATCGATGCTATGACGGATTTCATATATGCGTTTGATTTGTTTTGTAAAGCTACCATAACACTTGCTCATACAAAATATCTACGCTGTCCAGAATTCAATGGTTATTAATCAGAAACAAATTTTAGGAAGCATATTTATTACCATAAGCAGCATGACAATGTTCATGTTGGAGTAGCTCGAATACATACCTTGAAGGGAATGTTAGGACAACCTTACTTGTTTTTTTTTTTATAGAAAAATATGGCTGTCTAGTGCGCTAATATTAAGAAAACCTATCTCAAACATGTTTCTTTTTTAGCTTAATTTATATAGCCCTCCGTCCATCTCTGGTACAGATTGCTTCTTTATCGCTATTTACGTATGAAATATATCTGTACCAAAGTTACCCCACCCCGACAACTTTAAAGTACAATAAATCAAGCACTACTTCGTATTTTGATTTGATATTAGTGCCCGGCTTTGTGTTGTTAAATGACACTGCCCGCGTTTAGATATTTCATATAACAAGAATTCTATTAACGAAAAACCTTAAAAATCGTGCCAAAGTTACCCCGGTTTACGGTATTCCTAGTGCATACATATTTTTGTAGTGTCATCGTGGCAAAGTTATTATTCGAATATAAGTAAAAAATGATATTATATAATATGCTCGTTAGGTCACTAATTTTTGTTAAGATAGGTTTAGAAACAAAACAAACGCATATATGAAATCCGTCATATCATCCATAGCCACCTTGGCCCAATAATTAAGATTCGACTTTTTGGCCGAAATAATGAATATAAATGTAGCAAGCCCTCGATATTTGGAATCAGAAAAGCCAGCTATGTCGATTTAGCCTATAGTAAATAGGGCGTTTCATTTAAAAAATATATAACTGCTTAATCCCGCATTTGTGGAACACCCTGTATGCCACAAAAAACTTCACATCATACCCTTTAATTTTTGTATTTAGACTTTTTTTCCCGAAACGTCAATTGAGAAAGTTAAAGGGGGGTTCCATTTATAGTGAAACACCCGGTACACACTGAACTTGCTGAGATTTTTGTACTGAAGTAATGTCATAAATTACATAAAACGACCATAAATATAGTTTTCATGGTAAATATGTCAGTTTGGTTATAACCTTAAAAACAAAGGATTTTGAATACAAAAATAAATTAGTTACAGATGATCTGAGGAGGCAGAAGTTGTGGCAGTATTTTCGAAGTCTTGCCTTTCTAATTGTAACAACCTTTTGCAAAAATCATTTTGCAATTTACTCCGAATTTGTTCTAGCGATCTTCCATTGAATTCTGGGACATTTGCTATTGCATCTTCATATTCAGATTTAGTAGGATAAGTGTAGGTTCTTTCAGATTCTACCTGATCATAATAACATTTAAAACGTTCCCTCAGTTTATGCCTTTGTGGAGTAGACCAACGGTTGACTGATTTACCTTCTGAAAATAAATATATGATATATTGATACATATAATGTCCGCCTTAATGTTGGATGCATATCGGAAACTGTTTACCATCGATTTCTCACAAAATTTCATACTTAAAAGAGTTGGTGCATGACAAAAAACTATTAGAGGTTCATAGATGACTTCAGTAATCGCGCCCTCTGTCACAGACCGACTAGATATTACGAGCGTCTGGCGATCCGGACTAATTTCCGATGCCACATGCGCAATGGCGAAACAAGAACGAGATATCGGAATTATCCATGTCTCTACGTTATAGCAAAACTTCTACAACGCCTGTGGTGTAGAAGGCAGAGTGCTTGACTGTCATTCCCGTGTTGCGGGTTCGATTCCCGTCGGTCGCGACAGATGTTTTATTTACCTTTTTTTAGGTTATGTTCTTTTTTTTTTATTAATATACCTTTTTTTTCTTAATTTTGGGTTAGTTTAGGTTAGTTCTTGTTGATTGAGCCCCCGTAGCGAGCGAAGGGCCATGCAAAGCCATACTAATACCTATTATTCGTTTGGCCATTGCGCATGTGGCATCGAAACTTAGTCCGGATCGCCAGACGTTTGTCTAAATATTTAGTAAAGTGGATAGTCAGCTTACGACTAGCCCAGGGCTTGGGCGCGTCACAAACACATGTATGATGTAGGAAGGGATGTCTTTACGGTCCCGTGAACTTCCAATACGTCTCGTGGTGTAGTGGTCAGACGCTGCGCTTGTGGTACAGGCGACACGGGTTCGATTCCCGTCGGTAGCAAGGCATTTTTTGAGGTGTTATGTCTGTTTCTTTTTTAAAATTTGGGTTAGTTTTGCTTCGTTGCGCCCCGGAGCGAGCCAAAGGCATTGCATGAAGTGGAAAAAAAAATACAAATGTAAACATTAAACGCATGTTTGTGATGCGCACGCAAGCCAAGGACTCTGACAATTTTTCGCGAGCTCTGTAACCGCTAAACATTTTACTACCTCTAATTTCAGATACGGCTAGCTCCCGTTGCCTTTTAATAAGTATTACGTCGGGAGTGTGTGATTTTATAGTTTTTCGGTGCTTGAGACCGACGCGACTACTCGTGTTGAGCATTTAACTGGCATAATATATCACATGCAAGAAAAAAAGCTAGTTAAAGGTTTAGTTATTCTGAAGTATAGGGCTTAGAAATATAAAAAATTCGGATTTCAGTTTTTTAAAAATTTAAGCGTTAAAAGTATCAAACGGTAAACTTGTAATTAAAAGTTATAAAGCTTTTATGCAAATAGTCTGAAGCCCTTAAAATATGACAAATGCGGATTTCAAATAAATGTAATATTGGGCTCACATTTTCATAATTTTAGCACTCCCTGAACCAGACATTTCAACCTGTGAACATCTTGTGTAGTTTCTAAGAAGTTATTAATAAGAAATATTCCCATAGGTTTCAAACTGTATGGTGAACACTGTATTACAAATAAGTTATTAATTTTATGTATTTCATTAGCAGATATTTAAATTAATCCTAGATACTTTAGCTGAATATGGGAAACTTTTAAATGCGATGTATTTTTCTAAAACTTGTTGCTTAATATTGCAACGTGAAAACAAAAAAAATATGAAAGCAAAATCACAGATATTTATCATCTTTTAGCATGTAACTAAAATAATTTTTTACCTCTCAAGAGTTTTCTGCGATTTATCTCACATCGGATCCATGATTGTACCTGGACAACAGATTTGTTAATGGGGGGGTCGATTTGATGTAATCTTTCCTGAACTTGGTGGACACCTGGAACTTCTCCAATTTCAATGGGTCGCTCAAAAATCTTGCGAATCTCATGTTTTTCAGGGGTGCTCCAAGTATGAGATGGCTTTCTCAATTGATGTTCGGAGAAAATTTTTATTTTTTTCCTTGGTAAAGGATTGCTATCGACCATGCTTTTTGAAAATCGCTCTGTTACATTTGATTTTGACGCGTCTGCTTGAATTTCAGAAAAGTTAGGCATGCTTGGAATATCAGAATCGCTATCTGCAGTGTCCGCGGATGAAAAATCGTCTCGATCTTGAAGATTCAACCAGACCGATTTGCTAAGTTGTGGCCCAGTGTCGTTGGTAATCTGCACTGTAAGAGGATTATCCCCAAGAGGAAATCCATTGGCGTCATACAATAAACGACCAACAACTGTAACGTCTGTCTGGGCTTGCCTTATCTGATATATATTTTTATGAACGCTTTTGCTATGTCCCATAAAATCTGATATAAGATCTTGTTCAGAATTAGATATTTGTGAGGTACATGTCGCAAGGTGTTTACGCAACTTTGTTGCTGATAATAAGTCATGATTAAGATCATATTTCTTGCAAATATTTCTGAGTGCAATGTCAGCTCTAAAAAACGGATCTCTTTTTGATTTTGGGTTTGCAAAGACAAAACGATCGTTGTATGAGAAATGGAAAATTGTATTTCTATTATTAAGAGCAAATTGAATAACTTCTTGTTCTTTTGTTGTAATTAGAATGGCATGACTTTGATTTAACTTATGACGAGTAATAATTCTCCTCAAATCTGATAAAGTGTTTCTCTGTTCAGTGGGAATGTGATTTAAAACCTCAGATTCTACACCTTGACAATTGCTAAATTCTTCTCTTAACATACGTTGAATATCTCCAGGCCGCTTTCTATTAAAACACATAATTTTTGCAGCCATTACGTTCATTAAAGTAGAATATGTCTGTAGTGTAAACTCTTTTCTTATATCAAAATATGCAACAGCAATTTCCTCATCTAGCTTTTGGAGCAATTCTTTTATTTGATTTGTACTAGGAAGAATCTGAGATTTTCCCCTTTGAATGGCGGTCTTATTTTCAGCAGCCCTTTTAGTTATTCGTTTGTTTTGTCTTGTGGTTATGATATATGCAATTTCTTCATATCTTTGCTTCATTTCATGTCTATTATGTTTCATGGCGGAACATTTTAATTCACCTAAAACCTTTTTCAATAAGGTACAGGAAGCCGTTGCAACAGTCGGCGCTTGATAACTAGATCCATCAAATCCGGATCTATTGTCTATACATGTAAAAAGGACGTCTTGTTTATCAGTATGAAAGAGGTCATCTAAAAACTGAACTTGTTGATCTAGTTTCCGACCTTCTAAAACTAAATCAGCTAAAAGTCGCAGTTCAGAAGAAATAGCAATATATGAATCGTTTTGGGGTCTCCCAGGAACAGTTACATTTTTTTCATCGCCATCCAGCTTTCTTTGTGCTCTCTGTATATATGCTTGGCAAGCAACATTACCCCAAGCAATGATCACTGGGTCGTTAAGAATTACTTCCCTTTGTGTGGCACTTCTTATAAAAGGTAAAATAATTTCAAGCATTTCTTTGGATGCATGCCCTAACATTCCCTTCAAGGTATGTATTCGAGCTACTCCAACAGGAACGTTGTCATGCTGCTTATGGTAATAAATATGCTTTCTAAAATTTGTTTGTGAATAATAACCATTGCATTCTGGACAGTGTAGATATTTTGTATCAGCAAGTGAGGATTTTCTAATCACAATAGGCTTATCAGGATTTTCCTCATTGAATTTTGCATCTCCTAAGTTTGTTAGGTCCTTAAAGTATCCATGATTATAGAATTTGCGATCAGTATTTGCTAAAAATGAAATAGGGTTATATTCATGGTATATAACAGGTGGCATTTAATAACATAAATCTTTTATCAGATGTTTGTTGCCAAAAACAATGAGTACAAGCCAAGTAATCGCGGTACCAGCTCTTAGACAGTCACCGCTTGCTTAGTGTATTTTAGGCGGGAGAGTATAGGAAAAGACTAAACCTTCGATGCCCGTCGCCTCCAAGATTTTTTTAAACTCAGTTAGGGTTTTGGTTGCGCCCTCCGGAGCGAACGAAACTCGAGCAGAGGGCAACCATACAGTGAAATATAAGAGGAATGATAAAAATATATAGATATGCACACATGCATGAAATATAAAATACCATTAGCCTTTAAACATTAAATAACATAACCATAATCACATTAGCTGCAACACACGTGCTTATCTAACCAATGAGTGATTTTTTTCTTACCTGCAATATTTCTCAAAGAAAAGTGATTCTTAGGCTAAAAAGGTATTCTTGCTTGACCCAAATACCTGTAAGCGTTTTCGAGTATTTTCGTTTAAACATCACAATGCTTAAAAAATCAAAGTAACTAAATTCATACATAATTATTATCACAACGCAATAAATTAGAAACAGTGCATATAAAACAAGAAGCTTACTTCAGAAAGTGGCCACCGCTGACCTTACGTTTTTGAAGTTTCACACTACCAATAAGAAATGTTTTAGGATAATTATTGTGTGTTAATGCTTCATTGCATACCATAATACCGCTATCTTTAAAAAACACAAACTCACGAGGTTGGCTGTGGACTACAGAATCAATTGAAAGCACGAAACAAGGGAATTTACTTTTGCATAGCAACGAAATGATATAATATGTCAAACGTATGTTAGCAAAATGTATAGTGTTTTATGTTATTTGTTGCACTAAGTTTATTTTATCCGAATATATCGCGGAATTATCAATATCCTAACAGGCAGTTGAGAGATATGTTCTGCGTCTATGCTCAAGAAAATTATAATAGTCGTGCTGCTGCGAGGAGACATTTAGAGTTATAAATACCCAAATAGAAATCAACCAGATCGAAAAATTTGTGAACGTATTTACACCGATTTAGGCGAAAGGGGTAGCTTTCATAATAAGAATCCTGGTAGCAGACCACAGGAAGAAGAGATTTTGGTTCGTGTTACGTACGATTCGTATTTGAGCACTAGACGCTTGGAAGCTGCTACTACAGTTAGTAAATCAACTGTATCACAAATTATCCACACTGAAAAATTATTGTACCCTGATCATTTTACGCCTGTACTTGAAAATGATTTACTGTCCAAAATGGAATTCTGTCAGTATTAAATAAAAAAAAGCCCGACATTCCTAAAAACCACATTATTTACTGATGAGGCGACGTTCACGAGATGTGGAATCTTCAACTAGAGAAATAATCATTATTATGGTCTTGAGATTCCACACCTGGCAAGAGAGATATTTTCAGCAAGAATTATCCCTGAATGTTTGGTGAGGTATCATAGAGTATTACTTGATAGGCCCATTTGAACTTCCACAAACACTTAACGGTGATGCATATTTGCACTTCTTGGAAATTGAATTTATTAGATGATGTACCTCTAAACATAAGGCTAAATATGTGGTTTGTGCAAGAGGGACACCACCTCACTTCGCACGTTTAGTTCGAAATCATCTTAATCGACGTTTTCCACATCGGCGGATTGGTCGCGGTAGTGACATTCCGTGGCCCCCTCGTAGTCCAGACATTAACCCGCTTGATTTTTATTAGTGTCACTAGTTTATAAGGATGAAATTAACACGTGAACTTTTACAAACAATTCAGGGAGCAACTAATATGATTAAAAACAAGCAAGACATTTTCCCAAAAGTAAGACGTTACTACTTAGTTAAAAGTTAATAAAGTGTATTGAGATCAACGGCGGCCACTCTCAACATTTACTGAAGTGAGCTTCTTGTTTTATCTGGATTATTTCTAATTTATTGCAATGTGATAATTAAAATTGTGTATGAATTTAGTTACTTTAAATTTTTAAACATTATGATCTTTAAACGGAAATATCTCGAAAACGGTTAGATATTAGGGTCGAGCAAGAAAAACTTTTTAGCCTAGAAATAGCCCTTCTTTAAGAAACCTGGATTGAAACGTACCTAATATTACAGGTAAGAAAAAGAATCATATTTATAAAACCCAGTGTCTGTAACTAGCGACCCCTAGTGTGAAACTTAAAAATTACTACGAATTCTTATTTATCACCCAGAAAAACATAATAATGCCAACTTTCAATTCGATACCTTGAACTGTTTTCAAATTATGGCTTATTTTCGAAGATAAGCTTTCACTTTCAACACCCTGTATCTCTAGAACGAGTAACAATTTGAAAAAGCTTATATGACTAAATCAGTCTAGTTTGATGTCTAGTATCTGCAGATGCTCTATGACCCACAACTTATGGGACACCCTGTATATTCCGCATTTTGCTTGAACAAGGTTCGAATATGTTACTTTTACCAGAAAAAAAAATACGCAGTACACAAATCCAAATTTTACATAAAAAGATAATTTGAATGACTAGCATATTATTTTCATTTATATATTGTATTTGTACAATAATTATCAGCTAAGCAATATCTATAACCAAACTAATATCTCAGAAAGTATTGCAGAATAGCTATTTAACAAACATTATCTGATAAATCTTTAACAAACTATCTCATTCTGATATGGATATTTTTATACAGTAAATGAATATGTTTTTATCAAAATAATGTTCTGATTGCAGATGACGTTCTTCGGATTTTAGAGCTTGTTTTTGTAGACTTACGCGGAAGGCATTTCTTAAAATATAGTATGTTCTAAAATTTGTACAATTTTCTATTTGGCGTTGTAAGAGGGATGCAATATCTACTGAAAAATGTACAATTTTTGAAATAAAAAGTAAAAGATTCTACTAAAAATAGGTAATTACCCTGGAATTGATTGCCTTTGGCTCCACAAATAATTGAATTTGGTTTGAATTGTTATAGAGCCACTTCGGCCCAGGCTCAAGGATGTAAACTGCACAAGTGCAAGTTTAGTGACCTTAATGAAATGTGTACCTAATTTCTTCGATTCGGTATCTAGTCGGATACCGTTTTCAAGCAAAGCAAAAAACTAAAAATGAAAATGGTTAGCAAATACAATAAAACAGTAAAAAGCTCTTGCAGATTGTCAGGCTTTAAACTGACTTTGACAAGA
>MU182965.1:197003-218882 GCA_016904865.1 Pissodes strobi | reverse complement strand
TTTAAAATGTCTTGAGGTAACTTTCTTCGGGAGGTGCCGATTAAAATTTAAAGTTGGATCTTTAATTTGAGACACTCTGTTGGCCACAAAAGTAGTAGTCAATCTGGAAGCATGATAGTATCCAACAGAGCGAAATTTGCGAGTCTGTCCACAAATGTACAGGGAGAAAATCTATTTTCATATATCTTTAGGGAGTTTTGACACTAATTGAGACAACAGAACCATTGCACAGAATTCAAGTGAATGGTGCAACACGAGATTTTCAGGTAATTAAATTGACTGAAATGCATCCATCTTTATAGATAGTGCGCACATACACACATGCTGCATAAGCTTTTATGCTTGAATCAGCAAATCCATGAAATTCAATTTTTTTTTATGGCACTGCCTAAGAACAAATATTGAGGAATCTTTAAAGTTGCTAATAGAGGAAGATTCTCAATAAAAGTGCTCCGTTAGATTGGTCTGTTATGATAGTATCCCAGTCTAATTTTAACATCCAGAGTTTTTGCATAATGAGCTTTCCGATGACTATTACTGCAGTCAGTAAACCTAAAGGGTCATAACATTGGGCTATGGTAGAAAATGTTTTGCTTTTTGTCAAAGGACCATCAAGGGAGCTTTTGGGAATTGAAATACATAAATTGTCTTGGAGTGGGTTCTATTTCAAGCCTAACACTTTATTGGGGTTATCATCAAAATCAATATTATATTCGACCCTTTTGTCTTGACAAATGTGCTCTAAGAATTGCTCTGAAATTGAGCACCATTTATGCAGATTGAAACCATGAAAGTTGAGTAATGAATTTAACTGCTTGTACACATCATCTAAACCATTCAAATCTTCCACACGTGTGAAAATGTCATCAATATAACACTACTTCATTAGTGCTTGCGATGCGAGAGGGAAATCATTCTCATTTGTGATGGCAATCTCATTCAACACACAGGTAGCTAGAAATGGGGCGCAATTTGTCCCATACGTCACTGTCAACAACTCTACACCACATTGCAATGGGTCTTGTGGATTATCTCTCCAGAGAATATTGAAAAGAAAAGTTTGAGTGGGGTTTATTTTGATCTGTCGATACATTTGTTCAATGTCCGACGTCAGCACATATTTAAAAAATCGAAATCTACGCAAAATGTCATAGAGATCAGGTTGAACTTGATAACCTTTAAGAGTGACATCATTGAGGGAAAGTTTTGTAGTAGTTTTGCATGAACCCGAACACTACACGCAAATTAGTTGTAGTGCTGTGCTCTCGTATCACAGCATGATGAGGTAGAAATAGTCAGTGCAAGAAGAACCAATCTTCCATGAGTCATGTTTAAATATTCATTTATGATTTTTTTATATTCAAAATAAACGGGATCCCTTTGAAATCTCCTTTCCAGATTTTCAAATCGTTTCTTTGCAAGTCACCCAGCTTTTCATGCTCAGAAGGTGACTTGAGGGGTAGATCGATTTGAGACGATCCATTTTCTAAACGTAGAGTAGAGGATTTGAAAATGCTTTCAGCAAGTTCATCATTGACATTTAAAATATTCCTATCAGAAATCTCTTACAATTTCCAAAATTTTTTGACTAGATCATTGAGAGAGCTCTGTTCAGAGGATTGAACACAAATAGAAAGACCATCATACACGTCTCTACGTGCAAGGTTATAAACACTGATGTAAGTTGAACGATTGTTCAAACGAGAATTGAAAACAGGGGCGTTTCCTGCAATTACCCATCCTAAATGAGTATTTTGCAACACAGGGAGGTTCTTACCTAACTTATATACACCATCTAAAATCATATCATAGTACAGATCAGCACTAATCAACATATCGATGTCTGATGGGGAAGCATAATAAGGATCACTTAAACCTAAAGTGATTGGGGATATTTAGGTATTTGATCTTGATCAATGGGGACTTGCGGAAGTTTGCAAGTTATATTATTGAGTACAGCGCAAGTCAGCTTAAAACTTCTGTTATTATACACATTAGAATACAGCCTCAAATCAACCATCTTGTTCAACTTCATGTTACCTTGAGAAATGCCACTTACATTAAGTGATTTGTTATAGGGAACATAGTTCAATTTTTTTATGTGCTGACTTGTTATGAAAGTTCTGACTTGCAGAATCTAAAAGAATTTTTGCTTGCACAGGACGTCCATTAGCAGCAAACAGAATTACACGGGCTGTAGCTAACAAAACATGACAGTTATTATTTCAAAGTGTAGATAGGTTCAGTGAATTTGCACCTTCTGCCTGATTCTCGACTGCATTTGCATTAAGGGGGGTGGGGCTCTATTCTGATTGAAATCTCTATTTTGAGGGGATCCTCTATTTTGAGGAGGCAGGGTACCACGCCCTTGAAAGAGACCTGACTGATATCTATTACCAGTATTGAGAGGGCGCATATTTATAGACTGACTATTTTGATTACCTTGGGCGGCTGAGTTTTGATTGTTAAAACCATTATCTTGAAGAGGAGCACCTTGGCGATTAAAACCATTTGGAGGTGTGTGTACTTGAGGGTTATGTAAAAAGGTATGATGTTTCTGAAAACATCCCTTAGTTGAGGTACATTGACTTCTCGAGTGACTAGTACCGAGACAGTTGAGACAAGGTTTTTTACTTTGAAAAAAAATTCTGCTCCTCGGACAAGTTTAACTTTCTAAATCTTTCACAAATATATATTTTACGAGAGTTTGAATAACAGAATCTGCAAAGAGATGTTTCATTTTGTTGCTTTACTGAATCCTGTCACCTTACTTAAAGGGTCATACTCTACAGGTTAGGCTCAGAGAGTATCTCTCATCTCAATGTGAGGTTGTGTTGGGAGTTCCTGAAGGGTCCCAGTACATTGACTTCTCGAGTGACTAGTACCAAGACAGTTGAGGCAAAGTTTTTTACTTTGAATAAAATTCTGATCCTCAGACAAGTTTTAACTTTCTAAATTTTTCACAAATATATATTTTATGAGAGTTTGAATAACAGAATCTGCAAAGAGATGTTTTATTTTGTTGCTTTACTGAATCCTGTCATCTTATTTAAAGGGTCGTACTCTAAGGTTTAGGCTCAGAAGGTATCCCTCTCAATTTGAGGTTGTGTTGGGGGTTCCTGAATGGTCCCATTTGGGCCCAAAACTGTTTGTCATTTTGATTAATGATATAGGCCAACATTTTAAATCAGATTATCTGCTTTTTGCAGATGATCTCAAGATATTCCGGTGTATAAAGACAGATCAGGATTGCATGGTGCTTCAGAGTGACATGGATGCTTTGATGCCGAGTGCTCCTATATGGTATTTTGTCGAAGCAGAAATGAAATATACTGCTCATATAGGATGGGAGATGCTGCACTGACCCATGTAGCAGTGTAAAAGACTTGGGCATACACTTTGACAGTGTGCTCAATTATCAGAGCATTATTGATTGGGCAAATAGAATGTCAGGGTTGGTTATGGAAGTGTCGGGTGATTTTGAAAACTTGGGCTGTATTGTTACCTTATTCACATCTTATGTTCGATCGGTCCTAGAGTATATGGATCCATAACTTGGAGACCATATTATGAAACTCACAGAAATCAAATTGAGTCTGTACAGAAGAAGTTTTTAAAATACTTTAGACATCGTTTATCAACAAGAGGCTTTCACATGGATTGTCAACATGAAATACCATGATATGTGTTTTATTTTTAAATTAATGAATGGTATTATAAGCTTCTCTGATATACTAAAAAAAAATAGATTTTTATGTTCCACCGAAAGACATTGCAAAGACTTTCCATGCTGTCATGCAAAAAGTGTAATACTCACCATGCTAAGAACATGGCTTTGAATAGACTGATAAGTATCCTTTGTACATGAATATTGTCTTATGGATTTTGTTGGAGTTTCCTTTAGCATTTTTAAGTCTGTCTTGAGACCGGAAATGTTTTTTAGTCTGTGAAATGTTTTGTGCTTTTAAATATTTTATGTCATATTTGTTAAATTATATTTCACATATTATATTTGCGCTAAGATATTTTAGTAAATATGTTGAATTGTGTACATTGTTTACGCATTGTTATATTTTATTTCTCAGATCATGTATTATTGTTACCAAATATTTTAAAATGGTGTTACCATTGAAAATAAATAATACACAGGGTGTTCTATTTTAAAACATATAAGGCAGGCTTATGTCACAAAATGGTTAGTGTTTAGTTTTACATGTAACTTGGCCACCAACCCTACATTTTATTTTTTTTTTGTTTACCATATCTTTGAAAACAATAAAGTTACAGCGAATCAAAATGTTATCAATAAATTGAATGCACCCTACAAATAAACTGTCCTTTAGTGTTCTCTATTTCTATTCCTATTGTGATTTTATATTCTATGTTTTATTTTTATTTTTATACTATGACGCCATTTGTTAAATACTCCTAAGTATTTTTTGTAATATAGAATTTTTGACTTTGACTTGACTTTGAAGTGCTACGCTAAAAATGTTTTCTTAAATCAGACATTTTACAGAAAAATATTGGTTCGTCCGAGATTTTTTTTCTTGAAGTGCTTCCGAGAGGGTGTCCTATCCATTGTATATTAAAAAATCTTTAAAACCGGCAGCACCTGACATCGACAAGACTCCAAGCAGGATTGAACGCAAGATTCAACCTATTCTCACAATTTATTCATAAAATAATCATAACTGCTATTGTTGTATACATATACCACGTGAACCTCTATGCGGTCTGACCAATCGGATGCAGTTACATCCGCTTCAAAGTAGTGATATACCATATATTTAATAGTAATATATGTGATATACACAGTCCAAATAGAAATTTTTATTGGGTCTGACATTTCAAGTCAGTGCTCTAATTTTCTGGTTCAATTGCTTGAATGCAATCTAAAAATGCTTAGTTAGTGATAAAGACGGATTTAAAAATGGAATTGAAGTGACATTAACAGCTGTTTGTTTAGTATTTTGGATGTTATGTTCTTTTTCTAAGTCATTTCAAATTTTGATAAATATTGTGAAATAACGTTTCTTTTTCACATATCAAAAGGAAATAAAAGTGAAAACACAAGAAAGCAAATAATGAAAAATAACATTGATATGTTAAGTTAAGTAAACAGATCTTCCTTTATCCATATTTTACATTGCTCCATCTTTTGTTTTAGATACTTTTTTCTTTGTTTTATTTTATTCAATTGGAACCGGATTCTTAAATTGTCATTGATCAAAAGGGATAAAAATTCGGTTCTATCGGATCAGTTTAAATAGATTGCAATTTCATCTTGTAAGTATACCTACATAGTCATTCTGTAATGTTAAATTTTGATTGAAGCTGGATTTATAGATTTACATAACATAAGCACATTGCAATAAATGCTCAGTTTATAAATGGGATTGTGAGATGTTGCACCCAGGGGGCCAATACAGCAGGCCCTGATATCATTATGACTCAATCGACCATTCCTTCATCCTTGTCAATCGGACTACTGAGCATCTCAGTCAACAGCAATATGTTCTGGCACGTTGCTACCTACCATCACAAAATCAGCCTCCCAAAAGCTTGCTGTGCTATTTCGCAACAAAAAACTCTATACACCAGACTATCGGGAACACTTAGAGAAGCCTTTAAAACATCAAAAATACTAACCCTTCCATAACCTTCTTTCCATCAAGCAGAGCATGACTTCATATGAGGCCCATGAAGACATTCATGGTTATGATACTAAGAACAAAAATAATTTGATTCCTGCTTACTGGAGGTTAAGGAGGTGTGAAACTAGCCCTGGTTAGATGGGCAATAGTTTTACAATGTACTGCCGGATTATAAAACTTCTAGGATATGAAGCTTTTAAGATAAGAAATAAACAAACTTTATTGTCAAATGCTTTTGATTCCTTTAATGAATATCCATGTTTTAGGTTCTAAGATGTCAAACCAATTACCTGTTAGGATCTAAGTATTGCAACTGTGATAGAACAGCTTAGAGTAGCCGAAATTTTTTAAATTATTTATGTATTGCATATCTGGCTGTTTTAAAATTATATGTTTTTAGGATATAAGTATTGCGTTTGTCATAAAGCAGCTATTACCTGAAAAATTTTTGATCGAATTTTACTTATTGTAATTTTATTCTTGACTTGTGTAAACTTGTGCATTGGCATAAAATAAATGAATTTCAATTAAAATTCTGTTTTCATTGGTCGAACATAAATACGCACATAGCATGAGAAGTTAAGCTGGATTTATAGATTGACATAACATAAGCATAGCATAAGCATAAGAAGTTAAACATTCATATTTAAGTTAGGCAATTTATAGATCGACATAACATAAAACACAACATAAGCTTGACATAAGAAGTTGACCAATATTCAACTTCTTATGTTATGTAATAATAATAATAATAATACTCCTTTATTTCAGATCACACACGTATTACAACATACATATATAAAATGAAATGACGTCAAAGAAAATACAAAAAAAAATATTCTAAAAACTAAAATTCAAGTAATCGAACATACTATATGGTTCTATATCAATTAGTATCTCTTTTAAAGTTCTCTTAAATGTTTTTACATTGGTAATGTTCTTAACTGAGAGTGGCAATTTGTTAAATAATTTTACACACATATAGTAAGGACTCCTTTCAGTCAGTGCCAATCGATGGTTTGGATACAGTAAATTGTAATTTCTAGTGCTATAACTATGTTTTGAAGCAGTCTTAAAATTATCTCCATTCTTAAAAGCAAACAAAATGCATTCGCTAATGTATAGACCATAAATGGTCAAAATCTTAAGTTCTCTAAAACTACCCTTACATGATTCCATAAAACCTAACTTTTTAATTGTTCTTAAAACTCTTTTTTGCATCACAAACACCCTTTGTGCTTGTGCACTACCTCCCCAGAAAATGATGCCATATCTCACAATGGATTCAAAATTGGCACAATATAAAATTTTAGCGGTTACAATATTTACATAACTACACACCACTTTCAATCCATATCCTATTTTACTTAATTTTAAACACAAATTATCAATATGTTGATCCCAGGTCAAGAACATGTCAATGGTAACACCCAGGAATTTGGTTTCTTGTTCTAAGGTATATTTATTTTTCATTAAAGTTAAATTCTCCGGTGTGTGCATCGAATTTTGTTTTGTTTTGAATAGAACTAAGCTAGTTTTAGCATCATTTACAATCAATTTGTTTTGAAAAAACCAGGCAGAAGTTTCACTCAAAGCGTGCTCTGCACTATTCAAGATATCAGATATTGATGTTCCTGTGACCAACAAATTTGTATCATCAGCAAAATTTGTAATCAAAAAGTTATCTTCTACCACATTTAAGTCATTAAGATATATAACAAACAGTAAGGGGCCGAGAATACTACCTTGTGCAATACCTATGTCGCTTACTTTTACACATGATTTTGTGGAGTTTATAACTACTCTTTGTGGCCTTGCTGATAAGTAGGTCTGTATCCACATTAAAGCATTACCTCGAATGCCATACTTTTTTAATTTATAAAACAAGATATTATGGTTTATGCAATCATAGGCCTTGCTTAGATCCAAAAATAAACCTAAAGCTAAATTTTTATTTTCCAGGTGTTGTAAAATGGCCGTGGTGAATTGAAATATTGCTGTGGTTGTTGATCTACCTTTAAGGTAACCGTGTTGTCTTGTTGAACAAAGTCCACACTCATTAATGAAAGCTGTCAATCTAGAGCACATTGCCATCTCAAAAATTTTTGAAAAACTTGGAAGAATACTAATAGGCCTATAATTATTTAAATCTTTCATAGAGCCCTTATTTTTATAGAGTGGTTTGATATTTGCCATTTTTAATTGATCCGGAAAAATTCCAAACTTTAATGAGTTATTTAAAATATGTTTCAAGACTTTCAGAATTCTACCCACTGACATTTTAACAATGTTACTTGGAATTTCGTCCTCACCACTGCTATATTTATTTTTTAACTTGTGTGCTATGTCTAGCAATTCATTGTCTGTTACTTGTTTTAGATATATTGACTTGTCATTCTCAACAATTCTACACTGAAATGCAAGGTCAGTTTGATTCTTAAGCAGTTCAGGGATAGCACTTATTAAATGGTTGTTAAAATCATCAGAAAATCTTTGCTCATTATAAATAAACTGTCCTACACCCTGTCTTACTTTCCCATTGATTTCATTGCATATGTTCCACATGCATTTTATTTTATTGTCCGATTTTAGAACTCTTCCTTCAAGTCTTTCTATTTTTTCCGATTTCAACAACGTATCATATTGTTTTTTTGTTTCTTTGTAGATGATTTTGTAATGTGGACTATGCATTGACAAAACCAGCAATATATCCAATTTCCGTTTGCATTCAATAATTTTGTCGCTTTTCGGCTGCTTGTTATTTTTTTTGTCTTTATACACCATTTTTAAAGGAAAACATTGGTCAAATAATGTCTTATAAATACTGATAAAGATATTCCACTGTAAGTTAACATTGTTATTTGTTTTTAAGAAAACACTATCCCAATCCTGTACTTCTAAGAGTTTTAAGAAGTTTTTTTTATTATTGTCTGTAAAAAATCTTCTGTAAAAGAGCTGTTTATCAAATTCTCTTAATAGGTCAAAAGAAATTTTTTGCCCTGCGTGGTCTGAGATGTGATATTCAATGACATCAGTTTTAACATTAACAAGATTTGTAAAAATATTGTCAAGGCAACTCTTGCAGGTTGTTGTTATTCTTGTGTTTTGATAAACTGTACCTACTAAATTATAAAAATTCATGAGAGAAAATAGGCTATTTTTATATGAATTTTCTGCAAGCATTTCGATATTGAAATCTCCTACAATAAACACATTTATGTTCTCATTTCCTAAACATAATAACATTTGCTCTAGATTTCTAAAAAATATATCTTTATTTCCTGATGGTGGTCTGTAAATTGTCACTAAAACAATTATGTTCTTATTTAGTGAACACCTAATAGCCGCACATTCTATATCACCTTTTACAGATAAATCACATATATTCTGTTGTAAAGTAAAAAATAAATGATTTCTCACGTATATTGCACTGCCTCCATGTTGTCCTTTCTCTCTACAAAAGTAGCTGGCTAATTTGAATTGATCTAGTCCAATTTGCTTTAGTTCTTCTTCAGATTTCCAATGCTCTGTTATTCCTAAGAATAAACATTCAGAGTTATCCTTTAAGAGTTCTTCAAGTAGAATAACACTATTACCAATTGATTGAACATTTTGATGTATCACACTATATTTCAATTTCTGTTTATTTTCAGTGTCTAGGATAAAAAATCATCAGTAACTGGTTCTTGATTACCATAGTTCGTGCTTTGCTGATACTTTTTTATCTTTTGAATAAATACTGGGCATTTATGGTCTCTTGCAGAATGCCTACGCTCTTTAAGGTTTAATCTCTTGCAGTTAGGACAGTTTAATTGAAATTCTTCCTTACATTGGTTTGCTTCATGCTTGCCCCCACATTTATGACAGCACAGATCTGATTTGCAGTGCTTTGCTATGTGACCAAAATAGCAACATTTAAAACACATTGCTAGATTGATATACTCTTGTAAATAAATCTTCGTTAAGTCGAAGATTATTTTTTCCTTTTTTATAAGCCATCGAAAGATATCAGGTGTCATTTGAAATATCCAATTTTCCTTTCGTACATTTCTACAATCTCTTTTGGTGACAAATTTCAGTAATGTCTTTACATTTGAACCAAAATTGTCTCTCATTTCTGGGTTTTCATCTATGAGTAGGTCAATAAATTCTTTCTGATCATATCCCTTTTCTACGCCGGTAAACATTATCATTGGGTCTGTGTTTTGAATCTCCTTCAACTCTAGGTCACTATTTTTTTCCAAAGCTTTTCTGAGTGTTTGCTGCTGTTGTTCGTCTTCACATTCAATTATCACTACTCCACTCTGTAACTTCTTAACATTTTTGAAGGTTCCTGTGCTTTCATTACTGCAGGTTATATTTCGCTTTAGCTCTTTTATGACTTCCTTGGGGTTATCTTGGCTTTTCATCTTAATCAATGTTTCATGCTTCCTCTTGTTGGGTGGTGGGGTGATCCATTTTTCTGCTTGCTTAGAAGGAGCTATGTGGTTTAATACACTGCTGTATGTCCTATTTGAGGGACCTATATTGACTGTTTGTTCTTTTTCCTGTGTTGTATCTGTCTTACTTTCTTGACTTGCCAGACCAATAGCATTGCTCTCCAAGAAAGCTATCCTGGATGCGAGCCGTAAGTTCTCTGCTTCAATTCTTCCTATTTTATATGCAAATTTGGTTGCCATTTTATGAATCAGAAAAGTGGATTCGCGAAGTTTCTTTCCCTCATTGGCTGGTACCTGTTCTCGCTCCGAGTATTCATTAATACTTTCCAAAGCTGCCAAAGCAATTTCTAAAGTGTCTTTTAGCGAAAATTCTAGTCTGCTAGCCTTATTCAAATCATCAGTCTCTTCCCGACGTATCTTTTGCCGACTTACAGATTCAGGACTTGAGTTAGAGCGCGGTCGTTTTAGTATGTGTATGTCCTTTGATTGTGCTTTCTGGTCGTCTTGGGATTTAGGGCCCAAATTCTTCGGAGGTGTCCTTAGTATATTACGCTTTGGAGAAAAAATATTTTCTTGGTCCTTATCGAGAACGTCGTTATCAACGTTCAATATGGAAAACTTATTAGAAGGCCCCTGTAGACCGATAATTTTATGTATTTCTTCCGTGCTCATTTCTGCAATGGAATGTCCACTATTGCGTTTGGAATGTTTATTACCATCACTTTTACTACCCATATTTAGTTGTTATCTCTTGTAAACACTGATAAATTGAACACAAAAACTAAATATAAATATTCAATGAAATTCGAAAAACCACGAATTGGCAAAACAGCGAAATAAAATACGTCCGCTCGCATCGATGGTTCTACTACTACTAACTAATCTCTGCAGTATTTCATTTGAATTTTCCTTCACGAGACTGTATGTGCTTATGTTCGACCAATGAAAACACAGAATTTTAATAATATTTACCTTTTGAGAGAATGACATATGCGATGTTCAATAAAATTTGGCGTTTTGGCTTTATGAGTGCTTGTTCTTTTTGAGAACGGTAAGGATTTATAAATTAATGTACATAAGACTCTATAATATACTTCTTTAAAACATTTTAAACAAAATTATGAAATTTGTAAGGTTAGTATTTTGGATTTACGGCTCAGGCGCAACATAGCACAAGCCCATTTTATAAATCGACCATTTCTTGTAATGTGCTTATGCTATACTATGTATATGCTATGCTTATGTTATGTCAATCTATAAATCCAGCTTTAAAGTTGGTCAAGCCAACGCCACCTAGACACCTGTCTAGGTGGCGTTGGTCAAACTTATGTTGTGTCATATATGTTATGTCGATCTATAAATTGCCCGACTTAAAATTGAATTTTTTTACTTCTTATGCTTATGTTATGTCAATCTATAAATACAGCCTGAGACTCAATTTGAAGCGGCTTCACTTTCAAGCACGTCTAAAACTGTCCAAAGGAACGTAGTGATAATTGACAATACCCCATACTCGGCACTTGTAGTTTTTTTTCTGCACTGGTATCGAGGCTGGTTAACCTTACAGAGATGGGATTATTTAAACCGAATGTCGGAAAATTTTAATATAAAGGAAAACTTACCAACTCTTTCGCATACCGCACACAGCCATGGACAACGCTCTGCTCCTAAGGCAGCAGCAAAGCAATGCTCCCTTTTCCCCATTAGATAAACATAATTGAACACCCTTTCCAATTCTTCCCTTACACGGTTCGGTAGCTTCTTGGTCCTCATAGTTTTGATGCGATTCAATTTGAGGGTGTCTTCCTCTGATATATGAAGAAAGAGGCATTCACCTCTACCTGCCTCTCTGGGACATCTATTATTTTGGTTTAAAAAACAGCGCCGAAATTCATGACGCATGTTGCAATTTTGCCGATGGCATTTCGATCCGAAATAATCCATGCACATCATTTTAATTTTTATATTATAAATGCTTACCACGTTTAGAGATAAAACGGCTCCAACAAACGCTGAAAATAGTTTTTTGCTTTCTTTTAAAACACACGCTGGAAATAGTTTTTAAAAACACGCAAACAAAATGGTCTCAAAACTCAAGGTATCATGAAGATGCTCCAAGTACAACGCCCACGCTGCTGATTCTACAACGGCCGAAGACAAAATGGCCGTGGGCCGTGCCGTAGAGTCGCGGATGCTGTGACTTTATCGCTACATTCCATTCGTGCGCGCGCACCTGCGCGTCATGTCTTCGTGATGCAACCAATCGTTTGTATGTGCCCTGGTGGTCTAGGGGTTTGCACGACTAGCCTTCACTTCGGCGACTCGAGTTCAAACCCCATCGCTGTTTTAAACTTTTTTTTAAGGTTATATTTCTAAACTGTTTTTTTCTTGTTTTTGGGTATGTCTTGGGTTAGATTGGGTTAGCACCTGGTTAGTTTCCTTTTCTTGAGCCCCCGTAGCGAGCGGTAGCGAGCGGAGGGCCATTCGAAAGGTGAAATATGGCATGGAATGTAGCGATACTGTCACAGCATCCGCGAGTGTGCCGTAGGGCCCGCGTAGTGGTTAGGGGTAGCGGGTAGGGTAGTACGAGAGTCACGGCGCCGGCGCGACGCGGCGTGCCGTTTCCGTTTTTCACACAGTGTGACCACCAGATTTTTCCATTTGCTGCGCGTGCCGCCAACCTAAACCTAATGCCGGATCCAGACCGAGGAGACAAAAAAATAATACGATTTTAAGACAAAGACACGACAAAATTGCGACAAAAAAATAAGGTATTCAGACAAGACAAAATTGAGACACACTGTCCATGCCACAAGGACAAAAGAGCAACAAATTTCAGTTGTTGTAAATCAGTTTTTTAACCATGTATGTTTCTATCCACGTCATCCAATGTTGTAACAAAACACGCAAACGTTTTTGGACGATACCAAGTTTAAAAAAGCGAGATCGTTATTATAATTCGCGTCTAAGCACGCTATTTTTGAGCATGCGTACCTGCTAATTCATATATTTTTTAGTTGTTTTTTCTTGATTTTGGGCATTGCCTTGGATTAGTTTGGATTATTTTTGTTTGGTTGCGGCCCCCGAAGCGAGAGAAGCGAACGGAGGACCAAGCGTGAAGTGAAATATTACGTTTGTTCTAGCAGCGATTTCAAACGGTTCCAAACCGTCCGGAGTTTGCGCATAGCGATATAAGCGACGCTTATAACGTTATGCGCAAACTCCGGATGGTTTGAAACCGTTTGAAATCGCTGCTAGAACAAACCTAATAAATACAGCACTAGGCTGCAGCTGCTGCCAAATGCGCAGGACGAAAATTTGATGTGGGTGTTATTACATAGATGAATTGCTAGTTGACGTACGTGAGGAATGAGGATGTTATCGGACTAAGTGGTGAGATTCGCTCAAGCTTTAAGAATGTTCTAAAGATGACGAGCAAAGAATTCGAAAATCTGATATTCCTTATTGAACCTGCAGTTAGCAAAACACATATTAACTCTAGAAATGTTATGTGTAACACAAAGATTCCTGGTCTCTTACTTTTGCCAACGTACACCGTCCACACTCGAGACGGGACTAGCAAAAGTTCCCGGATTTGGAAACAAGACAAAAATGTCTAGCTAAACGAGGCTGCTAGGCTTTTGCAGCAATAAATTGAACGAAATTCCTGTCGCCCCAGGTTCGAACTTTCTCCACATCTTAATTAATTGTTGTAATTTGCTCCTGTCTGTAATGATAAGTCTCAGTCGCTGGTAAAGGTTTTTCAGATCTAAATTGGGAGACAAGGGTACTGTCGTCTGCAAAACTGTAAACAGGATTATTGGTTTCGGTTAGCAGGTCATTGATATAAATGAGAAACAGAGTTAGTGAAAGTATTGCGCTCTGAGGCACTCCCACATTTATTTTTGGTGAATGTGTCTGAGATGTGACCATCAATTGCAACGTGCATTGTCCTACTCCATATATGTGTGATATAGACCAATATATATCTCCTGTTGATCTCTGTTTGCAAAAGCCGTATTGATTATCGCTGATTATTCTGTTGGCCTCGAGGTCGGGGTACTTGAGTAGTTGCTGATTGACTACACGTTCCATGACTTTAGAGATTATTGGAAGCAATTAAACTGGTAAACTGGACGATAGCTTGATGGCGCGGTTTTCTTGCCTTTTTTGGTACAGATTGCACTCGAGCGACTTTCCAAGTATATCCCCTTTCGGTATGACAGAGAAAAAAGCGTGGAAAGAATGGGTGTTAGTTCATTGGCGCAGTTTTTAACATTATAGCAGGTATTTCATCCGGTCCTGATGCCTCTTGAGTATCTAGCTCTTTGAGGATTTTACGAATATCACGGTGGTGAAACTTAACTTCTGCCATGATGTTGGATATGATGGGGAGATCCTGGCCTTTGGGGACGTTTAAAGTAGAGTGTGATGAAAACATTTCGGCAAGCATGTGTGCTTTTTCCTTAGCTGTAGTCGCCGTGACGCCGCGTTCGTTCGTCAATGGTGGGAGAGACGTTTTTGTAAAGTTATTGCTTACTGCCTTTGCTAGCGGCCAGAAATTCCTCGAGCCACTGGGATATTGCAAAAGTTTATCCCTGGTCCTTTGATTGTGTTTGTTCTTAGTTCCGTCAATCACACGTTTGCATTCGTTTCTCGCTTCGATAAAATAATTGCGATTTTCAGCGGTTTGATTTTGCTGCCAGAACTTGTAGGCTTGCATTCTTCTACCTACTGCTCTTTCGCATCGTCTGCCGAACGAGCACAAACTCGCGTCTACCTAACGCAAATTTTCGACCTTCGGATATGCGCATTTAACAGCAGCTCGCGGGTTTCATTGTAATATTTCACTCACGCGTGTCCCTCCGCTCGATCCGGGGCGCAACCAAACAAAACTAATCCAATCTAATCCAAGGCAATGCCTAAAATAAAAAAAGGAACTTTGAAAAATATATGAAATAGCACGTACGCATGCGTGAATGGCGGTAGATAGACGCGAATCAAGCGCAAAGGATATAATTGTCAAAATCAAAACACCATCAGTCGATTTCAGGTGAATGGATATGATTGTCATTAGCTTCAAATAGGAAGTCGTTCCGTTGCGGTTGAACAGTAAACAAGTGCCTCGAACGAACGCTTTTTTATCGTAATCGTAAATGAATAAATGTGATAAAAACATCATACTCGGCGAAATCTTTTAACTGGTGTGGAGTGTTTACCAGATAAATTTTATTTCTGTATATTTGGAAGGCAAGTATTTGCAACCAATAAATTTTAAGAAAATACGGGGATGGAACCCCGAATTTAAAGTCCAGAATGGACGATAACCCTGACGAGGACGACAATTCGTCCATAATGTCGATAGAATCAAATCCTGAGAGGAACATTTCCGATTTAACAATACGGAAAATCTGCCGATGTACCAGTAATTTTATTGAAGTATGCATGGTATGCAGATTAAACCTAGAAACCCTTAACAAAATCGAAGACCTCAGTTCTAGTGAGATTTGGAAAGCTAGAATAAAACAACATATTACCGACATCCATCCCATAGGAATTAAAAAGCCCGTAACTGCAAAAATCGACACGGGGAAAAAGAAAGCGAGCCCGCCCAACATACTAGATGCGGATGCTATTTCGAAAAAACAAAAAAATTCTGTAAATGAAAAAGAACAGCAAAAAGCGAGGTCGAGTACACAGCAAATTGATCTAGCAAAAGGAAGCCGGCCTCCGAACGAAGCCCCATCACATCAAATTTCTGCGGCCCTGACACCACAGAATGGTACGGACCCCTTTAAAGTGCCTTTTAAGCAGCTACCCTTCAGACGAAACTTTAGGGTAGTGAACCCTGACATGGGACAGGAATCTATAATCACAAAAAATAGATTTCAAGCACTATCTGATATGGAAACAGATGACGACGACAACTCGAGCGTAGCCGCGTCACTCGCACACAAGGGAAATAACACCAGGGCAAAAACTGTCAAAAAAACACGAGTCTCTCTTAAAGCCAAGTCATCCCCGCCACCCCCTGTCGTCATTAAAGGGCGGCCAGCAGATCATAGGCACATTAGAAATGACTAAAAAAAAATGCTCATATAGACAAGTACCAATTAAAATACACAAATAATTCACACACATAATTCAGTAATCGTCTATTGCGAAAATCTAAACGACCCCCATATGCTCAAAAGAATATTGAACACTGAAAAGACGGAATATCACACATATGCCGAAACGATTGAAAAGACACGAGCTTTCGTTCTGCGAGGTCTTGACGGCGAAATCTCGCCTCAAGAAATCGCCGAAGCACTGCGAGATGAGTACAATATCTCAGCCAAAAATGTGTACGAAATGCGCAACACTAGAGTAACACTCTATCTAGTTATCCCAGAGGCTACACATACCGTACGCCGATTCAACCAGGAAATAAAGACCCTAATGCGTGTAAGAATTGCATGGGAGATGAGGCGCACAAATCGGCCCATCATGCAATGTAAAAACTGTCAGCAGTACGGGCACGCAAAGACGTACTGCAACAGACAAATCGCATGCAGTAAATGCGCACAGCCGCACGAAATTAAACAGTGCAATAGTGAGCAAATTAAATGCGTAAACTGCGGTGGCCCCCATCGCTCGATAGATGAGAGCTGTCCCGTGTGCATATTTCTATACGCCACACGTGATCGCAACTTGCCATATGACGACTGAAATATAAATGTTAGTTTTATAGTACTCCCGTTACTATCTCATATTGTCAGGAAAACGTTTCGTTTTAAAATATTTGAACACTGCATGCCTTGCATTTCAAGATCCTTTACACGAGTAGAGCACTATGTAAAAATCGGCCTCTCCTATTGGTCGATCCGCATGGCCCTCCGCTCGCTTCGCTCGCTACGGGGGCTCAAGAAAAGGAAACTAACCAGGTGCTAACCCAAACTAACCCAAGGCATACCTAAAATCAAGGAAAAAACTGTTTAGAAACATAATCTTTAAAAAAATATATAAAAGAAGCAACGGGGTTTGAACCCGGGCCGGCCAGGTGAGACCTAACCATCTAAACCTCTCGACGACGAGAGCTCCTGCCACAATCTGACTGCATCACGAAGACATATTGTACCCTTCGCTTGCTCCGAAACTAACCCAAAACTATATTTATATTACAGTCACCTTATGATCCGATACGATCACGTATGGCGTTTAGAAAAATGCAACCCGGCATGGAGAAATCAAGAGACGACACAAGTTACAGTAGGCCCTAGGTCAAAGCAATGGCCCACTTCATGTACGAGAAGAAGAGGACTATCAGAGGCAGTTCCCCAGCTTAGAGGCAGCCGTAAAGATGATAGAATACAACAAAATCAACAAAATGTCCAAAACAAGGTTAGTGAAGCTGCAAATTTAAATTCTGCGAACATCGCTACCAATTTGTCTGACTTAAACAACGTCATAAATAAAATCAATAATTTAATTAACATCGATGAAATGTTTAGAGCCCTGCAGGAATATGCTACAATGCTTGAAGCATGTTAAGGAGACAGCATGTTACTCATGCAGGCCTCTATACGATTTTCACCGTAGAATACGCTAAATATAATATATGAATGTTCAAATGCTTAATATTGCTTGTTGGAATTGTAACGGTATCAGGTCCAAAATGGGCGAGTTTAAAAATTTTATGTATACATCCAATTTTCAGGTTGTTTTTCTCCTTGAAACTAACATTAACGAAAATTTCGCACTCAAAGTACAAGACTATAGAATTGAGAGATATGATAGGCCTGATCGACGCGGAGGAGGCGTGGCCTGCCTAATACAAAGATCGGTACGATATAAAAGAATCCGTAACATTCGTACAGCGGTAGAGCACGTCTGTATCGAGACGGAGGACGGTCTGTGTATTAGTGGAGGTTACGCGCATCCGGGTCTCCGGCTAACGGAGCACGATCTCCTGGTTTTTCTTCCTCCAAATGGAGTATCCTTGCTAATCGGAGACCTAAACGCCAGCCACGTGGAATGGGGCGGTACCACGAATACCAAGGGTAGATTATTGAGGAGAATAATCGAGAATAACCTGGAAATATCCTTTCACAAAACGCCAATCCCACTTATCTCCGTAGTGCCTCGTTCCTGGATGTTGCTGTGACCCGGGGAGCGATAAGAACTTCGCCTCTCCAGGAGATGAATACGCTAAACTCGAACCATCTTCCGGTCAAGATTAGCCTGTATCGCAGGGTTCCTGCAGCAAGTGACACCGTCATTTCATACAGAGATCTTGACTGGAAGTTGTACCGAACGAGGCTAAGCGAGGTAACTGGCAAATAGAAACAATACAGGAACTCGAACATGAGGTAAATACTTTAACTAATAACGTCCAGCGCATTCGGAATGCTATGTGTCCAACGATTACCATATATCCGAGGGCAGAAACCCTTCCCCAGTCCATCCTAAATCTCATCACATTACCTAATCGCGTTCGACGCAGATGGCAGAGAACTAGGACTAGAATCGAGGCAGTCCGAGTTAACGCGCGCACGGAGACAATTAGGGTGCAGATACGTGAGCACAGAAATCAAAAGTGGCTACAGTATGTTAGCAACATCAGTACAAAGGACGGATTGCTATGGAAGCTCGCCAGGAAAGTCCGTGGAGGCCCTGCAAATTTCTCTGAAATAAGGCATCGTGGCCTAGACAGCATCGATGATCTAGGGAAAGCAGAGGCCTTTGCGGACTACCTGGAGGGAGTTTACAGCGTCACACCCGATCATGAGCTCATCACCCAGCAGGTAAATCTGTTCAAGAATCGTAAGTACCCTATTGTCCCAGTGACGTTTGAAATCTCGGAGTATCCACTGCGGATATCCGCAAAGTTCTTTGCCATTTGCCGAGAAATAAAGCACCCGACACGGATAATATTCCATATATTCTCTTGAAAAACATCCCGAATAAAACCTTAATCCATCTTATGCATATAATTAATGCGGTAATTCGACTGCAACACGTCCCAACCCCCTGGAAGAAAGCGTGTATAATACTGTTTCCCAAGCCTGGTAAATACCTTACACTGCCTTCATCTTATAGGCCTATATCCCTTCTCAGCACACTCGGTAAGGTCGCTGAAAGGCTTCTCTTGCCGAGGATCAACAGCGCGGTGGAAGAACTCCGCTTGATCCCGTAGGAACAGTTCGGTTTTCGCGGAGGGCATAGTACTACCATGTTAGCCGCGAAAATCGCAACTGATATATACGCGGGTTTTGGCGAAAGGCAACCTACTGCAATGTTGCTCCTTGACATAGAGAAGGCGTTCGTTAAGGTATGGCACAATGGGCTGCTATACAAGCTTTATGTAAAACACAGCTTTCCACTTCACTCAGCAGCCCTTATTGAATCATATCTTGCCGATCGTACCTTCACGATCCGAGTGGGCAAGAAAACCTCAACACTCAGGCGTATTTATACCGGAGTGCCTCAAGGAACAGTATTATCGCCGCAATTATTCAATCATTATATTGCTGATACCAGGTCATCAAACTCATAGTTTACCTAACCTTATTCTAAAGATTAGGTGTTGTATATATTGTACATATTCAGCGTTAACCTTATTCTAAAGATTAGATGTTGTATATATTATACATATTCAGTGTTCGTTTCGTCCAGTACCGTCCCGCTCGAACAAGAGCATACGAGAAGTAGGGTTTTTGTCTAAATTTTCCCTACACATTTACCTTAAATGAACAAAACTAACATAAAACTCTCCAAATCAAAGATCATCAGCTATATGTTAACTTAAATTGGTAGCGACTTTGAAGGGGCTTGCCTCAAGTAAAGTTCAGTACACAAAAAGCAGCATCACAAATCTCAGTATTTAAGTAGGGTATACACCTTACCCCCCGTTGGGTGTTGATAGCGTGGGCCCATGACGTGCTGATTGAACAGCACGGGGCGAAAACCATGTTAAATAGAATGACATATTTTGATTACTGAGAAGTATGATATATTGTAATTCAATTTCGAAAATAAATGTTTAAGTAAGTAAGTAAAAGCTTAAAATATTTTTCTCCCGATACTTAGTGGTATTGTTGTCAACGGTGCAGAGTCAAGGTCACCAAAAACGGGTACACCAACATGAAAGGTGCTTTTTGAAGTGAAAACTTCTTTAGGCGCGTTTTGCGTTTTTTTTTGCGAGGGTTGAATGGGACCGAGACGTCATGCTCGGAAATGTAACGTCACGCGTCACGCTCCATCTACTGGCAGGTTCCTTTATAGGTAGAGGGCCGAAATTTTCAGGGGATGTAGCCGGGGTAAAAAGAAGATCCTGTACGAAAACGGGACCCCGTACCACCCTCCGTTTGGCCAGGAGAGGGGGGAAAAGGAAAAATTTAAATAATTAATTTCAGGAGAACGGGAAGAGGTACGGGGTCGAATTTTTTATGGTAGGTGCGCCCCATGGCGGGCCACCTTAGACCATACGGGGGGACTGGGGCTTTAATTTAAAGGGGGATTTTGGGGGTATAGGTAGAAGGCTGAAATTTTCAGGGGATGTAGCCGGGGTAACAAGAAGTTCCTGGACGAATACGAGTCACGCTCTTGATCTCCCATGCCCCCGTAGACATTAATGTTGCTTTGACACATATTCTATTGCAGAACGGCTCTGGCGCATTGGGTTCTGCTACTATTTGAAGTGTAAGCGAAAAAACCAACTTGACATCATAAGGAATGCAAGAAATACGAAGTAAAGTCATGCTCCTTCATTTTAAATAGATATAATATATGATTGAATAAGATATGGATGTGAACGGGATGTTGATATAAGTTAGTTAGGCGTGAATATTGTTTATTCGATATGTTCGTTCTAAAATACAGTTCCAGAGTAATTAATCAACTATTTTAAGCGTAACTTGGCCCGATATATCCATCTCTTGGTGACTACGAGGGAGATAACTGTCATAGAAACAATTATTCCAACAATGGTTATCTATGATATGTCCAGAGAGGAAATAACATAAAGGAGAGGCGACAGCCTGTCAATCGATTTTGTATGCACATGTCCAAGCACAAAGGGTATAATCACAGCCTAGTATAACAATCAGCTGGAACTATCTCGGCCGTCACCTTTGAAGTATTGTCCCGGAACAGACAAAGATGAACGTCACGATGTCGCTCTCTCACCTCTCTTTCTTTATTTTCGAATTACAGTACCGTAGTATCAGGTTGTTGGTTACTGGTTAAAATCGGATGCTATGCTGATTATTAGTGATTGTCCACAAGTCGAAAAATAAAACAAACAAAAAATATGGTCAATTGAAAATCACAAATAAACATTAGGTAATTAAATTCAAATAAATACTTAAATACATACATTTGACGGAAAGCAGTGAAAAATACTTTGATTTCATGAGAGTTATTTTTCAAGGCCATGTAACGACACGTTTTGGAATTTTCGTCTCGAAAGGGAGATAAAGTATCTCTCTCCCTCTTTCTCTTTTATGGAATTGGTGTACAATTATTCACTTTTTATGAGACGAAATGAAACGTGAAACTAACCGAATGTTGATTGGACGACTAACCCAAACTAACTAAATTTATTAAAATTGATCCTAACGTATCGGAACTGGTTCAAATGACTAAAATAACTTGACACTAAGTGAAACTATCCGAAAATTCATTCGACGACTAACCCAAACTAACCAAATCTATTAAAATTGGTTATAACGTCTCGGAACCGGTTCAAATGATTAAAATAAATGAAACTAAGTGAAACTAACCGAAAATTGATTGGACGA
>MU182965.1:182696-196993 GCA_016904865.1 Pissodes strobi | reverse complement strand
AAATAAATGAAACTAAGTGAAACTAACCGAAAATTGATTGGACGACTAACCCAAACTAACCAAATCTATTAAAATTGATTATAACGTATAGGAACCCCGGTTGAAATGTCTAAAATAAGTTCAGACTAAGTGAAATTAACCGAATGTTGATTCGAGGACTAACCCAATCTAATCAAATCTACTAAAATTGATTATAACCTATCGGAACCGGTTGAAATGACTAACATAAGTTGAGACAAAGTTAAACTAACTGAAAGTTGATTAGAACGACTAACCAAAACTAACCAAATGTATTAAAATTGATTATAACTTATCGGAACCGGCTCATATAAATAAAATGAGTTGAAACTCGATAAAGAAGTATTCATTTCAATCACGTATACTGTACTTCAGTATCCCATATTAAGCAAAAATAATCGAAAGTAACTTTAATTAATCAAACAAACGCATTGAGACGGGCGCGCTATACGCTTGACCAACCCTGCCTAACAAAACCAAAATCTTGTCACCGACCTTCGAACCCGTACTATCACAAGCACAGAAGCTGATCCTGAAACGCAACTGCGCATGATTGCAAATAATTATACCGCAGACGCTACACGCTTGTATAGAAACTCAAGGAATACAAAAAAATAAAATATAGTCAGCAAGAGAAATAAACATGCGCCTCCAATCGTCTTCTCGAAATTTGATATAGGTCAATGAATAATATCAATTTTTATCAGCTTAATATCACTATCGCTTTGCCTCGCTTTAATAAGTTTAATAAAATAATTAATTCAGGAATAATAGATAGGTATTGGTTCAAATTCAGCACAACACAACATATAATTGTCAAACAGGGAAATGTACCATTTTAATTTAAAATCATATAGAATTAAAGAATAAATCTGGCAACACAACCTTGTCTACAAACCTGCCCTGCGCCGTCTGCGAGATTTCAATAAAAACAAAACAATACATTGAAAATCGGCAGAGAATAGTAGTAGCAATTAGAGCAGATTTGTACAAGTTTTTAATGATTTTTTATAAAAAAAAGTCACGAGTAGCGCAGTGTACGTGATAGAAGTGAATACTTCGTTATCGAGTCTCAACTTATTTTACTTTTTCGATCCGGTTCCGATACGTTATAATCAATTTTAATAGATATGGTTAGTTTTGGTTAGTAGTCTAATCAACTTTCGGTTAGTTTCACTTAGTCTCAACTTATTTTAGTCATTTGAGTCGGTTTTGATCGTTATAATCACTTTTAATAGATTTGGTTAGTTTGGGTTAGTCGTCCAATCAACTTTCGGTTAGTTTCACTTAGTCTCAGCTTATTTTGGACACTTGAACCGGTACCGATACGATATAATCAATTTTAATACATTTGGCTAGTCGTCTGATCAACTTTGGGTTAGTTTCACTTAGTCTTAACTTATTTTAGTCATTTGAGTCGGTTCCGATACGTTATAATCAATTTTAATAGATTTGGTTAGTTTGGGTTAGTGGTCGAATCAACTTTCGGTTAGTTTCACTTAGTTTCACTTATTTTAGTCATTTGAACCGGTTCCGATATGTTATAATCTAAGATTTGGTTAGTTTGGGTTAGTCGTCGAATCAGCTTTCGGTTAGTTTCACTTAGTCTCAACTTGTTTTAGTCATTTGAACCAGTTCCGATACGTTATAATCAATTTTAATAGATTTTGTTAGTTTGGGTTAGTCGTCCAATCAACATTCGGTTAGTTTCACGTTTCATTTCGTCTCATAAAAAGTGAATAATTGTACACCAATTCAATAAAAGAGAAAGAGGGAGAGAGAGTCATATACTGTATCCCTCTTGCGAGACGAAAATTCCAAAACGTGTCGTTACATGCATGGCTTTGAAAAATCACTTTTATGAATTCAAAGAATATCAAAATAGCGTAAAATTTGTGGATTTATAATATTTACCTTCACCCAAATTATGTATATAAGTTGAGTTATATATGTTAGCCTGCGTCATCTCGAATCGCCTTATCTCCTGGAATGCTGCGGCGTGCTTAAATAAACAAAGCTCGGATATGGGTCGTCGATATGAACTTGAGAAAATGTTAATATTGCAGTTTTGTTAAAAGCAAAGCAGTTGAGCTTGGCAAGTTGATTATTAACCTGTGTTTTGTGGGAATAAAACGTATTTTTGGGAAATTGGTGCTTTAATAAACCACAACATTAATTAGACAAATTATTCGCTAATCTATCATCAGAAGTGGGATAACTTCTTGTGACTAAATCACAGAAGAAAGGACTTAAAAAGTGACTCTTAGTGTGTGAACGAAAAATTGCTGACGACGGTGAAAAACGCGAACGCGTAGTGAGTCCGGTCTTTACGGGCGTTATTGAGAGTGAATCGGAGAGATTAACTAATCAAAATGAACATTTAAGAGATAATAACATGCTGTTATTATTCAAGATGCAGCAAGAAAGTAATAATAGTTTCCAGAAACAGATAATGGAAATTCTGTCAACGATGGCCAACGCCCAGGTTACTCAAGCTACATTTCAGGCGGCTTCGCTAAGTGCGCAATCGCCATTTGTTCCTAATCCTAATGAGTTTGGTTTTCCCTCTTATAATTTGTTCCTACGCCAGTCCCAGAAGGTATGAGTGTGGCATCGGCGCAGTTTCGCCTAGCAAGTTTCGACCCAGATGATACTCCATTTACTATGGTCGAGTGGATGGATGATGTAAGCCGAATTCAACATGAGCTTGCAATATCTGATACACTAATTGTCTTAAAAGCTGGCCACGCCTTGCGACGACGAGCGGCACGATTTTATCAGCATTGAAAACCAATTATTAGAGATTGGACTTCTTTTCGTCGAGACTTCGAAATAACATTTCCTGAGTTAGGTACTACTGCTACTCGCATCCGAGCCTGTCTAGAGATAACCAGATCAAAATTTGAATCACTGGTAGAATATGGTAACGCCAAACTGACGTCTATCAGAAGATTTTATTCAGACTTTCCATGGAACGTTGTCCTAAGTACAAAGATGCAACCGGAGTTGACATTGAAAATGCCGGCGCAGAATGCAACGCTTATTAAGTTTGATATTTGAGAAAACTCATAATTGTGTTGAAAATAATAGTTGATATAAGTTAAATGCATGTAACTTCATGTTTCGTTCTTTTTTTCAATTTATAACGTTAAGAAGTGTCGTTGTAAAAACAAAATAACATTTGCATTCGAGTTGTCTCTCAATCCCCTATCTAACGATATGCAAAACGACTAGTCTGTCGTGATTAACTAAAAGTCACCCGACTTAACTAACTGAAAGTAACCGAAAGTTGATTGAACGACTCACCAAAACTAACCAGAAAGGGCTAAAACATATCGGAACAGATTAAAAATATATTAAAATCAGTTGAAAGTTGAAACATACCTACCCCAAGTCTATGTATTATCTTCTGAAAGTCGGTAGTCAGACTCGTGATCGTCAGCTTATACTAACCTATTTCGGACCCATCCTGTTACGTTGTGTTTTTTCGTAGTAGCTAGCTCCCTTAGAGTTTGGGATCGTAAGATTCTTTCATATTTCTTTTTTTTCTTAAACTTAATTTTCCCTTTTGTAAAATAAGCAACAGAAACTCTTTAATACATATATTGATACTTGAAAAATAAAATATTTACAAATTCCTTGTAGTATCAATTTCGTTAATGTATCCCTATTTACATTTATTTAAGCTTAGTATAGCAAACCTATTGCAGGATACTCTGCAGCATTCTAAGAAGCAGCCTAGCTTTTGGATATATACCAAAAGCCTGGAGACACATTAGGGTAACGTTTATACCGAAACCTGGGAAAACCGGACAGAATACGGCAAAGTCCCTAAGACCCATAAGTCTTATGTCCTTTGAACTGAAGACACTTGAAAAACTTGTGGATAGGCATATAAGGGACGGTGTAAACAGCCCACTGCACCCCGACCAGTATGCCTACCAGACAGGTAAGTCAACAGAAACAGCACTCCACCAGCTGGTCAAGAGGGTGGAGGATACACTGGAAAACAGGAAGGTGATGCTGACCGCCTTCCTGGATGTGGAGGGGGCGTTTGACAACACCTCCTTCGACTCAATAACCAGATGCCTCTGGCAAAGAGGAGTTGAGGGCACTTGCTGTCGGTGGATTAACTCCATGCTGAGGGGAAGGTTGGTAGAAGCAACCGTCGCTGGGAGCGAGCTGGTGGCTCGGGTGCATCGAGGGTGTCCGCAGGGCGGAGTGCTGTCTACGCTCGTGGTAGCGGACGGCCTTCTCATGGCGCTCACTGACACTGTGTACTCGGATATGCTGATGACATTGTCATCGTCACCCGAGGCAAATTTAACGCAACGGTTAGAGAGCAGATGCAAAAGGCTCTGAACCGGACTACAAGATGGGTAGATCAGGAGGGTTTAAATATCAGTCCCAACAAATCTAACATCGTAGGTTTTACTAGAAAGCACAAGGTGGGGGATCTAGGACCACTTAGCCTGAGAGGACAAAACATACAGATCTCGAACGAGGTAAAGTATCTAGGGGTAACATTGGACTCGAGACTTACCTGGAACTGACATCTAGAAAATATTACCAAAAAAGCGGTGGCATCACTCATGATTACCAGACGCTTACACGGGAAACAATGGGGATTAAGACCAGACATGATGTATGTGACATACAAAATGGTGGTAAAACCTATCCTAACATACGCCTCTCTGGTGTGGTGGCCCAAGACACAACAGAGAGGTGCGATTTCACAACTGGGCAAGGTACAAAGACTTGCCTGTCTAGGAATGATGGAGGCAATGCAACCTACCCCAACTGCGGCCATGGAGACCCTCCTGGACTTCCTGCCTCTACACTTTATGATAAGGGGGGAGGCCAGGTTGGGGGCACATAGACTGCAGCAAAAAATCACCGTTACTAGGAGGACGGGACACATGGCAATCGCTGATCTTGTGGATGGAGATGTTTTAAACATGAAAACGGACCATATGCTGTCTCAATAGATCATTCGAGGTGAACGTTCCAAGTAGAACCGAATGGGAAAATGGACTAACAGCTATCAGAAGGCAGGACCAAACCTGGTTCACAGACGGGTCAAAAACTGCAACTGGTACTGGATCAGGTGTCTATTCTGCCAGTCAAGGTCAGAGTAATTACTATGCACTGGGTATGTATGCTTCTGTTTTCCAAGCAGAGGTATACGCCATACTTCAGTGCGCCATAGAGAATAATAGGAGGGCAACAAACATTCGGCGGATCCTAATATTGTCGGGCAGTCAAGAGGCACTGAGAGCTCTACTGAGCCAAGAACTCTCATCAAGACTGGTGTGGAAATGCCTTGAAGAACTACAAATCCTGGCAGACCGGAATATGGTAAGACTAATCTGGGTGCCAGGACACAGAGGGATCGAAGGCAATGAGAAAGCTGATGAACTCGCCAGGAGAGGATCAGAAACAAAACTAATCGGCCCAGAATCGGCCCTGGGAAAACCAAAAGACTGGGTTCGAGAAGAACATTGACGTCACTGGGCAGAAATCCCCAGGCAAAACCATGGAAAAGAATTTATTGGCCTACCATGTCAAAAAAGGACCGGAAAACTGCTACGTATGATAACGAATCATAACCTGTCTTTTGACCGGTCATGCACCCCTAAAGGTACACCTGAACCGGATGGGTCTATATAACGGAGACCTTAACTGAAGACTATGCAATAAGGAACCGAAATAAGCCAGACACATCCTGATCAACTGCGAGGCACTGGACCGCAGGAGTCTTAGCATCTTTGGGCAACCAAATATAGACCCAGAAATACTAATCAAACACCCAGTAAAAGACCTGTACGGCCTCATACAGGACACAAAAATACTGGAGTGGCTATCTTAAAATGACATAGGCTCAGCACAACAAGCCTGTACAGGCTGCAGTGCTATATGGCGAAGTACGTCGGACAGGCCTAGGGAAAAAAACCTATTGCATACTAAAGTGAAACCAACCAAACTTTTAAAATACCAAAATTCCTTAACACCCTGCTCTACTTGTGATCAAAAGCACTTCAATAGTAGTACTCGTTAACCTTAATTACCTTATACCTTTTATTATTGACTACTAAATTTGATAATAAAATGTTAGTCTAGGGTACTTAAATATGGTACCTGTCACTTACCACAAATAATACGTCAGTTATAAAATGGGTATCAAGCTATGATGCCTCGAAATTATAACACTCTAAACTATTCTTATAACTTTACAACTAATAGATCATTACAATTCATCATTCAATGATTAACTAAAAACTACACGCGTTTTGCGCGCTATTTATATCCAGTAGAATGTCTCGGGACTAAACCGGAAGCGTCCGTCGGCTTCTGTATTATTCTCACCCGGCCGCACTATGTCGGGAACCTTCTCGGTCGGCGAAGACATATACGAAAAGCTTAATTGTATAGGGTAGCACAAAAACATTCCAATGGCCGTGACAGGATAAATGCTACACAGACCTGTAACCAAGTTGAGAGATCGCCCGTCACGGTGTTAACAAGTGTTGCGATGCCTTGAGAGTTTATAAAAAGTGATAATGCAGTTTTCAGAACTTCAGTTGAGCTATTGCAACTGCTATTGATGAAGAGTCTGAGCTAGGTGGCCGGCCTAGAGTATTCATATAAAATTTAGAGCCCTTTACAAAGATGCAACCGAAATTGAAATTTGCGAATTTGCATTTTCAATTTAATATATTACCTTGCGACACTTAATTCTGTACACGCAACAGAATAGTGTGGTGGCGCCACTATACGGTTAATAATGATGTCCCCACAACTTATCTAAATTGATAATGTGAATTTGCTATGCTTGTGGGGACTCCGAAAAATCGTATAAAACTTTTTAATCAAATTTATTGCAAAATGGCCAACAACGTCACCTTACGTCATGACAGAGAGAGATAGAAAAATAAGATAAAATTAGATTTTAATGCAATGGTTCAAGAGAAATTTACAAATTTAGTTGTGGGAACGTGTGTAGGTCCCCATAATATTACAGGTCCCCACAGCCCTGGATTTTTTCACACGGTTTTCCCCACAACTTACGTAAGGTGTGTACACCTTGTACAAGCCTTGTGCAAAGTATACTTTTCACACGATGTTTGAAATGTCCAGTTTTCAAGAACAGTTAGTGCGTTTTTGCTTATTTTCAAGACAGTCGTAGGAAAAATTATACTTAAGAGTTCGCATGTACTATACTCTTAAAAATATTAACTCTAATTTTAAAAATATCAATAAAAATAAATTAATTATATGGAGGAATCAATAAAATTATTATAGAGTAAGTACTTTTAGTAACAAACGGTTTTGATGTCAATTTATTTTCGCCTCGCTCTCAAAATTGTATATCTATTATTTAGAAATAAATAATAAAATTGTAAAATTATTCAAAACGCCCATGTAATAATTGTCTTTTTCACTGATTCCGTTCAAATATATGTATTTTAGTATTTATTTTAATTTAATTACCTAATGTTTATTTGTGGTTTGATTTTGTTTTTGTTTTATTTTTCGACTTATGAAATTATACCTTGTATAACTCTTCTTAAATAAATTGTGTCTTTGTATTGTTCCAATATGTTTATTAATTTATTTTTCCTTCATGAATACGATAATCACTAAGGCATAGCATCTAGCACCCGACTTTAACCAATAACCTGATAATACGATACTGTAATTCAAAAATAAAATATCCTTAATACGGCGCTGGTTTCTCTCCCCGGTGCGAGAGCGACAGCGCGAGTTTCGCCTATCTTACATCTTTTTCTGTTCCGGTCCAATACTTCAAAGGTGCCGGCCGAGAGACTTCCAGCTGATTGTTGTACTAAACTGTGCGTCTGCTGTACCTTGGCCGAGTGTGTTCAAGGTCAACGGCAGTATTTTCCACGGCACGCTGGAGTGAGCGGATTTATTAGAATGTCTATAGACGGTGGCCACGCTAACCGATCGGACACTTACGCAGCGCATCGATCATCTTCAGTTATCACGTGATATAAAAGAATGTGGCTGAATTACATCAAAAGATTTACGGCTGAGTGAACTTACTAGTTGGTTTATACTATGCTGTGACTGTACCATGCTTAACGTAGGAACATCGTTAGACTTTAAACGAACATAATACTGGGATGTTTTATCGAAACATTCTCCATAAAAATGTTTGGAACAGAGCACACCATACTTTGATGGTTGCCAATTTACCCTGTTTACAAATTTCACCCACGCTTCATGACGTGTTAACAAAATAAATGCCATCAGATTGTACTCCAATCTTAAATAAAAAACTCTGTTTTCTTTAAACACTTACTGTTTTCAAAAATTATGTAATAATTATATAACACTGTTAGCAAAAAATGTTAAAATTACTGAAATAGTGAAAATAAATTACCTATGATGCCAACTTAGAACAGGTAACTCATGTATATTTAAAAAAAAAACAGTATTCTTAATGCACGCCAAAAATTACTTTAAGTACCTACGGCTCTGTTTCTTGTTTATACTGACCTGTGAAACGTTATTCCAGTAGATTTCTTCTTGTCTACACCGTCTCTGCTACAGCAACTGAGCACAGCACAAGACACCATAATGATTTACTCAAAACTAACACAAATGTCACAAATATTTTTTTTAAAACACAATTTAAGCGGATAGAAACCTCTCTCTCGATGGTATTATTGCAATGACAGAAGTGTAGTAACAATATGGCGGAAGTGAACATACGACGCGACGGTCTCGTAATGTCGCCTCTTTGCATTTTACCTCGGTGGCTGTCAACGAAGCAGAGGGGCACCAAAAACCCGCCATCCGAGTTGCCACGGGATGGGGCCCATCAAATCCGATCGTCTTCCCCCAGGCTGGAGAACACTGAAGTACAAAGTCTGGAGCTTATCAATGACACTATATTACAGGAGGGGCTGCATTGCATTAGCTGGCAGGATCGTCAAACTGATGAGAGCAGTTTGATTACGGGGAGTGACGCCCCCGCTATTCCGAGTTGCCAAAGGATGTGGCCCATCAAATCTCATCGTCCTCCTCCAGGCTGGAGAACACCAATGTACAAAGTCTGGAGCTGATCACTGGTGAGTGACCCAACAAACCGCATTCTTACACCTGTCAGACTAGGGACCACCGAAGGAATGAGTCTGAGGCCGATGCTTCCAGTGGAAGCGGCCCTAGGTGGTAGATATATACGCCTACTATTATCGTCCGGTGAAAGACCACCCCACCAGACGTAGGAAGCGCTAAATGTTTTTTCCGAATCACCTTCCGTTTCTGCGCTGGTGGTTCCGGATTCCACAGTAGGAATATATGGACATGATGGTGCTTCCAGGATCAACATATTCCGGAAGTAAACCCTCCGGCCATTCGGATCTCCGGCTGCTGGGTGGCTATGGGAAACCCTTCATTCCGCATTTCACAGACACCAAAGATACCGATACCGAACCAATTTAGAATAGATTTCTGCAATATAAGAGGCCTACATACAAACATACATTCGGTACACCAACATCTACAAGCAAATAGACCACTCATACTAGCCTTTACAGAAACACAAGTATGTTCTACGACAACAACAGTAAACTACCCCTATTCCGGTTACGACTTACACACCCGATTTAGACATAAGTTCCTAATATGCCTTTTAGTCCGAAGCGACCTTTCATGTCACCGCGAGGAAACACTCGTACCGAACAACATTGACGTCATGTGGCTCAAGTTCACCGCCAAGGGACTAACCAACTTCATATCGCTCGGCGGGCGATAAAGACAACATGACTCAATACAGATCGATCACTCCAATTCAGAAATAATTGCTCTGGGAGACTTCAATGCCCAAAACACCAACTGGCTCAAACATCACAAAAAGACCGTCAACGAAGGTAGAGAAGCTGAAGCATTTGCAATCAGCTGCGGGCTTACTCAACTTAAAGACAAATCAACTGGAAACTCAGGGAGGGGCGAATTCGCCGCCCACCTGGATCTTTTTCTAACCACCAATCCTAACAAGTACACAATTACAGTTGGTCTGCCATAAGTAATCTCCTCAGGAATGGAAGCATAAATCCCAAATTCCATCAAGTTACCGTTAAAAGGAAAGTCCTGGTTGGACATAAGATGCGAAAGAGCTGTAGGTAGGAAACAGCAAGCCTTCAAATACTGGCAGCAAAATCAGACCGCTGAAAATAGCAATTATTTTGTCGAACCGAGAAACTAATGCAAACGTGTGATCGACGAAACTAAGGACAATCAAAGAATCAGCAATTTCTGGTTGGTAGCAAAGGCAGTAAGTAATAACTTTACAAAAACATCTCTCCCACCTTTGACCGACGAATGTGTCATCACGGCGACTACAGCCAAGGAAAAAGCAAACATGCTCGCCAAAATGTTTTCATCGCACTCTACCTTAGACGTACCCAATAATCTCCAAAGTCATGGAACGCATAGTCAATCAGCAACTGCTCAAGTACCTCGAGAACAACAGAATAATCAGCGATAATCAATACGGCTTCCGCAAAGAGAGATCGACAAGGATATATATTGGCCTATGTCACTCATATATGGAGTAGGCCAATTGAGAACTACGGAGAGTCTCGAGCGATTGCGTTGGATATTTCGAAGGCATTCGACAGAGTTTGGCATGACGGACTGCACAACAAACTGCCGTCGTTCGGACTGCCAACGTCTCTCTGCAGCTGGCTTGCCAGTTTCCTTAAGGACCGATCTCTGCACGTTGCAGTTGATGGACACATCTCAGACATATTCACCATTAACGCGGGTATGCCTCAGGACGCAATACTTTCACCAACTCTGTTATTCCTCTATATTAATGACCTGCTGACCGAAACGAATAATCCTGTTTAAAGTTTTGTAGATGACTGAACCCTTGTCTTCCAATTTAGATCACAAAAATCTTTACCAGCGACTGAGACTTATCACCACAGACTGGAGCAGATTACAGCAATTAATCAAGACCTCGAGAAAGTTCAAACTTGCAGCAAAGACCCAAGCAGCTACGTTTATCAACAGGGCCAATACGGTGGGCCCTGACATCACTATGGCAGGATCGACCATTCCTTCATCCTCGTCAATCAGACTGCAGGGTGTCTCGGTCAACAGCAATATGTCCTGGCATGGCCACGTTGCTAACATCGCAAAATCATCTCCCAGAAGCTTGGTGCACAATTTCGCAAGAAAAAACTGTATACACCGCAGCAGTTGCTCCTGCTCTCCAAAGCGCAAATAAGGCCGTGCTTAGAATATTGCTCGCACATCTGGGGTGCCTCACCAAAGCACACCCTAAACCTGCTGGATTCCATTCAGAAGAGCTATGCGTCTTGTCGGCGACCCGGAATCCGGATAGTCTGGAACAGCGCAGACATACAGATACTTTCACGGCAGAGATATTCCCAAGATTTTGCTCGCCTTATCCCGCCCCTGGCAACGCCTGTCAGACAGTCACGACAGACGGCAAGAGCGCATCAGTTGGTCGTACAACTGGAAACACCTAGAACATCGCTCTACGAGAACTCCTTTGTCTGGCGCACTGCATCACTGTGGAGCTCATTCCCAGAACATCTGTTTTTCCTTAGACAAGGAAAGAAGAGGACAGAAAACATGGGAAAAAACCTGTCACCAGCTGCCACATAAATTACTGGGTAACTTCAATAAATTAATTGAAATTATAAGTAATAAATAATAATTAATAAGTTAAAGTAATTTTCAGTCGTAAAATAATATAGCCATTTTATAGGTAAAGTATGAAAAATATATTACCTACGCCTCTGTTGAATGACTCTCCTTGAAGAAGATTTATAGCTTTATTGATTATTTGATGACTGAAAATATCCAAGGTCGGATATCAAATTACTCTAGATAATTAAATAAACATTCCTACCATTATATACTCAGAGGTAACAAAATGTGTACATTATGCATTATTATTAAAACAAGAAATACACAAATAAACTACAAGGTCAGTAGACAATAATTACCTGTGAAATGAAATTCCAGGCTCCTTCTTCTCACTTCGACTGTTGCAACCATATGCCGAACAATTTACCATTAGCTATGAATCTTAGTTTTTATCTCTCTTTGTTCAAAAACTCACAAAATAACTGCAAAATAGCACCGCCACAACAATAAATGTGTTTGCCACATAAATAATGGCCGCCGCTCTGAAAAGGCTTCAATTTCAGTACATTGGCTTAATGTCATGCGCGGTATCCTTTTCTTACCTAATCTAAGTGTTTTTACACAATTACAGCCTACAACTCCTTGTGCCAATCAAAGCCTTCGCACACACACCGCTCGTCGAGCACCATAGGATCTTCCTTTAGTGTGTGTGCCACTATCATCAAAAAATATATTCCATTTACCTTAATGGTAGGCAACAGGTAGGGTTGCCAACCGTCCCGATTTTCGCGGGACGTCCCGATTTTTGGGGCCATTTCATTACGTTCCGCCAAGACCTATGGCGGGACGCCAAATGTCCCGATTTTCGATCGAGAATCAAATTTGCCCGCAAAAATGACAAACAGATACAAGATACACCCGTTTTAGATTCACTCCTTATATAAAAGGAAACTTGAGGTATATTAAAAGTGAGTTACAAATAAAACTTAATTTTACACAGACTTGTAGAGAATTTTACAAGCACGCGATTAGCAATAAATCAAAGCTGATTTCGGCAAAAAGCCAAAAAAATACTCCCTTAAAATAACGCAATAAAATATATTTTTTAGTTGTTAGTTCTCAGTTATTACAAAACAAAATGTTATTCAAGTGAAACTTCTTAACGCGCACCGGGAGCAAGATTTGAAGGTCGCGACACACAGCTGGCGAACACGGCGGGCGAACGCAGCGGGCGATACACGATGAGCGACACGACCTGGCGGAAGAGAAATATGAAAATATTGTTATTGTGGTATCTTTGTTAGTTTACAAGTAAAAATATGGGATTTGCTTTATTACCTTGTCAAGACATAAACGAAGCTTTTATGAAGAATAGTTTTATTTTCATTTAGGCCTTCCCGTTTTGTTAATTGAGTGTTATATTTAAAAACTACTTTTTAACCAAATCCGTTAGGATATGTATAAGGCTAGGACGTTTAATTATTGTGATATCTTGGTTAGTTTACAAGACAAAAATACGGGATTTGCTCTATTACTAAGACATAACCGAAATTTTTATAAAGAATAGTTTCTTTTTCCTTTAGGCTATCCCTTTTTGTTAATTGAGTGGTATATTTAAAGAAAAACTACTTTTTAACCAAACCCGAGGCTAGGGCGTTTCAGTTTAAGAAGTTTAACTTCTGATATGCCCACATAGTGCACACGCTTTTTGTTATTTTGCAAAGAAATAAATTTCCTTTGTAATATGTTATCTTCACAGAATTAGAATTTGCAAGAAGTAGCCTTTTAGTTGCTTCTCAATGATAATGATATGTTATGTTTTCAATGTAGGTACATACTAATTAGGATCTTCTATTCTATATTCAATTATTTTTTTTTCTTTACAATGTCCTATTGTGCCTTTCTTGTAAATTCGAATAAAATGTATTCTTGACTATATTCTATATTCCCATTAAAAAATCCTTCCTGGATTCAAAACTGATGTTGTGCAGAGCAAACTTTCAACTCTTTACTTTAGGTCCCGATTTTATTATGAATGTCCCGATTGTGTATGTGCAACGTCCCGATTTATGAAAACTTGGAGCTGGCAACCCTAGCAACAGGCATATATGTATTTTTTGCGTTAAAATGTATTTTTGAATGAAATAAACAAACTCTTAACTGTTTTTATTTAATTTGCCCTTCAAAGTACATAAATGCATTTATGACGTGTTTTTCGGCAGTTCGGATTTTGTCCAGATTTCAGGGCACACTTGTCCTCAATTTCAAAAAACCTTTATGGAAACCCTAAATGGTGACCAGACTTATTGGGAGTGTAAAAAAATTGCAATTTATTTTAATGACGAAGATGATCATATAGAATTGCTTTAAAATAAAACAATTTCCGAATTTTGGTTTTATTGGGGTTAAATATGAAATTTTGAGGGCAACTTTGAATTTGCAAATATCGCTAAGTTCGCTGCTATATGTCTGTGTCACAGTAATGCGCAGGCGCAGCCAGAAAGTGTGTTATCCGTTGTAACGGATGTATAAAGTAAAAAAGAAACAACATTGGAAAATATTCTTTAAATGCAGTGTGTGTTACACGGTTTTCAAGTACAAATTGTTGCTCTCCATTTGATGTTACA
>MU182965.1:89183-151717 GCA_016904865.1 Pissodes strobi | reverse complement strand
ATAATAATAATAATAATAATAATAATAATAATAATAATAATAATAATGATGATGCCACCAAGGACCCGATAACATGGAAAGACTTTAATCCTTTCGATATCCAGGATATCTGGTATAAGTGTATGTTCCCTTTAGAGGAATTGCAAATGCCTGTAAGGCTAAATCATAATAATAATGATAAATAGTCATTATTTAACAATTTCAAAAAATATAGATCAAAGAAACTAAACTTGGGTGGAGAGATCTAACATTGATACTCATCGAATCACCCGTTGCAAAAATTATGATACCAGAATTTCTAAAAAGAAAACTAAGTGATGTAAAATAATAAAATATAAAATTACAAACTACCTAAGTAAGTTAAGAAGAGAATAAAAGAAGCACTTAAAAGTGACACTTGTGCTAACCAAATAAGAAACACACTCAATGCGCTCAATCTACTTAATGTCCGGTCAATGTACTTAACATGCACTTGTGAAAATTGGAGGCAAAATAATTAAGAATTTGAATAAATAAGTAAAAAAAGGTGACACAATGAGAAAAATGTAGTGAAAAAATGAGAGAATACATAAATAAAATAAAACTTACCCGAACGAATACCTAAGATGAGTTTTAAGTTGCATTTTAAACGTTTCAACAGTGTCAACAGCCGCTCTGCCATTCTGGACATGCCAAAAATGGTATATTGGATCTGCCAAACAGTAAATGCCTCGCTGATATGGTGGCCAAAAACCCAGCAGATTACCGCTCGGACCAAACTTAATTAGTGCAAAGGTTGATATGCCTGGGAATTACAGGGGCAATGTCAACGTGCCCTACCGCAGCTTTAGAGGTACTGCTGAACATGCCGCCTCTTTATCTTAGTGTAAAGAGGTAGGCGTTTTTCAGTGCTCACAGGCTATTCCAAATAGGCAAATTCCAGCCTGGAGATTTGACTGATCACCTGCGCATCTTTGAAAAATTCAACTGGAAAATGCCAGCAAGCCAAGTGACCAGATCAAATGACGATCATGTTGGACTTAGATGTCCCATTCGCAGTGGTTACTGATGACAACCAATCATGGGTAAGTAAAAACTACCTCAGGCCGATAACGCATCGCTGTGGTACACAGATGGTTCAAAACTAGCGAAAGGAACAGGATTTGGCATTTCAGGTCCAAACTGTAAGCTTTCCAAACCGCTAGGCAAATATATAACCATCTTAAAAGCGAAATAAATATATGTGCAGAAGAGTTCCTCACACAAGGACTTCACAGAAAGCACATCTACATAACCTCTGACAGCCAGTGCTTGTCAAAGCTAGTCTGGGAATGTGACCAAACCTTAAAACAATTAGCAGCACGCAATCAGGTAACTTTAATGTGGGTTACTGGCCATAGAGGCATATAAGGCAACGAAAAAGCAGACTGCCTTTTTTAAAACGAGCTGGAACACCATATTATGGTCCAGAGTCCTACTGTGGTCTTATGAAAAGCCACACCGAAGAGCTAAACAAATTGTGAGAAAGACCAACTGTCGTCCTACTGGAGAAACACTCCAGGCCTAGGCATGTGCAAAAAGAGCAGAATGGTTCTTAGACATGAACAGAGCAGATATTATAATCGCTCACTGGACACTGCCCGGTAAAATAGCACCTAAAGGCAATAGATAGAGCAAAAGACGACCAATGCAGATTTTGCAATAATGCAATTGCAACCGCAGAACATCTACTCTGCCAATGTCCAACCCAACACTGCAAAAGCCTCAAGTACCTTGAAGGAGTACAGCTATCACGTCAAGAAGTTAGTCAACTACCTCCCAAGAAAATAGCTTGGCTTGGAAGAAGCCTACGTTTTTTGGACACAAATTAAGTGGAAGGGGGGGGGGGGGGGGGAGGGGCATGCACAAAATACCTGTAAAGGTGACAGTGCCGGGCAGCTAAATCTAGCCAAAGCAACTCCCTAGCAATCTACTATCTATCTTGAATCTATTTAAAAGGCGCTTTAATCCAGTGGAAGCGGCCCTAGATGGTAGATACATACGCCTACTCGCATCGTCCGGTGAAAGACCACCCCACCACAACTGGGAAGCGCTAAGTGGCTTTCCCGAATCACGTTCCCTTTCCGCGCTGGTGGTTCCGGGTTCCACAGTAGGAATATAATAATATGGACATGATGGTGCTTCCAGGATCAAAATATTCCGGAGGTAAGCTCCCCGGCCATTCGGATCTCCGGGCGCTGGGTGGCCCTGGGAGCCCTTCATTCCGCATTTCACAGACAGCAAAGTTACCGAACCAATTTAGAATTGATTTCTGCAACATAAGAGGCCTAAATACAAACATAAATTCGGTACACCAACATCTACAAGCAAATAGACCACACATACTAACCCTTACAGAAACACAAGTATGTTCTAAAACAACAACAGTGAACTACCCTTATCCTGGTTACGACTTACATACCCGATTTAGACATAAGTTCGGAATATGTCTTTTTGTCCGAAGCGACCTTTCATGTCACCGCGAGGAAACATTCGAACTGAACAACCTTGACGTCATGTGGCTCAAGTTCACCGCCAAGGGATTAACCAAGTTTATATGTTGTCTCTATAGCCCTCCGAGCGATAGAGCATACCAATGCTTTTTTTCAACACTAGCTACCACTTTTGACTCAATATAAGTTGATCGCCCCAATTAAGAAATAATCGTTCTAGGAGACTTCAATGCCCACAACACCAACTGGCTCAAACATCACAACAAGACCGACAACGAAGGTAGAGAGGCTGAAGCATTCGCCATCAGCTGCGGGCTTACTCAAATTGTAGACGAACCAACTCGAATCTCAGAGAGGGGCGAATTCGCCGCCCTTCTGGATCTGTTTCTAACCACCAATCCTGACCAGTACACAGTTACAGTTGGTCCGCCATTAGGTACTTCCGACCACAAACTTATTACAATGGTTTGTGAATTGCCACTCATACAGAAGGATCTACCATTGCCTCGCAAAATCTGGCATTACAATTCTGCAAACTGGGAAGATCTAAGGGAGTTCTACCTAGATTTTCCTTGGCTCGACGTCTGCTTTGGCGCTGACGACCCGTCAGCCTGCTGCGAAAAGATCACGCAAGTAATCTCCTCAGGAATGGAAGCATACATCCCAATTCCATCAAGTTGCCATCAAAAGGAAAGCCCTGGTTCGACAGAAGATGCGAAATAGCTGTGTGTAGGAAACAGCAAGACTACAAGTACTGACAGCAAAATCAGACCGCTGAAAATCGCAATTATTTTGTCGAAGCGAGAAACGAATGCAAGCGTGTTATCGACGAAACTAAGGGCAAACACAATCAAAGGATCAGTAATAAACTTTTGCAATGCCCCAGTGGCTCCAGGAATTTCTGGTCGGCAGCAAAGGCAGTAAGTAACAACTTTACAGAAACGTCTCTCCCACCTTTGACAGACGAACGTGGCATCACGGCGACTACAGCCAAGGAAAAAGCACTCTACCTTAAACGTCCCCCAAGACAAGACTCTCCCCACCATATCGAAGATCAACACTACCATGGCAGAAGTCAAATTTCATCACCGTGATATTCGTAAAATCCTTAAAAATCTAGATACGCAAAAGGCATCAGGACCGGACGGAATACCTGCCATCGTGTTAAAGAACTGCGTCAACGTACTAACACCCTTTTTTCCAGGCTTTTTTCTCTGTCTTACGGAAAAGGGAGTTACCCATCTTCTTGGAAAGAGTGCAACCTGTCCCAAAAAAAGGCAAGAAAACCCCGCCCTCAAACTATCGTCCAATTGCCTTGCTACCAATAATCTCCAAAGTCATGGAACGTGTAGTCAATCAGCAACTACTCAAGTACCTCGAGAACAACAAAATAATCAGCGATAATCAATACGGCTTTCGCATAGAGAGATCGACAGGAGATATATTGGCCTATGTCACTCATATATGGAGTACGGCAATTGAGAACTACGGAGAGACTCGAGCGATTGCGTTGGATATTTCAAAGGCATTCGACAGAGTTTGGCATGACGGACTGCTCAACAAACTACCGTTCTTCGGACTGTCAGCCTCTCTCTGCAGCTGGTTTGCCGGTTTCCTTAGCAGCCGATCTCTGCACGTTGCAGTCATTGAACACATCTCGGACACATTCACCATCGACGCGGGCGTGCCTCAAGGCGCAATACTTTCACCAATTCTGTTCCTCATCTATATTAATGACCTGCTGACCGAAACAAATAATCCTGTTTACAGTTTTGCAGATGACAGTACCATTGTCTCCCACTTTAGATCAGAAAAACCCTTACCAGCGACTGAGACTCATCACCGCAGACAGGAGCAGATTACAGCAATTAATCAAGACCTGGAGAAAGTTCAAACTTGGAGCGACCGAAATTTGGTCCAGTTCAATGCAGCCAAGACCCAAGCAGCCACGTTTACCAAGACGGCCAATACAGCTGGCCCTGACATCATTATGGCAGGGTCGACCATTCCTTCATCCTCGTCAATCGGACTGCTGGGTATCTCGGTCAACAGCAATCTGTCCTGGCATGACCACGTAGCTAACATCGCAAAATCAGCCTCGCAGATGCTTGGTGCGCTATTTCGCAACAAAAAACTCTATACACCGCAGCAGTTGCTCTTGCTCTACAAAGCGCAAATAAGACCGTGCTTAGAATATTGCTCACATATCTGGGGTGCCGCACCAAAGCACACGCTAAAGCTGCTGGATTCCATTCAGAAGAGAGCTGTGCGTCTCGTCGGCGACCCGGAGTTGACCCGGACCCTAGATAGTCTGGAACACCGCAGACATGTAGCCGAGATATCTCTGTTTTACAGATACTTTCACGGCAGATGTTCCCAGGATTTGGTCCGCCTCATCCCGCCCCTGGCAGCTCTTCTCAGACAGTCACGACAGACGACAAGAGCGCACCAGTTCGTCGTACAACTGGAAACACCTAGAACATCGCTTTACAAGAACTCCTTTGGCTGGCGCACTGCATCACTGTGGAACTCACTCCCAGGACATCTGTTTCCCACTAATTACAACTTACTAATATTCAAGAGCCGTGTCAATCAACATCTTCGCACACACACCGCTCGTCGAGCATCATAGGGTCTCCCTTTAGTGTGTGTGCCACTGCCATAAAAAAAAAATCTTGGACGAGGGGCTTTAAAATTTGGAACCACCAAAAGCTTTCTACATTAGGTCAAATAATTGTGCCCAATTTGGTCAACATATTTCAAGGCGGAAAGTAGCCACTCTTACGGTAATCTTGGTGAAATAGTCAAGATAAGCTATTTTTAATATAAAAGGCGTTTTTAAAAATACTTGGACTGTGAGGTAGGTATTGAACCTTGGTACCACCAAAAGTGTTCTAAATTATATATATAATTGTATCAAGTTTCGTAAACGCAACTCTGAGCGGTCAGTGTACGCATTTGTCTTAATTTTATCAAAACTGTCAAAAAAAGGTTTTTTTTTTATTTTAAAAGTCTTTTTAAAAATATTTCGACGAGGGAGCACTAAAATTTGACACAACTAAAAGCTTTCAACGTGATCGCTAAATAATTGTACCAGGTTTCGTCAATGCAATTCAAGTGCCCACGCTTTTCTTAATCTAGGAAAAAACGTCAAAATATATTTTTATATAATATATGAAAGGCGTTTATAAAAAACAGAACCTGAAATGCTAAATAATTGTGTTTTTTGCTCAACGTAACTCAAGTCGTACCGTGTCCACGCTTGTCTCAATCGCAGAAAAGCTGTCAAAGTCAGTTCTTTTTTTCATGCAAAAGTGTTTTAAAATGCGCAATATACTTTGGTACCACCAAAAGATTTCTAAATTATCGATTAATATTTGTACCAAGTTTCGTCAACGCAACTTAAGGCGCACACTGTCGGCTCTTAGCCAAATCTTAGAAAAACTTTTAGAATAAGTTTTTGTTGAAACAAAATTATTTAAAAAATACTTATACGTAAGAGCACTGAATTTTGGCAAGACCAAGAGCTTTCTAAATTATCCCTTAACAATTGTAGCCAGTTTTGTCAACGTAACGCACAGTGTCGACTGTTAGCCAAATCTTGGAAAAGCTTTTAGAATAAGTATTTGTTGACATAAAAGTGTTTTAAAACATACTTGGACATGGAAGCACTGAACTTTGACACCACCAAGAGGTTTATAAATTATCGCTTAAGAATAGCACCAAGTTTTGTCAATCCAACCCGAAGCGGACATTCTCGACATTTACCCAAATTTTGAGAAATATGACAGATTAAGATTTGTTCTAAACAAAAGTGTTTTTAAAAATACTTGGACGAGGGAGCATTAAACTCCCGTACCACCAAGCGCTTTCTAAATTATTGCCTAATATTTATTGTATCTAGTTACGTCAATGCAACTTAAGACGGACAGTGTCGACGCTTACCCAAATCTTAAATAACTATCAGAATAAGATATTCTTTAAAATAAAAGTGTTTTTAAAAATGCTTGACGAGGGAGCATTGAACTCCCGCACCACCAACCGCTTTCTAAATTATCGCCTAATAATTGTGCCTAGTTTCGTCAATATACCTTAAGACGAACCATGTCGACGCTTAGCCGCGTCTTAAAAAAAACTGTCAGAATAAGATTTTTTTTTAATAAAAGCGTTTTTAAAAATACTTGGACGTGGTCGCATTGAATTTTGTTACCACCAAAAGCTTTCTACATTATCGCTTCATAATACTTGGACGAAGGGACATTGAACTTTGGTACCACCAAGAGATTCTTGCATTTCCGCGAAATAACTGTAGGAAGTTAAGGCATTCAGTGTTGACCCTTGTCTAAATCTTGGAAAAACGGTCAAAATAAGTTTTTATATATATAAAAGTGTTTCTAAAAATACTTTGATGAGGGTAAATTGAACTTTAGTACTTCATCTTTTTTTAAGTGCCTTATCCTCTTCGAACGTTGGCAATCATCAGCGCTATCTGTACTTTGTCGACCGTTTTTCTAAAGGGACTTGTCGTAGTCTCACCATGCCATTGTCGCAAATTCTTCAGCCACGATATTCTTCGATGACCGGGTCCTCTTTTGCCTTCGATTTATCCTTCTCTTATTAATTTGAGAAGTCCGCATATTTCGTTTCTGAGAATGTGTCCAAAGTACTCCAACTTTCGTTCCTTATGTGTGATCATGACTTCGAGATCTTTTGAAATTCTTGTAAGTACATCTATATTGCGTACTCTGTCCATCCAGGATATTTTCAACATCCAGCTTCCAGCTTTTTACACATGGCTTCTGTCAGAGTCTGAAGAATCTGAAGACCTCCAACGAGTCCGCGATTATGACGCTGTTGTCAGCATACCTAGGGTTGTTTACGCCATTAATGGAAATTCCTTCAGGGCAGCTTTCCAAGGCATTTTCAATATTTTGTTTGAATTAATGTTAAAAAGTAATGGCGAAAGGATGCAACCCTGTCGGACGCCCCTTTTGATTCGCACTCCATCTGATATTTTTTGATCTACCTTAATTTGTGCATTTGGTACCAGTAGAGATTTGCGATTATTTTGAGGTGTCGATACTCCAGGTCCACGTCTTTAAGGATTTTTATAGACTTTTCATGTTGTACCCCATCAAAAGCCTTCTCGTCGTCTATGAAATAGGCATAAATAGGAACAGATACATCCCTGCACCTCCGAACCAACACCTGGATACCAAACAGGGCCTCTTTCGTGCCGAATTCCTTACGAAAACCGAACTAACAATCGCACATAACGGACTAGCATTTTGCATATATTCTCTATGGATGATCTTTAGGAAAATCTTAAGAAAGTGACTAATCAAGCTGACAAGCCGGTAATCACCACATCTTTTTGTCGAGCTCTTTTTTGGAAGCGTTACAAATGTTCATTAAAGCCAGTCCTCTCTCGCACCGCTTCCAACTTTAGTACCACCAAGAGATATTTCCATTATCGCGAAATAATTTTACCAAGATAAGGGACAGAGTGTTGAAGCTCTTGGAAAAACTCTCAATATTAGTTTTTTCACACATAAGTGTTCTTAAAATTATTTGGGTGGTGGTGCATTGATGCCACCAAAAGCTTTCTGTATTATTTCGGAATAATTGAACCAAGGCTCGTGAGCGCAACTCCAGGCGGACAGTGTTCGCTCGTCTTAATCTTGACAAAACGTTCAAAATAAGGTGATTTTTCATAAAAAATTGTTTTTCAAAATGGACATTGCACTTTAATCATTGTATCACAAAAGATTTTTACATTATCGCAAAATAATTGTGCCAAGTTAAGGCAAACAGTGTTGATGCTAGCCCTAAATCTTGGAAAAACGCTCAAACTAAACTTAAATATTTAAAGACTATGTAGGTACTATTAATATCCAACATTGCTTTAAACTTCAATCGGTTAACTTCACCTCGTTTTACCGTAACACTTTTTTCGCCTAGAAATATATTAAGCGCAGCCACTGGTGTATATGAGCAGAAATATAAAACAAGGGCACGATAAAGTTAATAGTAGCATTAAATTTTATCACTGCAAACCTTTTAGCTGGATTAAGACTAATTTAAAGAGTAATTAGTAGAATTTTACTACCTTAATTTGAATTGGTAGGATGTACTAATTTGAAAAGAGATTAGGCAAACTTGTGAGTGGGTTTCCAAATGATGGGATATATGTGTCGACGAATGGGATTCTATCTATTAATGGGATCTACCCGTGGAATCCAATTTTGGATCTTTGTCTCCGTAAAACGATTATTGCACTTTAGTCAACAATATAAATTTGAAGATGTTCTACGAACCGTCTCGTCTCCTCTTTTGATCGTAAAATTGTGTATCAGGGTATCTAACAAAGCTTTTCGGTTAATACCGACGGACTGCTATTATATGTTGCAATAAGTAAAGATGAAAAGAGCTACATTAATGAAATATTTCAATTTAATACTCTTAATTAAACGATATTGTTTTCATCATGTCAATAAAGTAATTAATCATTTTCCTAAGAACCTTTCTCTCCAACATTTACAGAATTCTATATGTTCCAAAAATTCCATTAAATCCTAATATTTCTAATTCCTTCCCCATGAGCAAAAATTAATCCAATATAACGCCTACGTGAAATGAAAGTCTTAAAAGAAAATCTAGGGGATTTTCCGATTTATTTCTATTTAAGAGAAGCGTATGAAATTGTTTACCCTTGACTGCGTACATGATGAGAAAATGAATATAATTTTTTAATAGAGAACTTGATTTTCTTCTCAGTTACGATATCATGTTTAAGTCAATTTTGCACAATAGAGCTACTTTGAAAATCTTGATGCATGCAAAATTCTTTCCATCGGAAAATAAACGTTCGAACATAGTATAATCTGCCGGATTATCCGCGGTATTTAAACATATTTTGGGATGGTTATAGCTTGGAACGGTTCAAGATATAGAAGTACTATTTACGCAAGATAGTTCAATTTTTTCGATAATTTAGGGCATTTCATATCATGAGGAGAAACACAAACATTGAAATTAGTGATAGTCAGGGACAGTTATTTCCAAAGACTTATAAAAAATAGACAAATTTGTTTACTAAATATGAAGACGCTAACATCGTTCTCATTCTTCTTTCCTCTCTTATAAAATAGCACGCAAGCCGTACTATTACTTACCGCTATTGCGGCGCTGTTGCCGATGACACCTCTTGTCTGTATCATGGGAAATCGGCAGCTTGTTTTTAATAACGTGACAGAAAAATTACATTTTAGAAAAAAGAGCATGTCAAAATATAAATTTTTCGCTTTAAAATATACCGTCTAGATTATAATACTGACATATAAGCAGAGCTGTTTAAGATCATTTAAAAAATTATTTAAATCGAAGATCAAAGATACTTTTCATTTGGACAAACGATTTAAATTAAAGATCTTTTTTTATATAAAGGAAGATTTAAATAATAAAGCTTTTTTATATTCAAATCTTTTTTACATTTTAAATCATTTTAGGAAATATTTAAATCTTTTCAAAAGATTTAAATATTTTTTAAAATCTAAATCTTTTGAAAAGGTTTAAATACTTTCTAAAGTATCTAAGATGTAAAAAAGATTGAAATCATTTGGTTGATTATGTACAACGAATTGGCGTCGTTGGTTATGTACCATTAAAAACACCTTAGAGCGTAATCAAAATGTTATTTATATAAATTACGTGAAAAAAAAAGCAAAAGTGTGACGTCACCCAATCTAAATTTTAAAAAACAATACAATCCTCAATAGATACTTCAAAATAACATACAAAAACCAAATTAAAATCTTATTTTAACCTTGTTTTTTTTTCTAATGAAATTTTTTACACATTGTCGAATATTTAAAAGCCGTTAGCATTCACATAATTGGTAAGTTTGCACTTCTTCTGATGTTAGCCGATTATATTAATTAAAATGAAAACACTAACAATATCAAATATACAAAATAGCACATTATGTGCATGCTAGCAGTTTTTAAATATTTGACAATGTGTCAAAAATTCCATTAAAAAATAAGCTTTATTTTTTTTGACAATTACTTTTTGATAAAATCAACTTGAAATTCGACAAAATCCTATTATTTCAATTATCTTTTTTTTATATTTTCGATTTGAATTTTTCCAAGAAATATTTTTCTGGCGGAAAAATCTATTTTCCTTTTTAGCTAAGTTTTTTATGGTATTTTGTTTGCTTTTTACAGAGTGATTACGTCGTAAGGGGTTTATTTATGACGCAGAAACTTTCATCGAAATTATCGGGAATATATATTTTTAAGAAATCAATAATACAAAAGTTTCCCATATAGCCAATATATATTTAAAAAAGAAAATTAAGTAACACGCATTACAAATTTTTCATTATAAAATACAAAATAAACATGGAACTAAAACACTTGGGTTGTATTTATTGCTGTATTTTATTATAGTTCAACTATTTTTAATGATTTAAATCTAAATCTGTTTAAGGATTTAAATCTTTTTAGTGATTTAAATCCTTTTAGAAAGATTTAAATACTATTTTTAAATAAAAAATCAAAGATACTTTTCAGAAAGATTTAATTCATAAATTAAAAATCACTTTCAGAAAAAATATTTAAACTCAAAGTATTTAAATCAAAAAATGTATTTAAATCACAAAAATGATTTAAATCTCACTAATGGTGACAGCTCTGCATATAAGCATTTATTATACAAAACTACAATAAAAATTAAAACACAAAAAAATACGAAGTATAATGCCTATTTTTCGCTAGAAATTTTATGAAAACTGGGCCTGGGACTTCACCACTACACATTGTTCACAAAATCAGCGGTACTCTCTCTTGCCGCGCACGCTGACAACTTCACGTAGCCGGCACTCGTTTAGAAGAAACTGACCGCCATGTTCATGAAAACAGGGTATCCATTCATTTGAACCCAAACATTAAATTCCATGCGTAAGTAAATAAACTCATATTCGTTCTCTGTGAATATTATTTTAGAAAAGTAAGTACTCATTCTAACTATTTCTTGATTGCTATTACATGTTTAAAGTTTCGTGAGTTACTAGAAGCCGATGTTTGTTTGTCAAAATTATTAGTTGAACGTAATGGGAAATTAATTAAGGTTTCAAATTTAGTTGTTGAATATGCCATGCAGCAGAAAAATAGGTGGTTCTTAATAATAATGCTATAAAAATTACTTAACAGAATTATAACATATTGGAAGTTGATCTACGAAAAAAATGCGAAATATTTATTTTCTTTCATAATATTAATATTTTAATCTACTATTATATTTAGACGCGTAGCAAACAACCAAGCGGGCTCATTTTCTATTGGTCGTATTCGGGTATAAAGCTGCTCTTCGCTGTCACTCGACGGGATGGCATGACTGAAATTCCGCCGTCCGTTTGTCAACATTTTCTATTCTGTGATTTCGCTTCGTTTTGATTCTTTGCGTATTGCCAATTGCCCTTATTATGGAAATTAATTCAGGAAGATGTTTCGCCCATATTTTGGGTTAGTTGAAGTTAGTTTTTGCTGGTTGCGCCCCCGGAGCGAGTTTAGGGCAAGGCATTAAGTATTTAAGTATCTGAAGACAAAACGTAGGGAGGAATCTTGTACACTCGATACAAATAAGTTTCAGGATTCAGGTTAAAAAAAAACAGAAAAAAATATTTCCGCTTTTTTTTTCATTAGAAAACTTATATATAATACCTAATTTCTTGTTATTTTTGTTTAAATTGTTATCTTTGATAGGGCCATTGTTAACTGGACCCGAAAAATTCTTAGATTTTTTCATAAAACAAAAAATATTTTTAGCAAATATATAAAATATATGTGCAATATACTAATAGTAAATACCATAAAGAAGTTGCCAAGTGACATATATGATTATATTGTTGATTACTTTTTTGAAGAATCGTGCATCGATGACCACTGCCATGAATTAATAAAACTCGTCTTGAGACAATACTTCAAGATAAGAATTTGTCAAGAGGTAATCCAAAGAATCCAGGTATTGCGTCAAAACAGAATACGAAGCATGAGCACCAAATTAATTTTATTTCGTAATGAATGAAATTTGTTTTTTCCTTTGCTTCTTTATATAATTAGTATTATTCCCAAGTAGACTGGAACGGCCGCTAGCGACACACTATAACCAATTATCAAATAAACGTAAATTGATTACGAACTGTAACTCAAAATTTACTTTTTTAGTTATGTGCATATCTCAATACTAATAAATTATTCTCTTATATCCAGTAATGTGAATTTTTGTTATGGCTTATTATTTTCTGCTTGACAGCAGGCTTAATTCAATGTTACCTGACATCAAACAGGTGTCCCCTAGAATGTTACGCCTATGGTGCGCCGCGCGCCGAGAGACTCAGGACGCAGGCCCGTCATTGTGGCCGCACATGAATAGAATATTTGGGGCGCTTCGGCCGCCATCTTCATTTACTAATTCATTACTTTATCGTCTCTACACGTTAATATTTCTAATGTTGGCATGTAAACATTTGGTAATTATGGCCTACTCTGTCTATTATTTTTTTATATGTCTTTAGTTATTTCCAGTGAAATGTATTGTATATTTTAAAACAATCAGAAACTTCTATTTTTTTAGAAATACCTGCCTACTCACTTAAAGCAAAATTATTTAGGAGAGTTACATTTGGCATCGACCCCGTCCGATTAGGCTAATTTCTTGTGGCCATGTTACCCACCTAAAGGGTAGTCAAAAGCTAAAATATTATTGCCGAAAAAATTTACTGGCTCACCTGTAGCCATTTTTAGTATTTTTTTCACATTTTTGACTTGAATTTGGGTATTTTCGATTACGCAGAGGTTTTTTGTACTAAGTAGCTGAAAATACGTTACATAGTGTAAAATTGACCAAGGAGCAAGAATATGGCCACAGACTTGACCTACGACAAATATCTCCAAAAATAATGGCCAAAAATTCTCAAGCTTTACCAGAAAAATCTCTAATCTTGGAGAAATGTTCATAAAATCTATTCTTTGACTACACAAGGCGGTCATCTTGTAGAGAAAGAACCAGCGAATCCAATGAGCATACACCCAGATTTTTCGGACGTACCGTTCAGAAATTGCGCGGCTTCAAAGTTGGAGATTTTTCTTTTTATTCAAAAATCTCAATTTTTTATCTCGTGGGACAATATCTGACCCACAGGCCTATTTTGCGATGTACCTGGACTTCCTGGAGCGCTCGGAGCGGGCAGCGAGGGGTAACAGAAAGTAACAAATGTGAGTCGTGCCGCAGGGCAACGCCCTTAGCCGGAGCATTAGGAGGGTTCTGCCATGCCCTTCCCCTCTCTTCCCTCTAATCTGACCTGCCCTACCGTCTCTCCTGTCCAGTCTCCTCTCACTGGTTGACTAGTATAATGAGCCTTCTTTAAATGATGCCCTCACGAAAGCCCCCAGATCATCCGAAACTTTGAGTGTTTTCAGTTGAATGTATGATTGATGTTGTTTGGCTGGCAGAAAATAGATCCATTTAAATGGTCACCGACGTCTACAGCGATGATTCAGACGTGGATGTGTCACTCCTGATGCCAAATCTGCCAGCCAAGGGTCTAAATTAGCCAAAAGACATGAAAACTGCAACAATTCCACTTCCATATGTGCTTTGTGAAGTTGCGCTTGAAGCAGAAGCTTAACAAAATATATTTTACTTCCTCTGATCTGGACAAAATGTACACTCTGAGAATTTTGAGAAGGCACCATAAAAGGCTCTTATTATTTTGTATTATATAAAAATAAATTTAATTACTTTGGTAAGAACCTCATGTAACTAATTCATTACGAAATATCAATACACTATTTAGACGGTCACACAGGAGAGGTACAATTACTCGAAACTAGGACATTAGTAACGCACTTCACGACGCCTAGTAGGCAGTCAAAACATCTGATGCCATCTGGTCAACTACGTGAGAGGAGAGCGGACGGGAGAGACAGTAGGACGGGGAGGTTGAAGGAAGGAGAGGTAAAGGACCTGGCGCGTGCACAGCAAAGCGCCGGACGCCAGCAGCCGAACCCCTCTGGTAGGCGAGTTATCCAACGCGCATTCTTGGCAGGTTTGCCTACCCTGAACTCTGCTGGCGCTCCGGTTAAGGGCACTGCGCTGCAGCACAGCACACGTTTGTCACTTTCTCTCGCCTCCCGCTGCCCTCACAACGCGCCCCAGGAAGACCAGGTACATCGCAAAATTAGGTCGGCACGAGATCAAAAATTTAGATTTTTTAAAGAAAACAAAAACCTCCAAACTTGAAGCCGTGCAATTTCTAAACGGTTCGTCTTAAAAATCTGGGTATGTGCTCATTGGATTTGCTGGTTCTTTCTGTATAAGATGACCGCCTCGTGTAGTCAAAGAAAAGATTTTTTGAACATTTCCCAATTTTTTGGTAGCCAATTTTTTTGGAGATATTTGTCGTGGGTCAAATCTGTAGTCATTTCTTTTTCTTCATCCATTTTACACTTGACAATCAATTTTCAGCCACTTGGTACAGAAAACCTTTGCGTAATCGAAAATAGTAAAAAATGCGAAAAAAAAAATAAAAATGCCTATAGTTTAACCAATAAATATTTCGATTATATAATAAAATAATAAAAAAAAGACCGGCGATGGTGATAAAAATATTTTGAAACCGACTATGATGCGTCCCGATACAAAATATTATGAAAACTAGAAAAATTAATGTGTCCTATTTGGCTGCACATGTAGCTTCAAACAAACAGCTCAAAACGATGTCTGCCGAAGGCTGTACAGCAGAAGGGAAAACTTTGATAATGCGAGATTAATATTATGAAATACAATTCTTATGCTTTATATTTCGAAATTACTTAGCACACCCTCGTTGTTTAAGGTAAAATTTTATCTAGAAATCTCCTATAAAATCAACTGAATCCACTGCTTATCGCTTGAAAAATGTCCAAATTCTCCGATCCTAGACCATTTTCCTATCGTCAAATTATTTTAAATTTTACTGCAAATAAATCTATATACTTACCACGAAAACTGTACGCATCGATATGCGAAAAGTAAAATTTTATCTCGAAATCTACCATAAAATCCGCCAGAAACAGCCCCTAATCAGAAAAAATATCAATATTTTCCGATCCTGACCCATTTTCCAGCTTGAAACTGTTTTCAATTGGCTTTCAGACAATTAAATGAATAAATCTACATATTTTAACCTAAACGTCATGTCAAGATATTGGAAAACGTGTGTACTGAAAACTTATGATTTTTTCCGTTTTTCGTCATTTTTCAATTTAAGATCGTATTTCGAGTATTTCCCGATCTCGTACGGAAAATTGTCACACAACTTTTTAATAGCAGATATCACTTGGTTTACAATTCTGAAATTGATTTCTTGAAAATTCCTATGCCTTGGCTGACACGTATGCTTAAATTAAATTTCTAAAACTGAAGTCGGATAGATACGATTTTTTGGTCATATCCTTGCTTTTTAATGTACACAAAATTTCTTGCCCCATATTATTCAATTGTCGTGTCAAATGGAGAAAAACTTACATTCATCTAGCTCAGCGTATATAACAAACATTATAATTTCCGAATAGCTTTCTAATAAAGTTTGTGGCATACATTCACGCCAAGTAATCGGCTTCTCGAAAAAAATAGCTTTTTGAGAAAAAATAATAATAAACTTCATTTTTTTACCTAAAAATCAATGACGTTTGACCTAAAAATCAATGATTTTACATTTTTCTTGAAAAGTTCATTTTCCCAACATTTTCGAAGCGGAGCAGCATCTACAAAGCTTTTCTTCTAGAAATTCCATATCGAACTGTCGTTTCAGTTTTTTCGATTCTCTCCACTAAAACGACCCAAAATGACCTTTTTAACAATATAACCCGAACTAACCCAAACTAAATTTTCTTCATCCCTTGCGTTGTTTGCATTGGTTTTAATTCACGTTTTCTTATATCTAAAAGTATGTAGGGAGAATAAAACTGCGTGGTATACTACGGGTGATAATTTTTGAATTAGCATCCGTCACTTACACGTGAATATCTGATAATCCGTTTATAGATATCTCATTTTATTCCGCAAATCGCTTGAATTAAACCTATATTTAGGGCAGTATATGGACAAGCGTTGTCTGTTACAGTGTCAGCCCACTATCGTTCCATATACCACGTTGTATTTAGCCGTGGGGTATGTTTTGCCTGGAGAGCATATGAAAGATTGATTTTTAGAGCTTAAGGCTTTTTGAAAAGTGAAGGCAGGACTTGATCCTACAAAACAAAAAGGAGTTATTAAATTTCAATTTTAGGTTAGCGGCCCAATTGATAGAGCAATCATACTGGCCTATAGGCTTCACATTATTTATGTTCTAGTTGTGAGTTGCCATTTTTAGAAGTTAATAACTCAAACCATCTATAGTGAAGGAGACCCGGTCCAATTCTATCTCGTACCGCTTACTATTGTTGTTATCTGTGGGATTGGAGTTAAGCTTAGTTACTTGTTATTTAACCTATATAAGTATTTTATCGTCTCATCAGATATTTAAAAAGCACCTTCTCAAGCCTTTCTTGACCGTGGTGGGCACCTGTTCACAATAGCTTTGTTTCTTTATTTCTATTTAAATTTGTCATTATCCTTTTTTTTTTAATTAAGCTAATTATTCAGTTAGTTTGTGTTAGGTTATTGAAGTAATTTATAAAAACTAACCGGAAATATTTTGGATTACACCTTGTATATTATTTTTCAGTTACCCTAACTTTTAAGATTGTGAAAAATAAGAATGGCGCTACTGTAACTTCATATAAGAGTATCGACTATCATCAGATCATTTGTAGTGGAAGTGTAGATTAGTGCTTCTTTAAGATAACTAATAACCCAAGCTCTTTATCTGAAAGTTGCCGAGTGATATTAACCTTATGCAGTGATGCACCATCCTGTTAGAAATATTAATCTGTTAGCTTGATCGAATAGGTGAATTTGAAAATAGCATTGCTGACCTATCATGGCGGCATAGTCCGCTTCCTTCCCTATTGGTTTTGCAAAAAAAAGGAAAGACTATATCGATCTCCTAGAGATACCAGACTATGCAGTAACCTAGCGGAAATTAGAAATATTTACCATTGTGATTAATAAGTCTCTTTTATTTGCTGCAACATTTCAATTCTCAAGGCTCTGTGTTTCAATACCTTCGCCATTATCATGTCAGCTGTAGATTTTTGATATCTGAATGCATTATCAACTTTTTTCATAGAAAAGAAATGCCTTTTTGCATTACCTCTTAAATTAAAACAGGGTTAACAAACTGCTCCTTTTTATTTCCGGGAGTTTATGTCAATAGGAGTCAATAGGAAGCGGCGACAATTCAATGCGGAGAAAGTTATACGCCGTGACAATCGGTTCTAAGCGTAGAAAAATACAAAAATATTATACTAGAATTACAAAAAAAAAATTAAAATGAAGTGCTTTATTAATATTTCAAAGAACATACTAATATTAAAAGTGTAATAATAAATAAACATACAAACGGTAGTAAATATAAGGCACATTCCTTTATCAACATTTATCGAAATTAACAATGTTGTTAATAGTATAATGAAACAAATTGTTTAATTTCCACTTATATTAACTTGAACTTTACCTATGTTTCGACACACTGTGCCTTCTTCAAAAATTTCCTTTAAAATGTAATAACAGCACTATACCTATTACATTGGGATACAGGTCTCACAAACAAGTTTATGGTCTTCAGGTGGGCCTAAGAGGGTGTAAATTTAATAGTGGGGAAAATCCAAAATCCAATTGTTCGTTCAGTAATATTCCGGTATGTTTGAGTTTATTAATTTCCATGATTTCTAATAACTTTAATTTTTTGTTTTTGTTTTCCAAATGTAAGATTTTGTTGAAATTATGATTTTCATTAAGTAAATATTTGGTATAATGAGAATTATCCTTTTTTAAACTGTAACTAGATTTATGTTCTTTGATCCTCATTTTAAATGTGCTCCCTGTTTGGCCTATGCACTTTTTTATACAAGAAACACATTATAACTGATAAACCCCTTATTGATTATGTTTATTGGTTTTAGATTTATTATTTTTAATGAGTTTGCCAAGAGAATTATTAGTACGGAAAGCTATTATGACATCTCTTTTCATAAATGTTTTCGCTATTCTGGTAGTTATCTTTCCTGTATAAGTTAATGTTTTGTATGTATGTTTATCATTGGATTTTAATATGGGGAATGTAAGATTTAGAGTTTTTTTCATTTGTTTTTTTCTGTAATATTTTATCTATTAATTCTGTTTTATACCCATTGTTGATTGCTACCTGTTTTATTAAATTAAGTTTTTTCTTGAAATTTTGTTCAGGTAAAGGTACGTTAACTAATCTGTGTTTAAAACTCTCTATGCTGAGAGTTTGTGTGCATATGAGAGATTAGAATTATGTGGAATAGTTATGTCAGTTTGGGAAGGCTTATGAAATATTTCAAATTCATGATTATTATTATTGTTGGTTATTTTCAAACCTAAATAGTTAATAGAATGATCTTGTTCAATTTCTATTGTAAATTTTATGTTGTTGTGTAATGTGTTTATGTGCTCTAAAAACATTTTTAATTGTCTATCTGCATCTGTAAAACAAGTTAAAATGTCATCAACATATCGGTACCAATATACAAAACACTTACTCAAGCCATGATTATGGATTTTATCTTCTATATTATTTTTAAATATTTCTGCTAAAATGGAACTTAAGGGGTTACCCATTATTAAACTCTCCTCACTTACATAAAACTTGTCATTAAATTCAAAATAATTTTGATCCAAACAAACTGTTAACGACTCTAAAATATCTTGTTTGATCATAATGTTAATTTTCTTAGATAGACATTTAAAAATGTTTTAGAGCACATAAACACATTACACAACATTATAAAATTTACAATAGAAATTGAACAAGATCATTCTATTAACTATTTAGATTTGAAAATAACCAACAATAATAATAAACATGAATTTGAAATATTTCATAAGCATTCTCAAACTGACACAACTTGTCACATAATTCTAATCACCCATCCCATATGCACACAAACTCTCAGCATTCAATAGTTTTATACACAGATTATATTATAGATTATAGTTAACGTATATATTATATACGTATATTATAGATATATATAGATTATAGTTAATTAATTATAGTTAACGTACTGTTACGGCTAGCCTAACATCCATCCGAACGTTTTTGTGCTACCCTATAGAACTAGCCGCCGCCGTGCCGCGCGCTTCCCTGTCTGTATGACTCATCGCCCGGCCGGTTGCGAAGATTCAGGATGCGCTGGAATTATCTCGATGGCCTCGTCGAGATCATATAGAGTGGCCTTGGAATACTTCCCGAATATTCGTGATAGATTGGAGATTATATATAAGCAGACCTAAGGCGAATGTTAGTTAGTCGGGAGTCAGTTCAGTTAATCATTGAGTGTTGAATATATATTAGTTGTAAAGTTATAAGAGTAGTTTAGAGTGCTAAATTGTATACAGTCATAGTGAATAAAGAGAGTATTAGTTGAAAATAGCAAAGTTGTAATTCTGTTAAGAACCCACGGGAAAAACGTAACATTTGGTGCCAGAAGTCGGATTGTGAAGGGACCGGACTTGCGAAGTATTTTTCGAGGAAAGAAGAGGTACAAGTACGTCAACGAGACCGTTTGATTGGTGGATTCTGGTAAAAGTTTATAACATTCTATGGTCAATACAAGGCAACAAACGGCAGAAATGGAGCAAATTAATAAAATGTTGGCCGATTTCATGGAAAATTTAAATGCTGAGAGGCAAGCGGATCGGGAAGAAGATGAACGTAAAAGACAAGCAGAACAGGACCGGCTTCAGAAAATTTTAAAAGACCAGGAAGATAAAAGGCAAAAAGAACAGGACGACCGGCTTCAGAAAATTTTGCAAGATCAAGAAGATAAAAAGCAAGCGGATCGGGAAGAGGATGAACGTAGAAGGCAAGCAGATCGGGAAGAGGATCAACGTAAAAGGCAAGCAGAACAGGACCGGCTGCAGAAAATTTTTCAAGATCAAGAAGATAAAAGGCAAGCAGAACAGGACCGGCTTCAGAAAATTTTGCAAGACCAGGAAGAGAAAAGACAAGCAGAACAGGACCGGCATCAGAAAATTTTACAAGACCAGGAAGAGAAAAGGCAAGCGGAGCAGGACCAGCTTCAGAAATGGATGCTGGATGTAATTGTAGTCGAGCAAGGAAAATTACAGAAAATATTGGACGGACAAAATGAGAAATTTGAAAAAGAAGTAAACAATATTCAAAAAGAAGTTGGAAATGTACAAAAGGCAGTTGGAAATGTACAAAAAGAAGTAGGAGACGTACAGAAAGAAGTGAAGAATCTACAAGCAGAATTTACCAGACTAAAACATCAAGCACCCACCGAGAGGGCATTCGCCTCAGGACAAAACATCAAACCTCCAACGTACGACGGTCAAACATCCTGGACAATGTACAAAAGACAATTGGAAGCCGCTGGTGTTGCCAACGGCTGGAATAATGAAGAAATGGCTACATCACTAGTGGTAGCGCTTCGTGGATCTGCCATGGAGCTACTGCAGACCATTCCCATCAGCCAACAAGGGAAATATGACATACTTGTAGCTGTGCTGGAGATACGATTTGGAGACCAACACCGAAGACAACTGTATCAGGCACAAGTAAAATCTCGGCATCAGAAGCCTGGTGAAAACCTGCAAGAATTTGAGGCAGACATTAGACGTCTCATTCAATTGGCCTACCCGGGAGCGACAGAGGAATTTCAAGAGGAACTTGCTGCCCAATATTTCGTGGATGGTATCGGAGGTCCAGAAACTCAGAAAATGCTACGCCTAGCCAAATTTGAAAACAGCAGTGAAGCTTTGGGTCGAGCCCTACAAATCGAGGCGGCCTTTAATATCTCCAAGCCAAAAATCAGGGCAGTGTCCATCTAAGAAGAAAATTTGGTGAACAATTGTGAACTAACTGAAATGGGCGGTATTTTGAAGAAATTAACCGAAGTTCTTCAGACCACGGGGAGATTCCGGGAGTCATTAGAAGTTAGGCCATACAACCGTAATCAGTGCTATAGATGTGGCAAGACTGGACACTTAAAAAAGGACTGTCGAGTACAAAGATTCTAGGAGCCAATAGAAGATAGGCCACATAATCGAAATACATCAAATCAGTACTATAGATGTGGAAAGACTGGACATTTCAGAAGGGACTGTCGAGTACGGATATTCCGGGAGCCTGCAGAAGTTAGACTATGTAATGAAAAGGCTATAAATCAGTGCTATAGATGCGGCAGGACTGGGCATTTCAAAAGGGACTGTCAAGTACAAAGATTTCGGGAGTCACTAGAAGATAGGCCACGTAACCGAAATGTTTCAAATCAGTGCTATATATGTGGCAACATTGGGCATTTTAAGAGAGACTGTCGAGTACAACTATGACCTACAGCTCCATCCAGAGACAACAGCAGTTCAAAGCCAAGTCAGGAAGAGTTGAAACAATATAACTTTAAGGCTACGCACAGGGAAGGAAGATGGCATAGTAATACAGGTGCTTTATCCAGAAGGTCATGTGAGGATAATTATAAACATCGCCAAAGAATTGATCAACGAGAAGGAATTACGCCGACGAAATTTGAGGTTGATTAGCAGTGGACCACAGAGCAACTTAAAAAGGATCAGCTTGAAGATAGTGAAATAGCACTATTGCTAACAGCTAAAGAAGAACATCAACCAAGACCAAGCTGGAGAGATATTTCAACTAAGGGACCTACTTTTAAATCTCTGTGGGCTCAGTGGGACTCCCTGGTAGTTGAAAATGGACTCCTTAAACGAGCCTGGGAAAGCGCCGATGGCAAAGTAGTGAAGACGCAGTTAGTGGTACCAAGGAAGAGGGTATCGGAAGTTCTGAACGAAGTACATAATAGAAAGTTTGGTGCTCATCTCGGAGTTAACGGAATGATTGACAAGATCCGCGACAGATTTTACTGGGTCAACTACTGCCAGGATGTGAAATCATGGTGCCAGCAGTGTTCAACCTGTGCCTCAAGTCAAGGAGCCCAGACAAGATCCAGTGGGAAGATGAAACAGAATGATGTGGGACTACCGTTTGAACGTCTCGCCAGTGACCGAATGAAGGCTCGATATGATCTCCAAGCTAACTCTAGGGGATTTCGGATGAACGATAAGGTCTGGTTATATAACCCGCAAAGGAAGACAGGAAGATCTCCCAAGCTAACACCAGTATGGGGAGGACCCTATACGGTCATCAAAAGAATTAATGACGTTGTGTATAGAATTCAGCGTAGCCCTAGAAACAAACTGAAAGTTGTCCACCTCGACAGGTTGAAAGCATATCGCGGACATGAAGTAGCTGATCGGGACGATCAGAATTAAGAGGGAGGCAATGTTACGGCTAGCCTAACAACCATCCGAACGTTTTTGTGCTACCCTATAAAACTAGCCGCCGCCATGCCGCTCGCTTCCCTGTCTGTATGACTCATCGCCCGGCCGGTTGCGAAGATTCAGGATGCGCTGGAATTATCTCGATGGCCTCGTCGAGATCATATAGAGTGGCCTCGGAATACTTCCCGAATATTCGTGATAGATTGGAGATTATATATAAGCAGACCTAAGGCGAATGTTAGTTAGTCGGGAGTCAGTTCAGTTCAGTTAATCATTGAGTGTTGAATAGATATTAGTTGTAAAGTTATAAGAGTCGTTTAGAGTGTTAAATTGTATACAGTGGTAGTGAATAAAGAGAGTATTAGTTGAAAATACCAAAGTTGTAATTCTGTTAAGAACCCACGGGAAAAACGTAACAGTACCTTTATCTAAACAAAATTTCAAGAAATAACTTAATTTAATAAAATAGGTAGCAATCAACAATGGGTATAAAACAGAATTAATAGATAAAATATTACAGATATACATACAATTATAAACATACATACAAAACATTAACTTATACAGGAAAGATAACTACCAGAATAGCCAAAACACTTATGAAAAGAGATGTTAAAATAGCTTTCCGTACTAATAATTCTCTTGGCAAATTTATTAAAAATAATAAATCTAAAACCTATAAACATAATCAATCAGGGGTTTATCACTTACAATGTGGTTCTTGTACAAAAAAGTAAACAGGCCAAACAGGGCGAACATTTAAAACGAAAATCAAAGAACGTAAATCTAGTTATAGTTTAAAAAAGGATAATTCTCATTATGCCAAACATTTACCTAATGAAAATCATAATTTCAATCAAGAATTCAAAATCTTAGATTTGGAAAACAAAAACAAAAACTAAATTTACTAGAAATCATGGAAATTAATAAACTCAAACATAACAATGTAATAGGTATAGTGCTGTTATTATTATAAGCACTTTAGAGCAAGAAGAAGACACAGTGTGTCGAAACATATGTTAAGTTCAAGTTAATATAAGTGGAAATTAAAACAATTTGTTTCATTATACTATTAATTATAATGAATTTCCATCAAGTAACGGGTAATTAAGTGTTATTTAATAATGCTGTATTTGGAAATTACAATATTGATTAATTAATTTACTAAATCACTCTAATAGTGACACGATTACTTTTATCGTTTGAGCAGATTCTCGATATATCTTTTTAAGTTTTGTTTGACCTGCTATAAATTGCTCTATTTTCAATCGATTTATGTGGTCGAGTTTTTTTAGAGAATTGGTTAATTTCCATATGAATAGATGGACAGAATTGACGAAAAGCTATTATGCCAACCTTCAAAGGCATTATTTGATGGGTGAATGTCTTTATCTGATAGAAAATAAACGGTCCATGATTTATTACTGTATAATCGAAGTCTTCGGCGTTGTCAGCTATCGATACTTGGATGGGCAAGCGTTCAAAATAATTAATTAAATGCAGCACTAATTAATCATCTAAAACAATTCCACCAAACCTAACTCGAACTAATAAAAACTAACCGGGCCATCTTCAAAGGGCTCCAATGTTTATAGAATTTTTTTATACTTTTGTCAGGAATACGTGTCCAAATTTTTGCCGTGTATTTTAGAAACGCCCGTGTGAGTCTCCAAGTGCCATAGGCGTCTTATTATCGCAGGTTCGGTAGTTATAATACAATATATATGTTAACGATAGGGTTAAATAACCCCATAAAAGTTCTAATTAACCAAAAATATTCATTCGTTTTGATTACACCAATATGAATTATACTGCTTGTTTCGGGACCAGCCTAAGACTGCCTTGCGCAGTTCGCCTCGCGCCTCGCCGCTCGTTCGTCCTGGCTTTCCAGGAGTGGAGCGTCGGTAGATGAGGGAAGGTGCGGGGAAAGGTACCGCGTACTGCTACCATATATAATATATAATTATCTCGAATCCAATTATGAGAGACCAATTATTGTCGTGCGTCCGTTTTCTGCGTCTAACTGACCCACCACCAGCCCAAATCGCTTTTCGAAACCATGAAACCTTCCAAACTTCACCCGTTGGAAATATGTCAAAATACCGTGAGGCGCTCTGTATTTTTGGGTGAGTTAACTTTTGAACAAAACCGACCTTCAAATAATATCTCGTTTCAAGTTCTATAAATGGAAGGAAATATTCTTTCATCGGAAATTTCGTTTTTTTTTTATATCTTCATAATGTTAATATTGTTACGTCAAATGTGCGTGACGCTTAGCTACCTATAAGGGCCTTACTTAATGTAGGGACTCGGGGCTTCTGCGGGGCTATCACTTGCTCAGTATTACGGAAGAGACGTGAGTCTCACTTCAAAGGGGTTACAAAATTAAATGTCTCTATTGACCATAGTCGGTATACAAAACGGCCATACCATAAAGGTGAGCTGTAGACGGCCCAATTCATGTGAGTGATTACTACTGTGAGATGAATGATAAGTGATTCAAAAAGAATAAATGAGGATGGCTGCATTTTATCGGGTGTACTGTAGGCGTATAATAGACTTCATTTGTATGTAGGCGGGCTCGGCTTGCTTGCGGAACAGAGACGTGTTTCCAATGTATACGAATGCGATTGGCTTACTAGCGAACCAGACGCGTGCACCCTGTTTGCATGGATGGGCTGGGTTTACCGGCGGACCAGATACGTGTATCCTGTGGACTGTAATGGCAGCATCCTTTATGTATGTAAAAGACAGACATAGTTATCTGTACTTGTCGTCTGCCAACGTTGATCTAGTTATAGATACAAGATATCACCGATCGCCCTACAAGTGTTTATATTGTGTGTAATAATACTTGAATCCAAAATCAAAATTATTTTATTTAAGAGTATTTGGAAATCGATTACTTTTCCGTTAACAATATGTTTAGGTATCCGTCGCGTTTTAAAACTTCTTTATGGTGTGAATACAACCAAGCATTTAAAACACAACTGGAATTGTATAATATATATTTTTAAATCATATATATTTTTATCATGTTTATTAGTAATAGAATTTTGAAGAATCAGCAGAACATTTTGGTTTTTTTGCAGGCATCATGCTATCGCTTTTGGTGTGCTTTTTGCATTATTTTAAGTGCGTATCTAAGTAATACCTTCATAACACGGGGGTATACGACGCACATTTTTTCATTATAGAGTACCTATGTCTCTGAATAAGAAAATTGTCCCAACTATGAATCTTGACGCTTAATTTTTTCTTGCTGCTCTGTTTATGTTGCCCACTTTTTTAGCTGACTCCGCTCGAGACGCTATAATTTAAATACAAATTTAAAATACATTTATTTGTTTTTTTAAAACAACACATAATACAAAAAAAAAGTATTTTTTTAACAAAGATAACTACTTTCCTGATAAATTAAGTTCTATTTTAAATCATTCTTTGGAATATATCACACGTATCGTATAAAATATGAAAAAAATGCACGAGACAAAAAAAATTAAAAGGCAAACCGAAGAAGTTGATTTTTTAACAAGAAGATGGTCAGTCTCCTATTCAAGTTCAGGGAAAGAGGGTTACGCAAAGGAATCGCGACTCCCAAAAAACAATACCCAGCAGATAAGTTCAAATGGTAAAAGTTTAACTATGTATGCATTTTTAGAAGTTAAACACAGGCACATTATATAAAATAAAAGACGAAAATCAAAAAAATATATAATGTTTATCGTGGAAACAAAATGTTTCCAGTCTTATGTAGTAGGAACTTTTTCCGTTCTTTTTGCTAAAGAAATGTGGTTAAAATGTGTTTATTATTGAAGCATTCTTTAATTTTAGGCACTGTATAAATTTGTTCTGGTGTGCATAGGCAGCGAATATAAATACACAATGGTAGACTTATTGCTGCCAAAAAAGTTATTTAAAAGATAAAACTTCGCAAATGTGACTAAAATATTCTTAACTCATTGTTGAATAGTTAATAAAGTATAAAATTAGCAACGAAGTGAAAGAAAATTATAAAATCATGACTTCGCAATTTAGGATATGCATTATAAGCCAGTAAGAAATAAAACTCACGGCAAGCCATTTTCTGGTACCGACCATTAAATGGCTGGTCCGTAAATAAACATTTATTTTATTTTATTTATTTATGAAAATTCGATCATAAATTACGCCTTTTTAAGGATTATTACAACACAAGTGAGGTTTGCGTCCATACGAGCTTTATTCGGGATAATTATTATTTTGAATTTATAAATATCTAAAAATTAATATTTCTTCCTTTTTGGTCATAGGCTTTATTTCAAAAGTTCGTAAAGGTGGCGGGAATATTCTGAATCTTAATTTCTTGAAATGATAATCTGTTTTACATTTTATCACATTTATCATTAATGAAACTGGGTATAACAATCGGGTGAAATTTTTACACGTTGTCTCTAGCCATCATACTAAAATTCTGGTTTGCTTTTTGCACTACTTTAAGTGCGGATCTAAAAACAGTTCTGAAACATAGAAGCGGAACCATCGCGTCGTAACGCTATTCACAGCATGAAGGTATAAGATACACAAGTTGTCATAAAACCGGAAATCCCTGTACTAAGACATGGGATAACCACAAAAGCTCAAGTCATAAAAATAAAACATTACTTTTTACGCTTTCTGGAAGTCAGAGATAAGGCACCGAAATGCTTGTTCTAGGATTTACCGCTAGACGAGCGTCGATATTTGAGCTTTAAGATACAAAATAGCCCATAAGAATGCTGATACCCTTAACGTCATGGTTTTAGACAAGAATTTAATGAAATTCTAAGTCTTTGAATGCTATCGCAACCTTAAAGTTGTTGTAGTTGCAAATAAACGTATGTAGGATATATTTGCACACAAAAATATTGGATTTGCTGCAAAATAGCTTCTTGACTTATTAAATAATATTATTAGGCTTTCAAAATTGGAACAAAGTATTTAAAACTATAAAAATGTTGTGGGTGTTGAAGACCACACGACACAAGTGAAAACTTCAAAAAGCATAAAAACAATAAAAGAAAAAGCATTTACCTATCAAGTGCTAGTTTATATGCAGACAAAAATTATCAAATGATTCTTAATGAAGAGTGTGATATCTAGATAATTTGTTTAAAAATAAATGAGAGAAGCAATCCGAATAATTATTATAACATGGACAAATATTTTGAATGTACATACTTGCCCTAAGTGCTATATACTTCAATGTTTAAAATAAAATTTTACCACAAACTCTCCCATGAAATCGGCAGAAAACAAGCTTGCTTAGGTATGCATCGCATTTTAAATCTTCATTACGATCTGAATACAACCAACCATTTAAAATACCACTGCAATCATACAGAGTGTCCCATAAATTATGGGCCATAGAGCAACTGGAGATACTAATCATCAAACTAGACGGATTAAGTCATATAAGTTTTTTTCCAAATGTTACTCATTCTAAAGATACAGTGTGTTGAAAGCGAAAGCTTATCTTCGAAAATAGGCCATAATTTGAAAACGATTCAATGCATCGAATTGAGGCATTACTATGTTTTTCTGAGTGATAAATAAGAACTTGTAGTAGTTTTTAAGTTCCACGCAAGAGGGCGCTAACTTGCGCCCTCTATTTTTATAAATTTATGATTTTTTTCTTAGCTGTAATATTAGGTACGTTTGAATCAAGGTTTCTTAAAGAAGAGGTATTTCCAGGCTAGACAGGTATTCACGCTCGACCCTAATATCTCTAACCATTTTCGAGATATTTCCGTTTAAACATCACAATAGTTAAAAATTAGAAACAATCCAGATAAAACAGAAAGCTCACTTCAGTAAATGTTGAAAGTGGCCACCGTTGACAATACACTTCACAAAACTTTTAACTAAGTAACGTCTCACTTTTGGAAAAGTGTATTGCTTGTTTTTTATCGTATTAGCTGCTTCCTGAATTTTTTGTAAAAGTTCATCAGGTGTATTAATTTCGTCCTGATAAACTAGTGACTACGAGGAGGCCCAGGAATGTCACAACCGCGACCAATCCACCGATGTGGAAAACGACGATTAAGATGATTTCGAACTACACGGGTGAAGTGAGGTGGTGCCCCATCTTGCATAAACCATATATTTAGCCTTATGTTTAAAGGTACTAATAAATCTATCAAGTAATTGTCAATGATAGCGCACCAAACATTGACTTAAATTTCTTGCTGAAAATGTCTTTCTCTTACGAGGTGTGGACTCTCAAGAACATAATAATGATTATTTTTCCAGTTGCAGATTCCACGTCTCGTGAACGTCGCCTCATCAGTAAATAATACGGTTTTCAGAAATGTCGGGCTTTAATTTTTTTTTATTTAATAAAAACTGACTAGATTGCATTCCGGAGAGTAAATCATTTTCCAGTAAATTTTCTACAGGCGTAAAATGGTAGGGGTACAATTTTTCGGTGTGGATAATTCGTGATATAGTTGATTTACTTACTGTAGTAGCAACTTCGAAGTGTCTAGTGCTCAAATAGGGATCGTCCGTAACACGAACCAAAATCTCTTCTTCCTGCGCAAACTTAAGTGTGTTTGGTCTGCCACCAGGATTCTTATTATGAAAACTACCCTTTTCGTCTTCATAAATATAAATATGTTGAACAATTTTTCGATCTGGTTGATTCTATTTGGGTATAACACTAAATATCTTCTCGCAGGAGCGCGACTATTACAGTTTTCTTGAGCATAGACGCAGAGCATATCTGTCAATTCCCTGTTAGAATATTGATAGTTCCGCGACATAATCGGATAAAATAAACTTATTACAAGAAATAACGTAAAACACTTTATAACTCTTGTTAAAATACGTTTGACATATTATATTATTCCATTGCTAGGCAAAAGTCAAATTCAATTGTTTCAAAGTTTCAATTGATTCTGTAGTGCACAGCCAACCTCGTGAGTTAGTGTTTTTCAAAGAAAGCGGTATTATGGCATGCATTAACACACAATTATCGTAAACATTTCTTATTTCTATTGTGAAACTTAAAAAACGTTGTAAGGTCAACGGTGGCCACTTTCAATATTCACTGAACTGAGCTTCTTGTTTTATCTGTATTGTTTCTAATTTATTGCGTTGTGATAATTAAATTTTTTTATAAATTTAAGTACTTTGATTTTTTAAGCATTGTGATGTTTAAACGAAAATATCTCGAAAACGGTTAGAGTTATTAGGGTCGAGCAAGAATACCCTTTTAGCCTAGAAGTGGCTCTTCTTTGAGAAACCTGGATTGAAAGGTACCTAATAGTACGGGTAAGAAAAAATCATAAATTTATTAAACTTAGTGTATGTAACTAGCGTCCTCTACTGTGAAATTTCTACAAATTCTAATTTACCTCTCAGAAAAACATAATAATGCCAACTTTCAATTCGATAAATTGAACCGTTTTCAAATTATGGCTTATTTTCGAAGATAAGCTTTCACTTTCAACACCCTATATCTCTAGAACCAGTAACATTTCTAAAAAAAACATATATGACTTAATCGGTCTAGTTTGCTAGTATCTCCATTTGCTCTATGGCCCGTAAGTTATTTTCAAATTATGATCAATATTGCATTGAACACGTTTATGACTTATAAAAATTTGGAAGAAAAATTTGCAGAAAATTCTAGAGTATCTAAATATAATTTCAGAACAAAAATGCGTAGCTATCGCCTAGTTATACCATTCACAACACAGGGGTACACGATACATATTTTTTAAATATAGAGTGCCAATGTCTCTGCATAAGAACATTGTTTTTACTGTGATTCTTTAAGTTTACATTTTTTATAATGAGGTGTCCGTTATCTACATAATTTTCATATAATACAAAAATTAGAGAAACATACCCAGACAAGTTAACATAATACTGTAATATGAACAAATATTTTAAATGTACAGGGTGGCCAACTAAGAATGCGAGGTAGTGTATCTGGGAAACTATCCATCCACTTGCGGCAAAAAATGTAATTACTAAAACGGTCAAGAGAAAAACCTGGAAAATATTTTCACGTCTCTAAAATGACCACTAAGGTGCGAAACTGGAAGCTTGAATCTAAAAAAGTGATGTTTCTGTGAATTCCGCTACATTAACCTAATAAAAAAATTCCACATATTTCAAGTTGAGGATAATGTAAAACTTTTTTGTTTAATGCTTTTGCTGTATCTCTAAAAATAAAGTAGTGGGGGGGGTATTAAAAGTTTTTTTTTAAATAACACCCTGTATCTGCGAAACGGCTAAGTCGATTTTAACAAACTTGGGTTAGTTCAAAGGAGCCTTTCTTGGGCTACAAATGTTGTATTATTTAAAGCTTCGTTAGTTTCACATGTCACCGCTAGAGGGCTATTTTCGACATTCCGACAGAAATAGTTAATTTTCTCAAAAAAATTAAATGCATTGACATGATTTTTTTCCCATGCAAAAGTAGCTAAATAATGGCTAAACAAGCTCGCGAAAACTGCATCTCGATCTCTTGTTCCTAACCCAAAATATAGGCAACAAAATTTATTACTTACGAAAATTCCTTATTTTTTTTTTACTATATTAATCTCGAATTTTCTCTTTTATAAAAGTTGTGGCCCTGAAAAGGATCGATTTAAAAAAGGAAACTTCTTAGTGCCCCCGCAAATACTCGAAATGCTGACCATCACGCTCTATGCATTGCTAAGGCCTCTCATGGGTAGACAATTAATTGAAGGAGGCCATGGAAAGAAAACAAATGAAAATATAAATAATTCTTCCTCAAATTGTCAAAAGTTGTCAATAGTTTCGCTTTATTTTGAGCAATTTTTATGTTTACAAAATGCGTTTGACGAATGATGAAGCTGTTGATATATTTGCGGTTTATTTTATTTAAAATGCCGCAGTAGGTAACAGAGTTTACGCGGCCCGTTATCCAAATCGACGTCCTTGCGATGTGAGAGTTTTTCCCCGATTAGTGGCGAGCTTACGAGCCAATGGTAGTTGTTGGCCTGCATTTCAACGGCAAAAAATTGGAAGAACACAACAAAATATCAAATACGTACTGGAGTATATTGACGGAAATCCTCATGTTAGCACAAGAGCGTTATCGCTTGAGTTGAACATAGCACGATCAACGGTTCAAAATATCTTGAAGGACCATAGGTATGTTCTAATGGCTATCACAATATAGGTATTTGTTAAATCTTTTTTTTATTACTTTTAGAATGCATCCATATCAGGCTTTGAATGAGGAAGATTTTGCCATTGGATGTTACGCGAAAATTGAGAATTTTTATTTCAAATTCTTTGGACCGATGAAGCCACTTTTAATAGTGATGGGAGAGTAGATGTGCACAATATGCACTATTGGTCTGCAGAAAATCCGCATTGGATGTGTGAAGTTCAGCACCAAGGACGTTGGAGTTTAAATATGTGGTGTGGAAGGCAAAATTATTGGGCCATATTTTTTCGAGCAACCCCTAAATGGCAATGTCTTTCTTAAATTTTTGGCCAATCAATTACCGTTGTTGTTGGAAGATGTGCTTCTGGAAATGAGGCAAAACTTGTTTTTGCAGTTGGATGGTTGCCGAGCACATTTTGCTGTTAATGTGCATATCGATGCAGTGTTTCAACAGCGGTGGATTGGAAGAGGAAGTCTGTTTCCATGGCCTCCGCGATCACCAGACTTAACTTGTCTGGATTTTTATTTATGGGGGCGGTTGAAGGACATCGTGTTCCAGACTCATTCGACGACCAGAGAAGATTTGAAAAACCGGACTCGTACTGCAATACGAACCATACCGAGAGCTGAAATTGAAACTGCAGTTTTGTCTACCCATGAGAGGCTTTAGCAATGCATAGAGCATGATGGTCTGCATTTCGAGCATTTACTGGGGCACTAAGAACCTTCCTTTTTTATAAATCGGTCCTTTTCAGGGCCACAACTTTTATAAACGGGAAAATTCGAGATAAATAGAGTAAAAAAAATAAGGGATTTTCGTAAGTAATAATTTTTTTTGCCTATATTTTGGGTTAGGAACAAGATATCGAAATGCGATTTTCGCGAGCTTGTTTAGCCATTATTTAGCTACTTTTTCATGGGACAAAAATCATATCAATGCATTTAATTTTATTGAGAAAATTAACCATTTCTGTCGGAATGTCGAAAATAGCCCTCTAGCGGCGACACGTGAAACTAACGAAACTTTATATAATACAACATTTGTAGCCCAAGAATAGCTCCTTTGAACTAACCCAAGTTTGTTAAAATCGGCTTAGCCGTTTCGCAGATACAAAGTGTTATTTAAAAAAAACTTTGAATACCCCCACCACTTTATTTTTAGAGATACGGCAAAAAACATTAAACAAAAAAGTTTTACATTATCCTCAACTTCAAAAATGTGGAATTTTTTTAGTAGGTTAAAATAACGGAATTCACAGAAACATCACTTGTTTAGATTCAAGTTTGCAGTTACGACCCCTAGTGGTCATTTTAGAAACTTGAAAAGTTTTTCCAGGTTTTTCTCTTGACAGTTTTAGTAATTACTTTTTTTGCCGCAAGTCTCTACGATAGATAGTTTCCCAGATACATTACCTCGCATTCTAAGTTGGCCACCCTTTACGTATCCCAAACCGCTATATACTTCGATGTTTAAAATAACACTTTACCTCAAAATCTCGCATAAAATCGGCTGCTTGTCTTATGAAGAATATACAAACTTGCTTAGGTATCCATCCCGTTTTTAAAACTTCGTTACGGTCTGAGTACAACCAGGCAATTAAAACTCCACTGGTGTTATATAATATATCTTTTTAAATTATGATCAATATTGCCTTTATGATGTTTATTAGTAATAAAATTTTGAAGAAAAATCGGCACAATTTTCTATGGTCTTCAGACATTATGCTATATAAGTATAATTCTCGAACACAGAGGCACAGCCATCGCCTAGTAATACCAACCACAACACAGAGGTACACGATACACATTTTTTTTTAATATAGAGGACCTATGACTGTATAAGAAAATTGTTTATAATGAAGTGTGCGATATCTACACAATTTTCGTAGAATACGAAAATGAGAGAAGCATATCCGAATAATTGTAATATGAACAAATTTTAATAAACCCAATCAATCATATGACTATTGTCTTACAAAAAAGTGTGGAAAATATTGGGGGTTATGTTAAGCAAGACCTATGATTTATTGTTTATGTTTATTGTCAGTGTTGTTACCTACTTAAAAATAATAATAAAATATAATATTTTCTTAGTAAAATATTTGTTAATAATTTGAGAACTACTGAACCAAATGTCATCAATCCATATGTTTCTGGAATCAGGGGAAGCTAGCCTTTCATTCTAAAGAATAATGTACAGGGTGTTCTATATAGAAAAATGCAAGTTGTGTGCATAACTTTTTTCACCCACTGTTATGAGTTTTGTCGTGACACAAAAAACTTGAGCAAGACATCTAATATTTTTTGTTTTTTGATTCATTTCAATAGGTGAAATAAAAAGAGAGCTATAAGCATTTAAAATGGGGACAAGCCAAAATGAATACACTGTACATAAAATTTCAATTTGAGGTTTGAAAAAAGTGAGTGTCCTTTAACAAAAAATCTAGTAAATCCGCACTTTTCTTGTAGAGAATCACTCTCTAAAACATTCAAAATGCCCTAATTTTTATCAAAATACTTGAATAGTTTTGTGGCATTAAATTGTTTCCGGCTCTAAAATAATTTTAAAATATGTTCCTATGGATACTAGGAACCATTCATATTAACGTTTTTTAAATATTAGATCTAACTAGATATCTTACACACTTAATGAGTACTCTGTACGTTAAGCTTCAAAATGAAAATAGTTGAATTACACACTTTTATTATTGGGTTATTTGATTATCCAATCATTTCTTACTTTTTGCGTATTTTCGTTTATTTCCCTTTTACTTGATATATGTAATTAAATTAGACTAAACGGTTACTCTTTGCTTGCTTGGTTTTATTAATCACTTGCTTTCTGAAAAATGGTAAATCCTTTTTTTCTGACCCAAATTCACAGTTACGCCATTGATTTGGAGTTCTTGGGGAACGACTATTTGCGTTAGTGAATATTTGTTAAATCCTGTATAAAGCCGAAGTAAGAAATAAATCACCAAAAATACGCTAATCTTGTATAAAATCCCTACATTATCCTACATGAGCCAGGAATCTATGACGTGATCCTTATTGATATTTTTCCGCACTCCATTTGTTACAAATTCCTTGAATTACCGAAACCCTTCCCTCTCTCCAGTGTTCAGTGGTGCAATGGCAAAAAATGCCATGATGCGGGTTTTGAGCCGTCAATTAGGCCATTTTCGAGGTGATTGATTGCCGAGATTAGCCTCCGCAAGTGATTATCCTGTGGGATAAATTTATCGTAAAAAATTACGATTGATGGCACGTTTCGGGCAAATCCCGACTGGGAGAATGGGGTTTGAATTTTAAAGTTGGGGACTTGTTCGAGTAGCATTATACAGATAAAATAATGACACAACAAGTAAACATATCGTCAGCGTAATTATATTTTGACACCAAATTAATTAAATTTTGAAATTTTATGGGCCATTAAATTTACGAATTGTAAAATATTCGTATGAAACACCTCTAATTATTTTACTTATATACAGATTGTAACAAATATCTTGCAAACTGCTAATAATTATTTGAAACATGTTTTAATTCAAACTTAATAGTTTTTTAGATAATAAGAAATTTGACGCATTTAAAATAACCTACTGTTTACTTAAAACTCATACGAAGAATGTATGGCCCATGTAAAAAAAAAGATTTTCCAAAACGGTTTTCAACATTTCATGGCCTACCAATTAGGTTTCCGGGTGTTTTGGAAATTGTGCAGATTTTTCTATACAGAGTAGCAAACAAAGACATTTCATTCAATCCGAAAATTTACAAATAGTAGTTTTTTTTGTTTGTTTTATTTAAATTAAAATATACAACACAAAAAACTTTGTTTGGTCCGAAATATGACATTTCAACATAAAAATTTTCTTTTTTAATTATTAGAAAATATATTACTTTGCGTTTACTTACTTTTTTGTGTTATGAGAAAATACTCGCTTACTTCAGTGGATGACGTCTGGATTATAGTCTACTGCTTGCCTCAACTCTTCATCAGCATGGCTCTTAAGAATACGCGCCTAGCTTTATTGACTATAAAGTCTTCTAGTGGCTGCCATTATAGGACTGCCTGCAGGTAAGTATTTCCGACGACCCAAGGTGCGCCAGCTGCCATCATGACTAGCTTGTTCTCTCTTCCTGTGAGCAATTTTATGCGTATCCCCCAAGCTGTGGAACCATGCGTCAGTTGAGGCCTAGCTATCGTCTTTATCATAGTAAGCTTAGTCTTCAGTGACTTTTTGCCATGTATTCCCCTCATGGGACTTAGTATAGGCCATTGCTATCTTGTTTTTACCTCTTGCCGCTTGGATGTGCCTTTTCCATGTCAAGCCATTCCGTGTTCCAAGGTACATCGATGTTATTTATCCGTACGTGCGGTCCAGCAGCCATTCTTCTTCTCTGGAGGAGTATGGCCTGCGTTTGCGCTCATTAATCAAGATATGTGTGAAGATGAACTAAAAGGAAAATCATGACTCGAGGATGGCAACGAAGATGATGTATCAGAATTATTTCATGATAACGTTAAGGAATAATGATTGCAGTAGCACCGATTCGTACTACAAAGGTAGGACAGAGGAAAAATAAGTAGTTTGATCACGAGCTTATAAATGTAATAAAAACGAGAGATGTTATCAGAGAGTGCGATTGGAATATTCCGAAGAAAGCTGGGAAGTATACAGATAGGCAAGAAGCTGGAAATAAGGAACAAAGTATGTAAATATTATGACCCTTCAATCGATCAAAATAGAGGTGACAGTAAGGTCACTGGAAAGGAATAAAGGAGATTTTACGACAACATAAAAGAAGTGAAATCAAAGAAGTCTAGAAAGAAAGAGAACAAATAAAGATTTCTAAAAGCTTTAATACTTTTTTTCGTGCAGAGTATTGAGAATATTGTAAATAGTCCAATCGTAAATCGTAATCTGCAATCAATCGCTTTGATCAACATCGGGATGAACATGATTCCTCTTGTTGAATTTTCTCCTGTAACGCAGAAGGAAGTAAATGAAATATGTAGGGGACCGAACAAGGAGAACTCAATTGATGGAATATCTAGAACTGCTCTGAAGAAAAGTAGTAGGGAGTTGTGCAAAATAATAAATAAATTGCAAGTTTCGAAAAGTTGAAAAGTATCTGTGATTGTTTGTCTGAAGAAAGTTCTAAATACAAAAATGTATAACGAATTTAGATCACGAGATATGGTGCCTCTTTGTGAGAAAAGTCTTGAAATTTTTGTGAATGGAGCACTTAGAGGCAAACAATATTTTAATAGAAAATCAATCTAGTTTTCGTGAACATCACTCCTGTGAGTCTGCAATACAGATGGTGGTAACAAAGTGGAAGGAGGGATTGGACCAAAATGGAGTTGTCTTGTATGTGCTTGTTGATTTTAGGAGAGCCTTTGAGACTATAGACAGAGTATAATGATCAACAATGTAGAAATAATTGGTGTTGTAGGAAATGCGAACCAATGGTTTGGTGTCTTTCCAGAGGATCAAAGTAGGTGATTACAGCAATTAGAGTTAGGTATGGGGTTCCATAGGATATTGTTCTTGGTTGCTTTTTGTTTTTTTTTGTACGTAAATGGTGTATTGGATTATATTGGTGATGATGTTATGATAAATTTGTTTGCATATGAAAAATTGTCGTCTGTAGCTGCTGATAATATTGAGCAAGCTAGAGTAAAGTTGCAAGCCACATTAATACATTTAGGAAAATTATTAGAATGTAACAAACTATTGGTTAGTGTGAAGAAAAAGCAAAACAATGATATTTTGTACAAAATTAAATGCAGTAAACCCAAGCTGAAAAATGCTTCATGAAAGACTAGAATTTGTACCTACATTAGCTATTTGGGAACTATTAAAGACAAAGAATTGAAATTTACAAAACATGCAAAGTAAGCAATTTTCATGGAATACACAAAAATTTGTTGAAAATGTCTAGTATAATCACTGTATATAAAACTATAAATGTACCTCAATTTGAATTATTATGTGAGTGAAAATAGAAAGGTAACGCCTCAGAAGCTGCAAAATAGAGCCTCGAGCGCTATCTAAAGGATAGATAGATATAATAGAAATAACCATGTTGGATGCATTTAAATTAATCAGCGTAAATCAAAGGCTTTTATATTAAAATGTAATCTTTACTCACAAAATATTACACACAATGCTTTGTAAATGATTTACATAACTATAATACACGAACGCCAAAATATATTTTTTTCTTCAAACGTCAGTAAATCCGTCATTACTCGACTGTGTAGGCGGCCGTAAAGTTTCGTTTTTCCTCCGCCGGAGCTTTACTTTTCACTTTTCCGCCCGCGGAGGTAAAAGTGTTGTCATAGCAACACAGATACAATACAAACAGACAACAAAATTAGCGTCAACAAATCAAGATTTATTAAACTACAATTTGTATTTATCACTCAATGTGTGACTGCATTTCTAAAAATCACTAATTTAGGAACAAATTGGTTATTATTTAATCGAACTTACTCAGTAACTACTTATCAATACGGAATTAAAATGCAATCGGAGTCGCAATCTTAAAAAAATAATTATTATTGGCAGTGTCCACTGACAGCTTTATGTTACATTACTATAGCAACAACCTGTGCCTATTTACCGACACCTGTCTAAGCTGCCTTGCGAACCCACTTATCTTTAATAATAATTAGATATTATTGTGAACTAATTAAAATCATTAATTAAATATCACCCTGTCGCAAGTTTGAACTTGAACTTGAAAAATGTTATATAAACATTCATTCATTCATTAATTATAAACAATTTGAGCGGTCGACGGGAGCGACTTTAATCCTTAATGATGCAGCCGTCAGCATTTTGTAACATATAAATACGCCGGCAAACGCCGAGTTAATCAGACTTTTGGGTCTCTCAAACCGCTCAATTGGTCGCTGGACAGTACACAGGTACGTACACTTCTAGTTGTTCTATCCCACAACCCCCATAACTGAGAACACTTATACACAGGTATAAGTTGTCAGGTCCTTACCTAACCTGGGTGAACGTATGCATAGGTATACGGCATTCGGGGGCTACTAAAAAGTAAAGAGAGAGTCGAATTTATGAAGTATTAGAACTTCTAGTAAAGGGATAGTTTTTGGGGAGTTTTAAAAGTAGTGAAAGTGCCTTAGCAATTTGTGATAAACTTAAAAGTCTTACCTTATAAATATCAGAACAAATACCTAAATAAAAGACAACCCGCTCACATAAACTTTATTAAATTAAACAATGACGTCACTATGCCAAATAAACTTTAAAATAAGCCACCCTCGCTTGCCAAGTGATTTAATATTAACTGAGCTTCGTGACACTCATAATTCATCTATGTCACATCTAAAAAAAGCAATTAAGTGTTAATTGGGCCTAGTGCCGCCATCTTAATGAGTCTACGTCACAACAACAGTAATAAATTAAATTAAACAACAAAATCAAGTAAATCATTAAATAATTAAACTTTTAATAAACGCAGGCTAGGTCAGTTTAGCTATTGCATAAAATCTAAGCACATATTGGTTCGAATCACGCGCCGAGGTACGGCCAAGTGCTGCCATCTAGAGGTGGTCTGCGACACCAAAGACAGAGTACGGACACGTGCTGTATCCACGGACGCTCGCCGAAGTACGGGCGGTCGACGTCACAAGCGCCATCTAGGGGTCTATGTTCATATCTGGAACAAACAAAGAAAAAGTTAACTACGTTGTGGGAATGCTAATTTTTGGCGAAAGTGCAAGTCAATACCGAAAACACAAATATAGTTAGGTAAATGGAGCAGTACAACAGATTTCTATAGGAGAAACTAAAGGAAACCATGGAGCAAGCATGAGAAATAAGTGAAGAGGACGAAGAGAGGAAAAATATAATTATATGGATTAAGTACTCAAGTAAAAGAAGAATTTAAGCAACTAAGAAAACAAAACACAAAAACTAGGAGAGACCCGAAGCCTCAAAATGTAAATAGTGTAAATATAAAACCCAAGTGCTCATAGAAAATGATATATACAAGGCACTTAGGAGTTAAAATATAAATAAGAAAAATATATAGTGAAACATAGAAAATAGTGAAACATAGCATAATATAAGCCCGAGTGTAAATAAGACAAGTATATAGATAAACACACTTAGGAAGTTAATAAACTACATAGAAAAATAAACATAGTATAGAACATAAGATTTATGAAGAAAAATGAAGCTAGAATATTAGCGAGTAATTTAGTAAACTATGTATGCAAAATAAATAGGTGAATCAAATGTGATTATAGATATATATAGTAAAGCACAAGTAAATGTGAGTTGCCATTAAAATTGTGTATTGAGAGTATATACAGAAAGAATATATGTGTATACGAGGAAGTATTATGAAGTAAAGTGTTCTCCGGCCTAAATAAGATTGCAACGATGGATGGTCTAAAAGATAACATCACAGCAAAAAATTTAGGCATGGAAAAGTTGAGCATATAGGGACTGAAGTAGCTACGCTGACGTTGAAGGAAGTTAAGCAAATATTTTGGTACCAGAGATGCTCAAGGGCAAAGTACCCAGGTGAAATGTTACATAAGCAAGAAATGTTTATGTAAAGCATGAAGAATATAGAAGAAGCATACATAAGTTGAAAAGTTGTTTATGTAAAGTGAGAAGAAATATAGAAGATGTTTTTGAGAATAGAAGAAGCGTACATAGTGAGGAAATATATAAGCAAAATATGTTTATATAATGTGTGTTTAAAATAGAACATATGTGGATATATAAATAGCAATATAATGACCTATATTGTTTACATAAAGCTAGTCACGTAAAAAAGCATAGATAGATAGCATAGCAAAACTAGATATGGAAAGTAAATATAAGAAACATAGAATAAAATAAATATATGGGAAAATGTATATGTAAGCGATACCAAGAAGTGTATAGCAAAGCAGTAAGAAATTGTAAATAATGTATATATAACCTTACCTTGAGAACATGCCGCATGGGTCACAATCCAGGACCAGTCAGGTGCCATTGGAAAACACCAATCGAGTCCATACAGGACCGGCGCGGCGTTCGGATTTTATTCTAAAAAAAATAAAGTATAAGAAATTATAATATATGAATGAAATACCTGCAGCAGTAGACAACAAATTAGATAATTTAAAAAATAATTCAATAATTACAAACCTTAGATCAAATCTTGCTAAGTATCTAATATTGCCAAAAATCGGATTCACGAGACTTATATTTGATTGTATTCTTTAGCCAATCCAATATCAAAATCCGAAGAAGCAAATCAAAAATCAAGTCGACGCCATTTCACCACGCCTTTCAAGGAACAAGGAACAAAGAACCCACTACCAGACGAGACTACGATAGACAGCATAGCAAAAGAAGACCGCTACGAGCGCCATCTACCAGGCTTTGTGTAAACCAAGCAGTCCGCAACACAAGGAATCTGCGAAAATGACATATGCAGTCACCATCTGTGACCCACGGAAGCGTAACGTATAATTTCCTATTAATTAACATAGCATTGTTAATAATAACTCATCGAAGTGGCACAAGAATGCATTGCAAGGCGATAACTTGAGAAAATAATAAGATTCATAAAGACATATGATATGTTGCAAAGATATTTTATTGCTTTAAACAAAACTGGCATGTTGAATTAAGTCAGCAAGTAAAATAAATTGTGTCATTTGATATACTAATATCAGCAAGTTTTGGATAGGTCAAGAAATATAACTGAGACAATAAACTATTATAATGATGTTAGCAAATATTTTATACATAGACGGGAAAGTCTATATACTATATAGTTTTGATAAATTTGTAAATAATGGATTTAAAAATAAGAAGTAAAGAACAATGGCTAAATAGAATATAGACAGGACCGGCATTTGCAATTTATTCTAGCAAGAAATAACTTTAACATACCGTAATATTGTTAATATAGGATAGGTAATTTATTTTAAGACAGGGTCGCAATAAGTTGATTTTTAATGCCAAGGGTAAAATTCATTATCTTTATATATATGCCCCATTTAACCAACTATTCCCAAAACTAACTGATATAAAGACAATGAATTAATGTCACCTCTGTTGGGATGGACTCATCTTAATAGAGGAGATGTCATATGAAAGGCAATTTATTGTCCATAGACATAAAAATCTAGTTTTAAAAAATGGCATTATAAGCCAGTATAAAAAGATGTTCTCAAAACGGATAGGTTTGCACTAGATATAAGGTATAATAGATCAATAAGCTTAAAGAAATCAAATCGAGAGAGTTTTTATAATATATAATATATAGTTAGTAATAAGGTAAAAAACAGAACCGTATTTAAATAATACGTTTGTCACGTAGTTGCTTTATTAACACAAACGTGAAACGTTATTGGCCATAGAATCAAATAAATTTTGAAATAATACATCTCTAGTAAACAGCCGGGTTTATCAAATTATGATTTTGTTAATAAAACAACAGAAAACGTCACAAATAAGAAAACATAGGATAAGATTATAACATTGTTAGTACAACTTGTAAAACTATTTTTCTTTTGTTACATGTACCTATAACTAGCACACAGAGCGAGGCAAACCATACAAGAACTTACTACATGAAATGGAAATGGGTGGATCTAAGCCAGAACAAGTCCACTGACGAAATATATATTAAATTATAATAAAATTAGGTGCAATACAGTATGTCTTCTCGAATTGAGGTCGGTTTTCTCTCTTTTAAAGCCGATAAGTCAGGTTAAAACGTTGGAGACCAACGTTATCAGGGAGGGGGAATGTGTGAACTAATTAAAATCATTAATTAAATATCACCCTGTCGCAAGTTTGAACTTGAACTTGAAAAATGTTATATAAACATTCACTGTTAATTATAAACAATTTGAGCGGTCGACGGGAGCGACTTTAATCCTTAATGATGCAGCCGTCAGCATTTTGTAACATATAAATACGCCGGCAAACGCCGAGTTAATCAGACTTTTGGGTCTCTCAAACCGCTCAATTGGTCGCTGGACAGTACACAGGTACGTCCACTTCTAGTTGTTCTATCCCACAACCCCCATAACTGAGAACACTTATACACAGGTATAAGGTTGTCAGGTCCTTACCTAACCTGGGTGAACGTATGCATAGGTATACGGCATTCGGGGGCTACTAAAAAGTAAAGAGAGAGTCGAATTTATGAAGTATTAGAACTTCTAGTAAAGGGATAGTTTTTGGGGAGTTTTAAAAAGTAGTGAAAGTGCCTTAGCAATTTGTGATAAACTTAAAAGTCTTACCTTATAAATATCAGAACAAATACCTAAATAAAAGACAACCCGCTCACATAAACTTTATTAATAAAATAGTGACGTCGCTTGAAACTTTGAACTAAGCCTCCCTCGAGAAGACATGCATTTCATATTAATTGGGTATAGTGTAAACTCTTAATTCATATATAATCTTAAACACGCCTTTATTAGTATACAATCTAACCGGTGTTAAGTTTGTTTGTAAATAAACTTGTTATTGTTTTTATCGATGTGTCTCCTTTATTATCTCTTCTCAACTTGACGTAGTGCGTTCCTAAATCTGAGTTACTCTCCTACACGCTAAGTAAGGCGTGTCGTCACCGATAAAAAAATACAATTCGTGACATTATTACTATTAAAAAGAGATGCTTTTGCATTAATTTGTCGACATTTGAAGACAAAACAGCATGTTTTATTTGGAGGAAAAGTTACTTTTCATGGCTTGCTCTCTATTACCAGCCTCACTCCGTTCGGCTGTTAAACACGAGCGCGCCATGAAAAGTATCACTTTTCCTCCATATAAAATAATATACCAAAAATACACAGCAGTTTCAAAACACAAATACCAAAATCCTTGTTTTACAGGGGTTTAGGTGTTTATAATATATTGCCAAACTTAAAGAAGTTTCAGAAAAATGTTTGTCCTTCTATAAAGAGAAATTTAATTTATATTTGTGGTCCAAATTTATGTGCCGGAGTATGGGCAACTGTCCATCTATTACTATTACTATTTCTACTGTTACTATTACTATTATTGCTGTTCTTGGCTGTATCATCTTGATGCAGTGGTTGATGTATTATCATTATTGCCATTGGAAATTAGAAGTGTGATTATTTTGGTATTATCTATATCTCGTTTATTGGTAAGATTTAGGGAATTATTGTCATTATTATTGCTGTTAGATTGAATTCAATTGAACCAAGGTGATATGTATGTAAAAGCAAAGTATTTTTTGTACTTGAATGAAGCAAACTTGCTAATAAACGTTATTGTTAATAATTATATTAAATAGACATGGCTCAGGACCGCGGCGACGCTCAGTGCTCCGTGGGCTTGCGCAGAGTGCTGAGGGGATCTAGGAACTTGGGCCGAGAACTATGTTGTGGATCTATTCGACGATGATCGCTCCGATGTTCATGCACGGAGCAGTTGCTTGGTGATGAGGATCCATGACAACGGCGTTCAGACTAGTGCTGGACAAATTAGAGCAACTTGCATCATCGGAGCAATGAGGACGGCGCTCACAAGAGCAGTGAAGGTGCTGGTGGTTTTGCCTCCGTCGTTGGATTGGATGAGGTATGAGGCGGTTAGAACGGCCACGAGATTGACTGATGCGGGGATGTGGAAGGACATTGTCTCCTACCATGGCTATTGCGGTCTATGGCGGAGCTTGTCTGGGGACCTTACCATCCTAGGTATGCCATGTGACGTAATGGTCCTGAGATTGGTCTCCACCTGAGGCTAAACCGCTTTTTCCCTACGAAGGAGGATTTGATGGAGGGAAGGATCTGGAGCTAGTGCGTACTGTGAGGCTTTGGGAATGAAAATGTCCACCTCACTGGGCGAGCACACTACGATTGTCCAAGCGGAAATTTGCAGGAGGATTTTCTTTTTCTCCGTCAGTAAAGCAACACAGATGGCGCTAAAGTCGGTCCACATGCGCTCCTTGTTGGTGAGGAAGTGTAGGAACTGGCTGATTAAACTTGCAGATCATAAAATGGTTACGCTGGTCTGAGTACCGGGACACTCGGGTATATCGGAAAACGAGGCCGCTGACGCCTTAACCAGATAAGGGTCTGCACGTAGATACTTAGGGCCTGATCCCTGTGTTTGGCTTGTCCAGATTGTTCGCGAATGAGCTTTAAGGGTCTGGACAGAGGGTGGGGCCAAAGAGGTATGGCTGGTCTCTCCGGGATCAGACAGATGAGGCTTAGGAGACATGAGCCCGCGAGGAGTCTCACCAGGGGATTGATCGGCCTATCAGGGAAGGAGTGCAGAGCACTGGTAGGATTCTACACAGGGCAATGTAGGCTTAGACGGCACCTGAATCTGCTTAGAATTGCAGAAGGGGAAATGCAGATGGTGCATGGAGGACGATGAGACCCCATACCATCTACTTACGGGATTCCCGGCCTTTGCGTCGGCAAGATTCAGAATCTTTGGTGCGACGCTGATCGAGCCAGATTCAATGCGTCGTGATAGTCTGAAGGAGATGCGGGCCTTCTTAAGGAAGACCGGCATGATGAGGGTGCTCTAATGAGGGCTGGGGGTACAACGGGCCTAATTAGTGGTATAAGTGCAAGGCCCGCTATGAGCCTCGGAAAATCCCCTACACTAACCAGGAATAAGTAAGAGATTTACCCAAAATTATAGTTTAGTATGGCGGCTTTTTACGGAAAATGTATGGACCATTTTCCTTCAGTAATCCAATACACAATTCTCCAAACTATGTTGATATGTTGGAACATTTTTTTCTTCAGTTACCACAAGAGAAAGTATATTTTCAGAAAAAAATTGGATCGGAAGAGCAGGCCCTAACCTATAAGCTACACGGTCGCCAGACCTAATGGTGCCAGTCTTTTGTTCTCTTTAGATATCTGAAGCATCGTTAGTTGTTACAGTGAACGTTAGAAACGTGCTTATAAGAAATAGCCTTAACAGACTTTTTTTTTTATTCATGAACTTCTTAAAACGATTTAAAAATAAATATCATGTGGTATATTTTTGAGAAGTAACCAGATATTCAGAGTGATTTGTTTCAAATAAGGAACTCGGCCATTTTGTTTTTGATAGTTCCGGCTATCAAAGCAAAATAACGTATATTAGAAGTAAAGTTTCCGGTAAAATAAACATATTCCGTGGAAACTGCACCTCAATAGCTTTTTTAATTTCCGAAATTGTTAAGACCAAAATGAGTCAAAATATAACTGGACACCCTGCATATTTTTTTCTAAAAAAGAAGATTAACTTGTGCTTTTATCACTGGTGAAACTGACTTATGAGGATTCGGATTTTCTTCCATCAAATCTGAGATAACGTAGTTCATCAAAAATTAGGAATATATTTTTCCGACCAAATTTCCATCGATGGAAAATGAGCCAGTTATTCTTCGTTTCGTTGGTTCAAATTTATTCAACCATAAATCGTATTATAGGACTTCGGTTGCGATATTTATCATTAAAAATATCACAGACTTCTTGGTTTGATCGCCGTTGACATCCGTAGCCCCTTAAATTCTCTATTCTTTCGTTTTCTATTAAATAATTCATATTTTTGTTAACTCTCCTAACAATCCTCGATTGATTATTCAATGTCAGCAATGCCGTGGAACTACTTGACTAGCGATCAGTTGGATAAAATGTCTTTAATTTTTGACCTCAAAAACTATTAAGTTTAGATAAAAGTATGCGTAATTAATGGTATTCAGAACGTGTCCTTGAATCCAAGCATTGAATAAGATATTGGATGGCCATTAAAAAGACATATTATGTTGTAATTAGTACTTTGAGAATGTCATCAGCGCATCCGCCGTAATCAGAATGTCATCAGCGCATCCGCCATAAGCATACCAAATTTTAAAACTGACTCAGCGGTTCGCAAGATACTTCCGGCGTTCCAAATTTTTGTTTCAGTCTAATAAGTGTACAATAAACTGCGAATTGGGACATTTTCAGAGAGCAGAAAATTAAATTGCTTCTTTAATTTTAAGTATATCAGCAGTAAACAAATTTTCATTTCAAAAAGGAATGTGCATTTCCAATGTAGCGCTATTACATTTCAGATGAGTTGAATCATAAAAAATATCTTGATTAGTGCTCTTTCGATTATTCGATTGTTAGTTGCTCAACAAACGGTCCATATGCCATGTTTTCTCAGCAGTTTCAAAAATAATTAAAGGCCTGGGTGTATGACTTGACAGTCAGCTGAAGGCGCCACTAAATTTTTAAATATATTACTATTTAGATATATACTAGAGTATACTAAATCAATAAGATAACCTGTGAAATAAATATGTATTTATGTATTTATAGCCGATAAATATCTACACGTATTAACGAAGCATTTATTAAGCAAAACTAATCTCAATTAATCCCATGGTAGCGATAACATTATCAGAGCAATAAGCGCCTATTACAAATGTACTAAATCAATAAGATAACATATAAAGTAAATATGTATTTATAGCCAGTAAGTATCTACGGGCTAAAATGAAGTGAACTCATTTCGATACCGGTATCAAAGCGAAAAATTAAAGTTTCAAATTACAGTTATGTGAAACAAATTACTGCCATGAGGCTTACAGGCAATTATAGTAAAAATAAATCACTTACTTATCATAACATTAGTAAAATCAATTCTCTACTCGAGACAAAAACGGATAGGTTAATGAAGAAAAGAAGTAACTCCAAAGCAGTTATGATAAGATATAGAAATAGGTATGATACACGATACTTGAAAAGTTGAGAAATATCGGTGATAGATGCGATATAGAAAGCAAACGACCTACAGTCGCTTAGCAGTTTAATCGAAATGATAAATGCCGATAATAGTTATGATATATGAAAGTAAACGACCTACGATCGTTTAACAGCAAGTTCATTGATCAAAATAATAAATAACAATGCTACAATATTAACTTTGTTAAAAATAGGCACAGCAGAGTGCGGGGGTGTCTCCAGATAAGCCAAAATAATTTTTGTGATCTTTTCAAGGATTAAGTGTAAACATTTTGCTGTATGTTTCACTATATTTGCTTCATCTACGGGTTTAACACGTTTTTCTTTTCACTTTTTTTATGTCATTTTGCCCGACCTGGGAAGGGCAAAATGATTTTTCGTTGCAGGGTACATCTAACCTATAGAGTTAAAAAAAAAATTGTTTCTAAAGCTGTGAATATATCCTTGGCTATCGACATGTATTAAAATAAATAATTTTACCTAATTTTTTTATTCAGTTTTGTTATTAAAAAAATTAGTAAGTCATTATGCCCGCATCTCCCCTAAGTATATTAGATGTCATATGTGATGCGAACAACATTAATATTATCGTACTTCTAATTTGTTAGCAAAACGGCTCATTTAAAAAAATGCTTGGTTAATGTAGACCGTATTGATGAAGATATACTAATTTATTTAGTAAAATGTATATTTTAAAAACAGTGACAGGTAAAACTATTTGTTATGACAAACTCAACCTTGAACTATCAACGTCTTCTTGTAAATGTCTAAAGGTTTCGTTAGAAGATCTGTAGGAATTTGCTTCACAGCTATAGAACCTAATATGCTTGGTCCTACGGTGCAACTCTGGATTATGAGCCAACTTAACTGCTGCTGAGTTGTCCACTTGCAAAATGGGAACGTCTCTAAGTTGCCAAATTTCTTGGAACAATCTCTTCAACTAGATCAATTCTTTTGTAGCTTCACTAGCTGCAATTAATTCTGCTTCTGTAGTTGAAGTTGCCACTATGCCTTCACGTTGACTTAGCCATGATATTGCTCCATGGGAAAACGTAAATACTACTCCTGAAGTTGATCTCCCAGTATTTGAACAACCTCCAAAATCTGCATCACTGTAGCCTTCGATCTTGGTGTCTTTTGCTGATCTATACAAGATACCTAAATCCTTTTGTACCACCAAGGTATGGTAAAACTCTTTTTGCACAAATGACATGTTCTTGGTTAGGATTTTCTAAAAATCTTGACAAATAACCCACACTATAGGCTATATCTGGTCTGGTTCCAACCATTAGGTACAGTAGAGCTCATATGACTTGTCTGTAAGGAAAATCTACTGGTGTTGAATTTTCACTCTGTATGGTGCTTTCACCTTGATACAGGTCTACATTGGGAAAAAACCAAACTTTTCTAGTACTTTTTCTGTATAGCTTCTTTGGTTTATTCTTATGCCTTCTTCTGACTTATCCAGCTCCAAGCTTAAGTAATAACTTGCTGCTTTAGACGTTATCTTGAATTCTTTTTCCTAAATCTGCCAAAAGAGTGTCTAATTCTACACATAAGCCACAATCAATCAATCGTCCACGTACAAAGTAAGGAACATGTTTCTCCATTACTTTTTCTTCTGTACAAACATGGATCGGGTTCACTTACTTTAAAATTTAGATTTAAAAGGAAATCATTGAATCTCTTATTCCACATATAGGTGCTTGTTTTAGGCCATATAAGCTACGCTTTTACTTATAAACCTTTTTAGAATCATCATGACAACCTTCTGGCTGATCCATATATATGTATAGTCTCTTTTAAATTACTATATAAAAATGCTGTCACAACGTCAAACTGTCGTAAGTACATTTTCTCACTAGCTGCAACACTCAAAACGGATCTTATTGTGGATAATTTGGCTACTGGACTAAATGTTTGATTGAAATCTATGCCTTGGCGCTGAGCAAAGCCGTTTATTACTAGTCTGGCTTTAAACTTATCTATGCTTCCATGTCGATTTATCTTTACTCGGTAAACCCACTTACAGGGCAGAGCTTTAAATCCATTTGGCAAATCTGTGTGCTCCCAAGCCTCACTTTCTATCAATGAACTAATTTCTCTGTCCATAGCTTTTTTCCATTCATTTCTTTCCCTGGTTTTGAGCGATTCTTTATATGTTTGAGGAGTCTCAATCATGCATACTAACTCTTCAGCTAGGTGAATGCATTCTTCAAAACGATCAGGGCATTTTAAAGTTTGACGATTTCTTAAATTGTATGAAGAACTTTCTTCCTCACCTTCACTTTCTTCCGCATCTTCTATCTCAATTTCCAAATTTCTATCTTGTACACCATCCTCTTCTTGCTGTTCTGGTAACTCTTCTACAATCTGTGATCTATTTTCATCCGTATTTCTGTCTTGCGATCTCATGGGAAGTTCGATATATCTATCTGTGCTTTTCTGATCTGTAGAGCTTATGGTGACTTCTTTACATACTTTTAGTTTCTCTTGGAACTTAACATCTCTTGAAACAAAAACTCTATATTTCTCTTTTACCCAAATTCTATAGCGTTCATCACCATCATAGCCTGCGATTTCATTGCTTTCTTTTCCATTTTTCGCCTTTTCTGAACTGGAATATGGAAATAACGAGCGCTAGCAATTATCCTTAAATGCTTCATTCTTGATCTTTTTCCATACAATAACTCATACGGACTAACGTTTTCTACTGTAGATTTACCAGTTCTGTGGAAACTCGATTTCTGGATTGGAAAACTTAAATGTTCTAGCCATTTCTATAGTTGTTCTGTTTTCTTGCTTACTACCGCCATTCTATTGAAGTGTATATGGCGCTGTTAGTCTTATCGTTATACCTTTACTTGTTAGTAACGATCTAACCTCACTATTGTCAAACTCTCCACCTCCATCTGACAATAATTCTTTTATCGAATGACCTGCGTTTTCTACCAACTGCAGCATATCTTTTAATCTATCCTTAACTTCGGATTTCTCTTTTAAAGGATAACTAATTCTAAACTGCGCATAGTTGTCTTTAAAAATTAAATTTTACCTGTACTTTTGAATTGATAAATCAAAAGGTCCCACTAAATCAGCTGATATTAACTCTGCAGGTTTGGTAGCTCTCTCTCTCTTACCCCAAAAGGAAGCCTATGCCATAAATATATGCTTCACAGAGTTCTTGGTCCATTTTGACTTTGATTCCCATCTCTTTCTTAAGTTTTGCTCTTACGTACCTTTTGTCTTGGGGTCACCATCTCTCATGATACAGTTGTAGCATCGATTTATCAGCTTCTGCAATACTACAGTGAACCTCTGCTTCTGGAATGATCGGATTCATTTTAAGCTTGTACAATCCTCGACCAAACTCTCTGGTTCCTGTTAATGCATTATTTCCAGTTTTAAACGTACATTCTGTTGACGTAGACGTAAAAATACTGTCATCTATATTTCTATCATGTGCTGCTAGAACTTAAAATAGATTTTTCGATATCTAAAGAACATACCATATGTCGTTCAAGGTAAGCAAATCTTATTTTCTATTTGTATTGAAATACAGAAATTGTATTGCACCTTTTCCAACTGCTCCTAACATCTCGTTTCCTGCAGCTCTTATGTTACATGGATTGTCAAACTTCTGAAAATCGACGAAATGCATGAAGATATTTGTAACATGCCTGGTTGCGCCATTATCTGCCCACCAAACTGACTCATCATGCTCTGTGATCATAACTTCATCTAAAGCTAACAATGTCATATTTGCATCTTCTTTAGTCTTCACGTCTGATGTCTTATGTTTGTTCTTAGGCGGCCTACCATCAGCAATCCACTTTTTACAATTACGTACCCAGTGACCTTTTACCTTGCAATAATTGTAACTGGTGTCCTTACTTCTACTATGTACCTTAGCATGCTTTTCTACGACGAGAGCCTGTTGTTCACTGTTGTCATCCTTCCTCTTGGCAAAATTTCTCTCAAACATGCAACGCTGTACTGTCAAATCATCTAATGTCTTACTCTTGTGACTGTCATTTGAAAGCAGCATCCAACTTGTCTTAAAAGTCTTGAACTCTTCTGGTAAAATATGTAAAACTTACAAACTACCATTAACTCTGGAAGTGTGTTTTCCTTCTTTGATACTAAACCGCTGTTTAACTCAGAAAACAGGCTCTTTAACTTGGCTATATGGGTCGACACATCTTCGTTCTCTGTCCAGTTAAAAGCAAAGAAATCTGTACAAAGCTTAAATAACTGATCCTTAGCTGATGCTTCAAAGAGATCTTTTAGTGCGAGCAACGCATCATGGGTTGTGGTTTTGTCCATGATCTTTTGATATACATTGTCACTTATTGCACTTGTGATCATTGACTTAGCATAGCTGTTAGCCTTACGGTACAAATCAGAATCCTCTTTGAATTTCTTCTTTTGACTTTCTGTTGCTTTCTCTCCAAGCGGTTTGGGCTTCTTTAGCTTGCCATCAATAACATCTAAAGCACCTTCATGATAATCTAGCATATCCCTCATTTTGTTCTTCCATATTGGCCAGTCGTTCTCACTTGTTAATGGTTTGATATGTTTCATTGGATCCATACTTTCAATCTTTGTACTAAATAAAAAATTCTGCCTTCAACTAAAGCTTCTAACTTAGGTAACGTACTGGACCCATAACCTGATGAAGATATACTATTTTATTTAGTAAAATGTATAGTTTAAGGTTGAGTTAATGTGATAGAAAAACTTACTGTTGTTGAGCCAAATCTGATATGTCGTACTCTTCCTTTTTGTTTCAGAAATTGTGTTTAAGCCTTTTCTCTGCAAAGCAGCTAAATGTGTGCCGAGTTAAAGTGATCCTGGGTTAGTCTGAGTTAGTTCCGATAAAATTATCGGGTCTCGCATGATTATATTCCTTTGTTATATTACTGAAGAAGAAAGCGATAGCATAAATAAAAGCGACTGAAAAATTCCTAATAAAAAGTATCTTGCTCATGCCATAAAAACAGAACTCTATATGAACTAATTCAGCAGATTTTTAGTTAGGTATATCAGGTTGCAAAGGTCAATTCAACTTATCCATTAAAATAGTAATTCTTTGACACCGCTACAAGTCATACTTGAGAATATTTTGGAAGTATCGATACATATTTCATATAAATTTTTTACTATAGCTTTTGTGGTAATTTTAGTTCACAAGAAATGAAAAATATCAGTTATTTAAGCGGCTAAATTAAATGCGAGAACATTTTGATAAAATTAGTAAATTTTTGTAATTTATATCTATATTCTGAACCGATGCAATTTACTTGTTTTACAGCGTAATTCCTTTTTAATAAGTTGCGAGTCGAAATATGTTTGAAACATAAAATAAATTTATAACAAATTATAAAATTCATTGATACGTATGCGATGCCATTTATTAAATTAACAGATTTTAAATGATTGTTCTTCATATTTAAAATCCAATTAACTTCCAATTTTGCCAGACTGCATCCAATTTGAAAAAAATATGTATTATTTATCGCTCATGTAGCGAATTTGTTTCATAATATTAATAAAGTTGATGTAATTTAATTTTTAATATTTTCGTAATAGGAAACTGTTTCAAATGATGTGTAGATGGTATTTATATCTATTAAACACATTTTTCAATGCCAATTAATATAATTTATTAAGCTCACATATCATTGTGATATTTATACGGTTGATGGCTGTACAATATTAAAGTTTTTCTCAAAACTTATTTTCTCACAATCAAACAAGCATTAACATTAAGGTAAAATATACTAAAGTGATAGATAATAGTACAGATGGATATTAAAATATGATATTTACTCACTGTAAATAGATACATTAAATTGAATTATTTCTTTAGTGTTTGTTAAATTTTTTATAGAGGTCATTAGCAAATTGAATAATTATTGTGTTAAAAGAATCTTTCACCAGCATTGCTTTAATCTAAAATTCTTGACGTTATAGCATACGCTTGCGACATTAAAGACACCTTTACTTGAATAATACAAAATGAATGAAACAAGTTCGTAGGATAGTTTCAAAGCCACTTAACAGGTCATAAGACTGTTGGGAAAGCCGCTCCCAAAAGATATTAAGGCAAGTTAATATTGAGATAAAAACACGGCTCAACAGATAATCTAGTGCCTCCAATTTTTTACTGCTTCTACATAATTTATAGGTCTAGAAACCAAAAATAGTCAACAGATTTGGTCAATCAGATCTAGTTTTTGAGATCCGCTATATTGTCCTATTTTAGAATAAAATCATCTTCGTTTTAACTTATGCATATTTCACGTTATTACTGTTGCTATTTGCTCCAAGTACCAGTTGAAAAAACAAATGTTGAAAGTAAGTTATTTTTTCCACACATCAATTATCACTTACATATTTTCTTTTAAGCGACTTTATAACATGAAGTTTACCAGGACTATATCGCTGAAGACTCCAACATTACCGCCCACTGTGTCGCTATCCCATCCTCAATTATATCGATCTACCATAGTATTATTATCCTGATGAAATTATTTCGTTCCTCACCAACATCACCTCGGTTTCTAGGAAATCGATCTTAGTGGTTGTGGAGGTTGTGAACATTTATGCTTATATTGAAAACGATGACATTAAACTGACAAGCCTATTCCAATAATTCTATATGATTGTATACCTTATGATTTCCAATTCTGTACTAATTGAACAAATGAACACCAGCCATTAGATTCAATCTCGCTTATTGAGGGTACATCTTTGATAAGCTCACTGCATCATCCGAGAGTGATCAAATGTTCAGGCTTTCAGTTTATCTGTATTAATCCCAGAAATCCAATCTATCAAGTAGTCAATACGAAGTCTATCTCGATTGAAAGCCTTCACACGCCAAAAGTTTGTTAATAATGTTTTGTTTTCTTTGAATCATGACTTTTCTGAAATGTTAATTTCTGTTAAGTTAGTGCTAATCGTTAGCTCTACTGTATAAAAACATGAAAACAGGATGTTTTGTATATCCACTTTGATGTCCAAGGACGAAGTTTTCCCTTTTTAGATCGACACAAATCACTCTGATATTTCCAAGCTTAATTTTTATCAAGGCTAGTAATATTGTCTTATATTCCTCCTTCATGCTGGTAGAATAACCAGTAGATATAATGGATAGTAGGCCAAATTTATTACCAGTTAAAAGAGCACATTTTAAACTACGTTTTGATCTTTCAATACATTTGAAATGTATTCTGGCAAATATAATATTTTCAAGAGTCCTCTTATATCGTTAGCGAGTCCATTATTAATAAAGCTGTAGATCTTGAACTCTTCAACAATAAAAATGTAATAAGATAAAAAAGGATCTTGTCCTTTAATTAGAGGCAACTAATTTGGAAGACTCCTTTGATAAGTTCAGATTTCTAATGAGACTACACAGTTCTTGGTGACTAAAGCTCTGGCGACTTGCCGAATCAGCTTGAAAGTCACTGCCGTCTTCTGGTTGATGATTTTGTATCATGTTCTGGAAGTCTCAGCAGACTACCGAATGAAGGAATCGGTATATCTTCAGAATTTAGTACAGATCTCCTTGCTGAATGGAAGTTTCATCGGATTGCTGAATGAAAGAATCTCAATCATTTTTCTCTATTGTTGCGGTTGATGCGTTTTACCTTTATGTGGTCGCAAATATCCAACGCACAGTTTATATTCGAAAGTGAACATATATGAACCTTTACAAAAGCCAGATAACTTCTTTTCACTATGTCAAAGAGAGGTTTCTACTTTCTTTAAAAGTGTTTTTGTCACATACACAAAAAAACGTACGAAAACTCAATATTAAATTGAATTGTATAAGGAAGGTTTAGATAACAGACACTATGGTCGATGTGTTAATTAGTTCGTGGTTATGCAGGTGTAGCAAGGCGGGTTGGTCATGTCATGAGTAATACCCGAGTAATTGAAACTAATCAGATTCTAGTTTCAGTTATAAAACTTGAGTTATGACATTTTTAAATCCAGTTGCGAAAGAAATACCCAACAATGATGATAAATAATTGAAGGTATATGTTCCATACGACTTTTCTTGCTTAAATTCCACTTTCTCTTTCTCAGCATCAGGACGTCTACTTCTGGACATAGGCATTATCCAGATTCCTTCGAGCCGAAGCGTTTTTTTCCCGTTTGTCTCTGGATATCGCTTCGTCATCTCGCCAGGGGTCTATCGAAGCTTCTTTTAGCTTTCCTAGGTCTCCACTGCATCTTAGCTTTTGGTCCACTCACTTCATCTCCTCTACGGTGACATGTCCCGTCCACCGCCATTTGCTCCTTGTAATTTCTTCAAAAGCATCAACGACTTGATTCTCCTTCTGATCTCCTCGCTCCTTACTTAGCGACATGCCTAGCATTACATGCTCTATCGCACACTGGCAGATCTTTATAGGGCTTCTATTTCTTGAAGTGGCAATCTCTAGTCAGTGCATTGTGACACGTACCACGAATTCTTAGAAAACTTCTTTCCTCTTGGGAGGTGTATACATTCATTCATGTTCCCTCACATATTATTCCTCGTTGGACGATGATTTTGCTCAAGTAGCTTCATTCCTTATAAGTTTGTGTTTATGCTTATCGAATGCAATACTACAAGATGTTTCGAATAACAATTTTGTTTGAGACGGTTTTGTGGTGTTTTTGAGTAACACGATATCTTGGTGTTAGTTCTTTAAATTTACTCGGTGCTCTTCTAGATTTATTTTGGGTATGTCTTGATTCTTACTCTTCTTTGCTTTGGCTGTTTCAAAATTCTGCTTCCTCCAGAATCGATGAGGCAGGCTAACAAATCAGTACGAGGTTCTGAGCTCACATCTCTACTTGTCTGGTATATTTTCGATTTAAATCTCGACATTGTGGGAAGAGACGCTTTTTGCAACCGAACTTTTTAGGACAGACGCTACAAACCTGTTGTTCGTAGGTGGTAGTTTACCTATATCAGAATTTGGGAGGCATTCCCATATCTGTCATCTGAGGAAGCGTCCATCTGAGGAAGCGTCCTCTAGGAGATTGATAATTTATTCATATATGCATTCCACCATAATTTATAATTGAAATATTAACTTAGTGTTTTTTGAATGATTTTTATGATATTCACGTATAAAGTGATCTGCTGAAATCTATATACTATTTATGAGGTTAAAGCGATCGGTACTTCCTACGCAATCTTTATTAAGCCCTAACATAACGAAATAGCACCCTGTTTAAACATCCTGATTGTAAATCCATATTATGAAATTATAAACTTGTACAATTTATTTGTTTTGAGTATTTATTTTTTTTTATAGAATAAATGTAGGCTCGAAATATATTTTTAATTAAAAATAAATGTATAACAATTAATGGAAAATTATTGAGATAAAAGCAATACATTCTACGAAATAATCAAGTTTTAAATTGTGTTTAATTATTAAACCCCAATTAAGTTGCTCTCTTTGTCACGCTGCATTCAATTTTTATAGCAAAAAACGTTTCTGGTTAATTTGCAATTTTCGTTTTAGTTTATATACTGAACGTATTCCATAATATTAATCATTTTACGATTATTAATAAAACCAGATGTTAATAAAGAATTTCCTATTCCTGTATAGTTTTGAGGTGAAAACTTCATTAAGTGAGATCAGTAAATTTTTTTCGCAGGGAGTGAAAGATAAGTCGTCACGCGTGATACGTCACCCTCTACTAGGTAACGCTCGGTTATGTTATCATGTTAGCAACTTTCAGTTTGCTTCTGGAACTTCATGACGTCGTTCATATTTGGTGGCAGCATATTCGAATCTTATACAGGTTAGTAGTTTTTCAAAGCTGTGTGAGCTATTATCAGTTGATTTTATTGATGCCAATCTTGTACTTGTATGTAACACAATTTGGTTTATCATAACTTCGTGGAATAAAAGATTACACATTCCATCAGATTAGATTTGTTCCTCAAAGAAGACGCTGCTGATTTGAGGCTGGAAAATTTTATTAAAATATTATCACGAGTAGCTTCGGGGGTAGCGCGTTTATTTAAAGAATAACTTCTCAGAGAAGAGCCTCGTCGCGATTAGTACAATGACGGGGTCTCAATGCTTCCTTTAATCTACCACTGGATGTTCTACTCGTGAGGACACGCCTTATTTAGCGTGCCGGGGGGTAACTGAGGTAAACCGGGATCGCGTTACGTGGGGTAAGAAGAGATGATAAAGTAAGCACGTTTAGTTTATAACAATAACAATGTATTAACGATAAAACTTTAACAATAATTATTGGTCAGAAAAAATTAGATTCTATTATACCCGATTACTACGGTGCGCATGTTTTCTCGATTTGAGGTACTGTTTATAGGGGCTTTGTTTACTGTCTTATAATTTATAGTTTTTCTTAAGAGTTGGGTTTTATTTAAGAGCACTAAGAGATATCACTAAACTTTTTAACTGACTATTTAGACACTTGTCTTTCTCAACACTCTGGCAAACTTCTTGTCAAGACTTTACTATGGAGGTTGTGCAACCCCTGGTCCTAGCAGTCGTCAAGTAACTAACCGGTACCAGGTTTGGTAGGAAAGGAATGGAACCTAAAGCAGTCGTAACTTTAGGAGCGGATAGAACCCAGAAGGCAGTCGTCAAGTGACTAACCTTGGGAGCTGGAGGTGACACTAAAGTCTGCCGAACTGAGGATTCGGTAGCGTATTTATATAAAAGAAAGTGATGATCATTGCATACATAAGGTTCAAAGTCGCTCCCGTTGATTGCTCGCGTTGTTTATAGTTTGCCTTTAATGTTTATATAAAAATCTCCAAGTTCAAGTTCAAACTTGCGACAGGGTAATATTTGTTTAGTAGCTTATGCATTTTAGTAGATTACAATATAGTCTTTGGCAGTCCTTACAGATTTATTTGATTCTTCTGAATTCCTTAAGTATTGGTTTTTGGCGTTAAATATGACGGCATTTCTCACATATTTAGGTTGAATCTAATCACTATCTTCCTAACCGTCCGAAAGAATCCGTTCTTTCTCTGAAGCAGAACTATCGTCGTGTTTCAACATGTTATCAATCGGTGATTCTTCATCATCGGAATTATCCACCTCAGAAGGCTCTTTCTCTTCAATATCGGACAAATCATCTTACAATTGAGAAACAGCATGATTCGAAATAAAAATTAGGTATCTTAATGTACGCGGTACAAACACAGTACTTGATACAAAAGAAAATTTTCAGATAATAGATAAAAGATACAAATTAGGTGAAAAGTAATACCGCATGCAAAAATGGCTCGTTGTAATTAAGTAAAAAATTTCCCGTAATGTCACTTGTAAATCGGAAACTTAATTGAGTTAGCCTTCGCTGCATATATGAAAAAACTATACCAAAAATCAAAGTATATGAAAAATAATTGTGCTGCACCTTCTCAAAACACCTAACGCTGTCACCACAGAAACCTTGATTGAAGACCAATCTCCTACTTTTCTTAATTCCCAGAACAAAGTCGAGATTCTCAAAAAAATGCATTTGCGCACAAGTCACATATTTTCATTTTCGACCGAGAGTGAGTGTTTAGTCGATTCAAATCATGCAGAACCATAAAAGTAATCACAATTTTAATATTTTTTTTTTAAATAACAAATTAAATATCAAATAATATATTTAAGGAAATATGATTTTCAAACGAACTTGCTGGGCGCTGACATTTATTATTTTTTTATAAATCTAGAAAATAACAGCACGATTGTACTACAATTGTGTCGATCTATTACAGTTTCCTACTTTTTGTAAGATCATAGATCTTACTTTGTTCAACCTTGAGTATTCGAAACTATAGTTGCCAGGTTGGTTCAAACTTGGTTTAAAATAAAAGTTATTAATTTTAGTAGGAATAAACATAAGTGAGTTCCGAACAAAAAATATGTTACGGAATTCTACAAATTCCTGCAACACAGTCCTTAGTAATAGATGGAAATATAATAAGGGAAGCCTTGAAAAAGCTTTAATTTGTTCTGGGTTCTGTTAGCCGTTAAATTTTAAGAAAAAAAATGACTTCCTAATCCACTAGATTTATTCTTCTTATAATTAAGTAAAAGCTATTTGCCCTTGTGTAGAAGAAATAGAAGGTACTCAAGATTAGCTGAGGTTGTGAAGATCGAATATTTACGATAATATTTGAGAAAGTCCCACAAGATGTAATTATATACCTACACATTATTAAAGCATATGCTAATCACATTTACTATGCCTGACTCTAATAATAAAAACTACTTATTACATTTTTGAAGGATGGATACTTATTATATGAGAAAAGTCACTTCAAGTTTCTGAAGGGTTATCAAGACAGGGCACATAGTGGTATTGATGTCCAAAAGGTCAGACAGCGATACAAAGCTAAAGTGCCTTTTGAGAAACTGTCATATGCCCTCTAGTCTAATATAAACCCAATAACAATTTGGGGTTAAAATGATACAGGCGAGACAAACTAATTAACCCAAACCACATCATACAAATATATTTGTCAGGCTTAAATTAAAGTCGGTTGTAAATCAATGTTTATCGCACAAATGCATTTACATCTCACAAATAAAATAATTCGGTTGCGATTTGCAATTAGACCTAAATTATAATTCGTTTTACTCGGGAAAAACAAATTTGAGAGCGCCTATATAGAATTGATTACAAATATTGTATTTTGCGGAAAATACAAAGCAATTAACTATATTTTTGTATTAATTTAAAATTTATATTTCAGCTACGTGCAAACGCTAGGTATATCAAACTGGACTGCTGTCTAAGTTTGAGGCCATAATTTGTTTTGGGTATTAAATTTGAGTATATAACATCGGTGGGAATACGATAAGAAACTTATAAATTATAATATGTCCAATATTTTAGATATTATTTTGAAATCATGTTTTAATAAACCAACTTTTTAAAACATATCGTTAGGTGAAAAATTTTTATTAATGTAACCTGAATTTAATGAAGATACATATAATAATAATTATGGGTATTTTGCAGTAAACGTGGTTAAGGGAATAACGGTCGGAAAGTATTCATTTAGTTGTAGCGTTAGGGATATTACAATATCTAAATATATTGCAATAATATTTGTCACAATTTTAATTTTACTACTTTAACATACTTTAATAAAATGTGACCACGTTTAGGGCTCTTAAGCCTCTAATTCTCGTTTGCAGCAAAATGCAAAATGTAATTTTCCAGCCCACTTTCATAGAGCTAAGCGCTAAAAAATAAGAAAGTAATCTTGCTGCTTACATAGAAGTAACTACCATACAAGATATATATTAATATATATATTAAGAAAAATTTGAAATATTAGAGAAACATTTGAAGATATGCAGATTTATCGATTTTCAATAAACTCAGTCAGACACCGCTTAAACTCTGAAGAACTTATATCTATTATATTATAATGACAATTATACTAATTTCCCAGCAGGAGGAACCTATTTATAGGTGTGTTGCAAAATGCCATAGAAATTATCTAACATTTACGTTCGGACTTATTTGCTGTATAATATCCATTGAGCAAAATTAGTTAAAATTTGTCAAGGCGCCAGATGTTTATCTGTTATCTTTATCTGATTTACATATACCTGCATCTCTATTTCTCCATTCCTCATCAGCCGACAGAATGTGTTCCTGTCATAATAATGATGTTTAGATGTCACTTTTGTAATCATAGCATCGCCTAGTTTTTTAGATAGAAACAAATGAAAAAATAAATAATCCTTGTAGAGACGCCAGAGTGGCAGGTTGAAAATCCATTAAAAAAGCTTTCATTTTTAAGATTTCTAGTTATGTTAAATTGGGTTTAATTTAGCAATAATTATTAGCCATACTGGCATGTTTGTTAAAGTTGATTGATATTTAGTAATAAAATTAACTCTAGTTATACCGACACATATGGTTTCATTCGTCGGTAGGTCCTTCGAGGTATAGTATTTTACATTTCAAGTTAGGGCAGGAAAAACAAGTAAAGAGTGAAATTATACTTCTATAATTACCTTGCCCTAACATTTTGGTCCTTCGAGCCGGATAAATTGGGTCTGGATCTATGGAGATATGGAATCATAGGATTAAAGGAGGAAAAAGAAGAAGTCTATTGCAGCATCAGTGATTAAGGTCAGATCTTTTTGATTTATTGTTGCAAAGCAGAGAGTGTGGCATTGTCAAGAATACTAATTGATTTGGATTTGAACTTTGAACTTTTAAATTGGTTTTTTATTTTATTGTACTGAGAAAAAATAAGAATTTGTTGCTCTGCAAAACTTGCATTAAGTGTTGATGAAAATAAGTTTAATAATCTAAGTCGTTTTAAGTACGTAAATACTGAAATACTTGTTAGAAAGCCCCCATTTATAATATGGGCTTTCTATAGGGCGCGACCAATCGGGACAAAAACTTCGTAACGGTACGTCGGATCGCTCTGAAACTTATACCAATCGATTTGTAATCGAAAAAAAAAATTTTGATTTTTTGTCTGTATGTGTGTATGTGTGTATGTGTGTATGTGTGTATGTGATGGGATCGATTACAGGTCGCAATTTTGAAGGTAGCGACTTGAAATTTGGCATAGAGGTAGAGGTCCACGAACCCT
>MU182965.1:30223-89173 GCA_016904865.1 Pissodes strobi | reverse complement strand
TTTTTGTTCCTTTGCTCTTTTGCTCTAATTGTTATACAGGGTGTGAAAACAGGACATGTTACCGTTTTTTGGCACTTACAGGTCGCAATTTTGAAGATAGCGACTTGAAATTTGGCATAGAGGTAGAGGTCCACAAACCCTCGGAACCTATTGCTTTTGGTTACGATCGGTTAATATACAGGGTGTGAAAACACGACAAGTTACCGTTTTTTGGCGTTTTTTGGCATTTTTGTCCGTGCAAACAAGGATAATAATCTTTTTTTATGTCAAATGAAAGTATTCGGTAAAACACGTATTTTTGTTCCTTTGCTCTTTTGATCTAATTGTTATACAGGGTGTGAAAAAAGGACAAGTTACCGTTTTTTGGCATTTAAGGTAGCAATTTTGAAGATAGCGACTTGAAATTTTGCGTAGAGGTAGAGGTCCACAGACCCTCGAAGCCTGTTGATTTTGGTTACGATCGGTTAATATACAGGGTGTGAAAACATGACAAGTTTCCGTTTTTTGGCCATTAGAGGTCGCAATTTTGAAGATAGCGACTTGAAATTTTGCATAGAGGTAGAGGTCCAAAAATCCTCGAAACCTGTTGAGTTTGGTAACAATCGGTTAATATATAGGGTGTGAAAACAGGACAAGTTACCGTTTTTTGGAATCTACAGGTCGCAATTTTGAAGATAGCGACTTGAAATTTGGCATAGAGGTAGAGGTCCAGCAAACCCTCGAAGCCTATTGATTTTGGTTACGATCTGATAATATACAGGGTGTGAAAATAGGACAAGTTACCGTTTTTTGGCATTTACAGCTCGTTATTTTGAAGATAGCGACTTGAAATTTGGCATAGAGGTAGGGGTATACAAACCCTCGAAGCTTATTGATTTTGGTTACGATCTGTTAATATACAGGGTGTGAAAACAGGACAAGTTAACATTTTTTGGCATTTTTGTTCGTGTAAACAAGGACCAACTTTTGCTTTTTTCGGTGTCAATTTATAGGTAGAGGTGAAAGTATGTTAGCATTTTTTGTTGACAACATGGTTACCATAGCAACCAATTAATAATATGTATATCACTGATAAAGGATATAGTATGGTACTTAGGATTGTTTATGAAGCCTAATTTGATACTTAAAAATTGGTTGCTATGGTAACCAAAAAAAGTAAAAAATCGTCATAATTCGTCAATCGTACGACTTAGAGATTTGATATTTGGTATTTAAGTAGAGATTAAAAAGAAATTAACGATTGACGTTGACAAGTCGGTTACCATGGCAACCAATTAGAAATTTATCACGGTAAAATTAGACTAGCGATTGGTAACTGTAATTATAAGGGCTTTCTAATTATAGGCCACGGTACGGATAGGAGCGTGGCAATAATGTGTGACCAAATGTCACACAAACGAGGCCCGAAGGGCCTCGCGCGTGCCGCAGGCACGAGTGGCCATGCCACTTGTTCATTTATTCATTATAATTGCCTAAATTTATTACTTAACATTTAGTTGATATAGTTGGTAGTGCCACTCTGGGGAAAGTAGTTAGCATTTTTTTAGGTTTAGTTTATAAATATTGTGTTTATCTGTCAACGTAATATTTAAAGTTTATATTCATTTTTAAAATGGAGGCTCTGAAAAAGCAAAGAGCTGTTATACAAGGCTCCATGACAAGAGTAAAAAATTTTATATTGGCTAATGAAAATGTAACCACTACCGATGTAAGTAAATATGAAACTAGGGAAGTGTTTGCAGAAAAAGCTTTTCAAGAGTATTGTAATATTCAGCAAAAAACAGAGACAATAGATGAGGAGGAAGGGATAGATAGAGGTGAGGTTGAATCAAACTATTTATCTATATTGTCCAAATTAAAATCTAAAATTAAACAAATGAATCAAGCAGAATTTGCAAATTTGCAGCAGTATCGTGCTCAGGTAGCGTCGGCTTCGGCTAGTGCTGGCTCACAGACGAGCGCAAGGTTGCCAAGTCTAAATATTCCATCTTTTTCGGGAAATATTGAAGACTGGCAAGCTTTTATTGACTTATTTTTGGCAGTAATCGATGGCCACTCACATTTAGATAATGTGCAAAAATTTCTTTACTTAAAGGGTTCATTAGCGGGTGAAGCATTGAATTTAATTAACAATTTACCATTGACCAATGATAATTATAAGGAAGCTTTAGATTTACTTAAAAATAGATATGAAAATAAATTAGCGGTTATTAACTCACATTTAAAGGGTATGTTGGATACACCTGCCATCCAAAAGGTACAGGGAAACAACTTAGGGCATTTCTTACACATATTAGACAGCATGTTAATTCTTTAAAAGCACTTAAATTGCCTGTTAAAGAGTGGGACGTCTTAGTGGTTTTTCTGTTTGCGCAAAAGTTGGATTATCAGACACATAAAGCATACGAATTGGAAAAAAGTATAGGGCAAAGGGGTTCAGCAGCGCAAGCAGTGTTGCCAACTCTGGATGATTTTCTTATATTTTTAGAAAATCGTTGTGTAGCATTAGAAAATATTGAAGTTGAAAATTCAAAGGGTTGTGACAATTATGGTCAAGGAAATAGGAACAGGTTAGGAGATAAACATTTCAAAAATGCATTCTTGCTTCAACAAGATCCTTTACATTTGAAACAAAAAACAAACTGTAATTTTTGTAATAGGGACAATCATAGCATTTATAAGTGTTATAAATTTATTAATCTGTCTTTAGCAGATAAAAGACAGTTTGTCAAGGCTAATCGTTTATGTTATAATTGTTTGTGGAAAACCCACGGGGTGATTCAATGTCAAATTAAACAGGGGTGTCAAAGTTGTAAGAGAAAACACACTCTTGCATGATGATATACTAATTAATATTAATAAGGATGGTCAACAAAATAACGGGAAGAATGACCAGTCAGACTATAAAGACAATAGTCCTCAGGTTGGTCATAATGCGGTTAATAGGGACTCTCATCAGGGTCAGGGTAATACATTGTTGAGTACAGATCAAGATGATTTCATAGGCATATCTCATGGGATAAGTTTGGATATTTCAAAAGAGAAAGATGAAGGTGAGCAAGCAATTATGTACTGCGCAAAAACTTCAAATTCTCTAGTTTTACTGGCTACAGCTAGGATAAATTTAATTTCTAAGGATGGGCATGGGGTAAAAGCTAGAGCTTTGTTGGACTCTGGTTCACAAACCAGCTTTATCACAAAACAATTATTTAATAAATTTAAAAATGTTGAGAGTTATAATACATCATTTAAAATTGGGGAGATTGGCAATAAAATAACTCAAGTAGACACAGTGGTTAAATTAACATTAGAATCGCAGGCCAATAGCTATCAATTAACAACAAAATGTGCGGTGTTGGACAAAATAACTGGAAAGCTTCCTCATGTATTGGTGGACACTGATAAATTAAAAATCGCGAAAGATCTAAAATTGGCAGATCCTTTTTATTATAAACCAGGGGATATTGACATGTTAATCTCGGCAGATTTATATTTTCAAATAATTCTTCCAGAAAGTATTAATTTGGGAACAGGGTTGCTAATTCTACATAATTCCCAATTAGGATGGTTGGTATGCGGAACAGCCCCAATTAATTCCCATGGTAAAGAGGCAGTGTGCAATATGAGTCGTATGAGTGTTAATTTATTTGGAGAGGTTGTATTGCTTGATGTCAATGAAACAATTCCAAAATTCTGGCAACTAGAGGAGTTTTGTAATAAAAGTTTCTTATCTGGTGATGACAAATTATGTGAGAAATTGTTTTTAGATTCATGCAAACGATTGGAAAATGGTGTTTTTCAGGTGGATTTGCCCATGAAAAACAATGACGATTACTTGAAATTAGGATATTCTTTTTATACATCTTATAAAAGGTTTCAGTTTTTAGAGGCAAAGTTTAACAAAAATCCTCAACTATTTAATGATTATAAAATGTTTATAGATGAGTATGTTGAGTTAAATCGTGGAAAGTATATCGAGTGCAATTCATATGAGTTTCAAAAAAGAATATTTTTACCACATCATGGTGTGATACGAGAAGAATCTACATCCACCAAACTACGCGTTGTATTTGATGCATCGAGTAAAACCTCTGCAGGGTGTTGTCCTTGAATGACATACTACTTAAAGGGTTCACGGTTCAGCCAGAATTTTTCGATATTTTAATGAGGTTTCGTGTGTATAAGTTTGTGTTGGTGACAGATATTCAAAAAATTTATAGGATGATTAAAATAAATCCAAAACAATTATTTTTACAAAATATTTTGTGGCGGGAAAACCCAAACATGCCTATAAAAATTATTGAACTTCAAACGGTCACATATGGAACAAAAGCTGCACCATTTTTAGCTACACGTTGTTTAAACAAATTGGCAACAGATGAATGTCTTAACTTTCCATTGGCATCAGATGCCATCTTAAATCAGTGTTATGTGGATGATGTTCTTTGTGGCTCAAATTCTAAAGATGAGGTAATTGAACTAAAAAAGCAATTAATTGCTATGCTACATTCAGGAGGATTCTCCTTACATAAGTGGTTATCAAATGATTTAACTATTTTTGATTCAAGTGAGGGTGACAAAAATAATAGCGAACATAACGTTTTTAATGAAAATGGAAAGGTTTTGGGAGTTGTCTGGCATCCAATTCATGATTCATTTAAGATTTCAGTTCCTGACTTTGAAATAGGTGATTTAAAAGTAACAAAACGGCTAGTATTATCAAAAATATCACAAATGTTTGATCCTATGGGATATGTGGGTCCGGTCATAGTGACTGCAAAGATATTAATGCAAGAAATTTGGGTTAGTAAAATATCCTGGGATGATGAGTTACCAGTTGCATTGTTAGAAAAATGGAAAATATTTTCAAGTAATTTACATCATTTGTGCAATTTACAAATTCCTAGGTGGGTTTTTGATCCTGACGCGTCTATGGCAGCTTACGGAGCATGTTTGTATATGAGAGCAATTTATGCTGACAACTCAGTGACCTGTAATTTTCTTTGCTCAAAATCACGTATAGCTCCTATTAAAATCATAAGCTTACCAAGACTTGAATTGTGTGGAGCTTTGCTACTTTCTCGAATGGTTCATCGGGTATTATCAATTCTCAGAATAAATATTAACAGTGTTTATTTGTGGACGGACTCTAGCATTGTTTTGTGTTGGCTTAGGGGTGCTACGAATAGATGGACTACCTTTGTGGCAAATAGGATTGCAGAAATGCAGGAACTAACAACAAATTTTGTGTGGAATCATGTTCGGTCACAAGAAAATCCTGCAGACTACATATCCAGGGTTATTCCGTCTTCTGAGATTATACGTAACTATATGTGGTGGCATGGCCCTGACTATTTATTAGATTATGAGGGTAAATTTTCCGAAAATTATCAACCAGAGGTAATACATTTGCCGGAACAAAGGGATAAGGTAGTGTTGAAACAAATAGTAATAGATCCTATAATAAATTGGCATCACTTTTCTAATTTTTCAAGACTTCAACGGGCAGTGGCGTACTGCCACAAATTTATAAAGAAAGCATTTGGCCAAATAAGTGTTGAGGAACTACAACAGGCTCATCAAACAATTATCAAATTAATTCAATTTGAAACTTTTCAAAGGGAAATTGAATATTTGACAACAAACAGAAGTTCAGATAATGTTTTCAAGGAGAGTCATATAACCTGCTGAAATCCACTTCTTGACAAAGATGGTATTTTAAGAATGAACGGTCGTTTGGCTCAAGAAAATATAAGTTTTAATCAAAAGTTTCCAATTATTTTGCCTTCAAACCATTACGCAGTAAAATTAATAATTCGCTTTGAGCATCTGAGGCTTTTTCACGCTGGGGCTCAAGCAGTATTAGCTAATCTTAGGTTAAAATACTGGATAATTCATGGGTTGGATAAAGTGAAGTCTGTATTAAATGAATGTGTGATTTGTTATAGGTTGAAGGCTAAAAGCGCAACGCAAATAATGGGCTCTCTTCCTGTTGATAGAATTTCTGTTGCGCGTCCATTTTTGAAGGTTGGGATTGACTTTGGCGGACCTTTGATAACTAAGCAATCTAGATTACGTAAAGCAGTTACAAGCAAAGCGTATTTTGTTTTATTTATATGCATGGTAACAAAAGCTATATTCTGTCTCCAACTACAGGTTCTGAGAAACCTATCTTGAACTCTTTCAAGACTGTGAATGTGGTTCAAATAATAGGGGGACTATACTATGGAAGAATAAGACAAGATACTACGAGCAAGTTTCAGGTACAGAACTCTAAATGCAGATACAGAAAATTCTCGAGAGTTCCTGGAAATAAAACCAAGAACACGAAAGGCCTTATTTGAAATGTTGTTAATGTGGAGAATGAATGTCAGTGAGCTGTCAAACAGCACACCCTAATCCCTAATTTCAGTCACCCTCGAAAGAACCTTTGCATCAATATGATAGCCAAATGCAATTTGCAAAAACAGTTTTAGATTTAGCAAAGGAAACAACAAAACATTTATATTTATTGAGGTGCAAGCCATTGGATAGAGACCAGTTACACAGTGAATTAAGGTCGTCCTGAATCCTAAGGCAATCAGATAAGTTTGAAATTCTTAAGTATAGTTTCATATCATCGGCAAATAACAAATATAGGCAAAACTTAATTATTCCATAAATATCATTAATAAACAAGTTGAAAAGAAGAGGACCCACATGGGAACTCTGCGGGACCCCTGATGTGACCAAAATTGGAACTAAGAGTGAACCCCTAATATAGACAAACTGAACTCTCTGGCTTAGATAACTTTCTAGCCAAGAAAGAAGCCACTCAGGGAAACCATAACACTTCAACTTAAAAATAAGTAAGGAGTGAATGACAGTGTCAAAGGCCTTCGAGTAATCGGTGTAGATAGAGTCCACCTGATATCCATCTCCGAAGGCCTCGACAATGTAGTTATGTTATGTTATGTGTTAGATTTGTAGAAGTACATTTACCCTGTCTAAACCCATGTTGCTAATTGATTAGGAGATTTCTGCAATGCCAAGTAAGATGTTTATTAAGTATGAATCCAAAAAGTTTAGGAATGGCAGACAGCATAACAACAGGTCTATAATTTTTTATATTACCTCTGTCACCATTCTTGTATACAGGGTTTATAAAGCTATCACGCCACTTATCAGGAAAAGTTTGCAATTTAAGTGACCAATTAAATAGGGTATGTAAAGGTTTTGTTAAACTGAAAAAACATCTTTGAAGGAAATATGTAGGAAGATCAACCTCATCATATTGATAGACACTAGAGATGTTTCACTTGTACAATAAGTTGGCTATGTCTTTACCTGATTCAGCAGACATGCCATTAAAATGCATAACATTTGGAATCCCATGATTTTTGTTTAGGAAGTTAATATGGTTCCAAAACTGTTTGGAGTCAGATTTAATTTACTGCTTTATGGTTAAAATGTATTATTTATAGCATTGATCAGTTAGTAATTTGCATTGTGTTCGAATATTAGAAAACAAAAGGTAGTCAGCAGCTGACCGAGTAAATTTAAAATTTGCGTGAGTAACTTTCTTAGACAAAACAAGCCCTTTCAATTCTGGAGAAAACTAACCTCGAAGGCCTGTATGATTTTTAGGTACATAGAGTGATATTGCATTTGAAATAACTTCATAGAAATGGTTTACTGAGACATCAATGATTGAAAAGTCAAAAATATCATTCCAGTCAACAAAAGAAAAAAAAATCACTTAACCCTAAAAAATCTGCGTTGCGGAAATCAAATTCAAGTTCGGTCGAATTTGGGGGAATATAGACACCGCCCAATAAATATGTTAATGGCTCATAGTTCACTTGTACAAAAATGTCTTCAACATACAGTACTTCAGATTTGATCTGCTTAGCTTTAAAGTGATTACGTACTAGTATTAGTACTCCACCCCCACGTTGCTTAGTACTAGTTCTTAAATTGCGGTCAAGCCTGAAAATGTGGTAACCAGAGTTTGCCAACTCATTGTCCGAGTAGTCCTGATTTAGCCATGTCTCGACCAGAATAATCACATCATAGCCACACTGTAATATTGCGCTACGCAGTTTGTCCAGCCTAGTGCGTATTCCGCCCAGGTTCTGGTAATAGATGGAGATAGAGTTTAATGTGTTTGGTTTTTTGGTAAAGGCTTCTTAGTAATAGATGGAAGCCCATTAATAAATTTGATAATTAGGTCAGACTCACCTCTCTGCTCTCGAGAGCGAAGTTCAGCCAGAGCAGTTTTAAATTGCCCCCGTTGAAGTCTGGTTTTATCATAGCCTATTTTTATGCCATTTTCAACTCCATTTCTCTGCTTTACTGCAATTTTGACCAGGTTTGAGTGCTTGGTGATGACCTTGATTGGCCTAATCTTGTCCTCCAACACCTGCCCCACCTGTAATATCCTCATAACATCCTATTGAGCCAAACAGATGCTGTTTAAAACTGGTCTAAGTGCAACGTTATCGTCGCCTATATATAGGCGGACATAAGGTTACATTTATTCAAGATTTTAAACCAGGAATTGTTGACAATCTTTAGAACCGAAAGAGCCGATTTGACAGTGAAGCCAAAAGAGTCGATCATAGATTTTTGCATGAAACCAAAATGACAGTCTGGAATTGGTTGATGGGATTTGGGGAATAAATTCATCTCTTTCCCTAAGAACATCTGAGTCGACGTCAGAAGTGCGTGTAAGATCATTCAACAAAGAACAAATTAGAAAATGTTTTTGAATTTTTGTCTAAGGTAGTAGCAGAAAACAATTTCGAGTCAATTTTAATCTGGAATTTGGACGACTGAGACCTATCCATTCTTCCTGCTCAAAATTATAGATTTATCTTTTAAGCATATATGATCTTTTGCATAAATGCTGTCGGAACTTTATCTAATACCGTCAGTATTAATATTTCATAAAAAAATATGTTTTTTTAATTAATTGAAGCATTTCGTGAAAAATTATCAAGCCATAAATAAAAGCTAGATGAGCACGGTAGCTACAAAAGCCAAGAAGTTATGTAATATGCAAAAACTAATGGATTAATATTCTTTTGATTTCCTCCACATTACACTCTAGGGTATGAGTAGTTATGATTGATTTTATCGGACTTTAAAGATCATAAATCAACCAGGAAGAAATGTTACTCTCTACTAAGTTGCCGTTTTTTGAAGAAACCTATGATGAAGCTCGACATTGAACAACATCAAGGGTATTTTTTCTGCAATAGAGATACACCCACTCGGTGCAAATATTTTTCCCTTTATTTTTCCCAGTAGAAACTACTGATATTCCTTACATAACAGATGATCTATTGAAGCACCTCTCGACCCAAACACCATCTGAAGAACTATACTACAAAGATATTTTTGAACTGGCCAATTCTGTAAATACCTCGCTCATCATCTTCCGTCACTATACCCAACATATGTCTAGTATAGAGCAACCTCCCTAAATACAAAATCATAAAAAAAATTCTGCGGAAATGCATCATTTTAATTTTTTCGACTCTAGAATAACTGAAATCAGTTACATGAAAACATGTTTCTGTTTTACATTCTAAATATTTTTCTAAATATAATACCGCAAAAAACTTCTCGCGGAAATAAGTCATTTTAATTTTTTGAGTTAGTTTGGGTTAGCTTTGGTTAGTTTAGGTTAGCTTTGGTTAGTTTGGGTTAGCTTTGGTTAGTTTGGGTTAATTTTGCCTCGTTTAAGCCACTACGCACATGCGTGAAGAGCGCAAAGCCTTTCTTCACGCAAGCCTATGCGAAACAATTTCGGTTAGCTTGGGTTAGCTTTGGTTAGTTTGGGTTAGTTTGGATTAGCTTTGGTTAGTTTAGGTTAGCTTTGGTTAGTTTGGGTTAGCTTTGGTTAGTTTGGGTTAATTTCGCTTCGCGTGAAGAAAGGATTGCGCGAAGCGCAAGCCTTTCTTCCCGCAAGCCTAAGCGAAACAATTTCGGTTAGCTTGGGTTAGTTAGTTTGGGTTAGCTTTGGTTAGTTTAGGTTAGCTTTGGTTAGTTTCGTCTCGGTTAAGCCACTACGCACTTGTGTGAAGAAAGGCTTTCTCTATCAAAAAATGAAAATGACGAGTTTCCGCAAGGATATTTTTGTGTGTTTATGTTTAGAAGAATGTGTGAAATGTGAAACAAAAATATGCATTCATGTACCTGATTTCAGTTATTCTAAAGTTTATAATATTCTATTAAAAAATAAAAAATGATATATTTCCGCAACAAGTTTTTCGTGTGTTTATGTATAGAAAAGTGTTTTGAAGGTAAAGCATGTTTTTGCAATATGTTTTTATATAACTGGTTTCAATTATTCTAAAGTTGGAAAAATTATAATAATGCATTTCCGCAGAAAAAAAATTTCATTTTGTCTTTAGGGAGGCTTTCATATATCGAAAAAAAAATAATTTTTTTTATATATAACTAGGTTCAGCTAAGAGAAATTTTACCCAATATTTTTAGCCCATACTTATTGAGTTTACTGGGTATGTAATGCTTCCAAACGCCCATTTCTCTTTTTAGGTTTTTCGTAGCTTTTTATCCCAGGGAGATATTTTAACGAATTCTTCGCACTTATTTTCATGTTTCTTTTCGTCATATGTTTGGCCCACTCAGTTGTTCCATCTTTTCCAATAAACACAGGGTATGTTTCCCCTAGGGACGTCAGGGATTTCTAGGTCCGAAATTTCTTCTTCGCTATCACTATCCAAATCTTGCCTTTCTAAATTGTCTTCTTCTCCATCATCTTCGTGGTCCTAATAATAATTCTGTGGTTCCTCGTCATCTTCTTTCAAACATTGTTGTATAAGTTTTTGCATACGAGCATCTATTAAACGTTTATTCATATTATTTATCAATCTTAAAATATGTCAGTTGCGGAGTGAGAGTCCCCGCGGTATCTCCGGAAGGTAAAACATTATTTGCCAGGATTGAATTAGCAATTTTCTGGGCCCCAAAAGTTAGAATTCTAATTCCTGATAAAAGTATGAAATGATTAGAATATTCGAGAGAATATTGAATTGGAACTATCTATCACATGAAGAGCCTAAGGGATATTATACAGGAGGCTAACTATGATGCCAGGTTTAGTAATATGGTGAAGATACGAGCAAACTTGGCAAAAGCACATAAGTGAGACTTTTTGTGACTTCATAAATTTACAATGCAATTTATAAAAGGTTATGTATAGTTCAACGCTAAATGAAATGTCCTACCCACTCACAATGAATATGACTGGCACTAAAACTATCACATTTTCCAGGATTGTTACATATATGAAAAATATACATTAAATTTATCAAGAGTTACTGCCTCAATAAGATTTTTATTAACACCGGGTAAAAAGTGGCATTATTATTCAAATAAATCTACAAAAACTGTTTTATTTTATTTAGTATCTGAAAGTTTCCAATATTGCCCAGAGGCATTTCTGAATTAATACTCATTGCATTTGCATAAATGCTCTGAGCGTATATGCTCTCTGCTTTAATATATAGACAATAACAATTTAGGATTAAAATGAAAGGCTATAAAGTAGCACGACATTCTGAAAAATAATTGGCCGGAATATACATAGCTCGACAACTCGATAGTATATGCCCCGAATTTTTCAGAGCAATTTTGAAGATGTGACTTTACCCCGAACGTACATTTTCCGAAAGAGTTGCAGGAATAAATTGCCATAGAGCTCGGTGGTGGTGTGATATTTAATATTTCAGAAGATACGAACTAAACTGCAAAAAACTTCGCAGAAAAATATCGTTATACACATTCTAATTATAGAATAGTAAAATGAATTATTCAATAATAAACTTAGAAAACCTAAATGGACACCGGCTCTAGGGACCCTGCGAGCCCGTGTTGAAGCTAGCTCGGCAATATAATTTTCTTTGATGCATATTCCTACATTGTCGTAATCGCCGAGCGGAGCTCGTATTGTATTTATTTATTTATTAATCATAAAACCATCCTTTGAGTAAATTGTTGTTCGAGTTTAAAATACCATTTAATTTTGCGGATATGCCTATTAATAAAATGTCATGTATTTTGACATCCAGAGTGGATTATGAATTGTGGTAAGTATTTACTTCAGATTCTTCTGAAATACTGTTTAATGTTTTTGGATTCCTGTCATCGAGGAAATAAAATAAGAGCGCGCAATTATTTTCTTTGGTATAGTTATTGCCAGTCAGGGCAGAGCTATAAATGCACTAAATCTTTATTAATGCGAAGTGAACCATTTCGTAACGATAAATTTATAAACCCTAAACGATAAGCATTTAATCACAATACATGTTTAATCAACAAAAAAAGAGAGCTCCGAGTAATGTTCCTAAATTCAATTTTAACGAAAGGTATCCGGAAAACACGATTTTGCTAATTTGAATTGTTAGAAAGACTTAAAAGAAATACGAAACACATATTTTAAAACAGCCCAAACAAAAACTGTGAAATACAAACAAAAACGCCATATAAGTTTTTGAATTGAGTCGCAATTTCTTAATGCCCCATTTTTTAATTAAACTCTTATGATGAAACTATCATGATATAGTTATTCCTTAGCTACCTATTTTGTTTGTTTTTGGAGGGTAGCTCGATAACCAGTAACCCAACAACTAAGAAAAATCATTCAAAAATAGTGGAGATATCGAAATAGTTTCACCATGCAAATAACGTTTTAAAAATCGGGCTTTACGTGTAGTAGAAATAATAGATGTATAGTGCATTCTAAATTATTATTTTTTTCAAAATTTAAGAGTATTTAGATCAGTTAAAACCTTTTTTTGATTGGAAAAATAACCGAAATCGTGAAAGACAAGTAACATTTAATTTAGGAATATTACTCCGAATTTTCTTTTTGTTTATTGAACAACTGATTAAATGAGTTTAGTATTTATTAGTCTTATAATTCATGGTTTATAATGGTGTTTATTAAATATTTTTACTCCTTACGAAATGTTTCATTAGTTATTTTGTGTATATATGACCCCGCACCTGACTTGCAATAACATAGTTAAGTAATCCAGAAAAAATAATTGCGTGCTATTATTTTATTGTCTCGATGAGTATGATTCAAAAACATTAAACAATATTACCGAAGGCTGTGAAGTAAATACTTACCACAATTCAAATCCACTCCTTGCAAATGTATTAATTTATTTCGTTACTGACCAGGCAATCAAAATACTGGCAAATATTACCAGACATTTTATTAACAGATATAACGACAAAATTAATGGGCATCCTAAATCCAAACGGCAATTTACTCAGAAAACGGTTTACTGATTGTTAACAACTCAAATATTTTTCCTCGGTATTATGTTATTTGCATTTTTCAAAGAAGCTAGGTAATCTTTGCATCAGGACATTTACGGTAAGACGTTTCTGGAAATGAACGTCAGTGACGGATACAGAAACATGGCACCTGTGGAATCGCCTCTAAAATTTAATATATGGACTGTGAGGCTATGTATAGCCTTTAAAATTACTGTTTGGGATGGTTCAGTAACCGTCAAAATCATGAAACAATAGGGAAAAACTAATTACGCCAAACACACGCTGCACATATATTTGTCAGGCTTAAATTAAAGTTTGGTGTAAATCAATGTTTATCGCACAAAAGCATTTACATCTCACAAATAAAATAATTCGGTACGTTGCAATTTGCAATTAAAACTAAATTATTATTTGTTTTATTCGGTAAAAATAAATTTGGTATCGCCCAGATAAAATTCATTGCAAATATTGCTATCTATAGAAATTATACTATACTTTGGAAGTATAAAGCGGTTAACTTTGTTTCCATATTAGTTTTTTGGTATTAGTTGGACTTAAATATGTTTGTGCAAGCTACCTGTGAAAGAATTGACTCTAAATGGTGTTTTCCACGACAGCATTAGTAGCTTCTTAAAACCGACTATTTGCTCTAAACGCGCTACAATAAACAAACTTTCTTACTTAAAAGGAACGAACAAGGGGGAAGTTTAAATACTAAAACTGCCAATACATATTCTTAGTCTAACAATAATAGTAGCAATAAAAATGGGCTGAAACTGTTTTATGTGAACATACAGTTAACGCCTGCGCCTGTAGTAAGCTCGTTAACTGCCATTATTTTTGAAAAAAAAAAATGATTATAATTTTGTATGTGTTAGTTAACAGTAGTATCCTAATGGCACGTTAAGCTTTATCAATGTGAATAATTATAAAGAAATTTTCTTATTTTGTAGGGAAGAGCACATTGATGGAGCCCTTAGAAATGATATAAAATGTAAGTCAATAGATATTAAATCATACTGCAGAATCACCGTGTACACATCTTGCTATAGAGATTATTTTATTTTCCAATTCACTTTAGAACTAGCCCATGTGCAGTCTCTGTTTGTTTAGAAAATCGACCAAGATCGAATCGACAATACTAGTCCGCTCTAAAGATTGCTCTGTATTTCAGAAGAACTAATCATCAAACCCAACCCAGGAATTGCTGCTCATAGCAGCGTGATCCGCCTAAAGTACTAAACGCGATACTACGATAGATCTGTCAAAATCCTAAGTGGTGATTTTAATAGATAAATAGATACAGTGCTTTAAAGTGGAGTGGAGTTCAGATAAACTAAGAACAACTAAATAATTGCCGAGGGAAATAACCAAAACTAACCTTAAATTAAAACAAAACACCGCTCTTAAAAAATTTTATTGTAAAACAGGGATCAAGTCCTATAAACAATTCAGACCATACCTCAATTAAATAACATGGGTGTTTTAGTGTTCGGGTACAGTAGTCTTGACAAATAAACATTGTTACTGCTTTACCAGAGTGTCTTCTTCATCATCTCTTCTCACCTGGCGTAGATCGATCCTAATTTAAGCTACATCATCATCATCTGTACCGCAACCAAGTTAGTCTTCTGCATATTGTGTGTTGTGACAGTCTGGCCAATTCTAATTACTTTTTCAACTCGTTAGTTTTTAGGAACTCTTGACTTGCTGCATTTCTAATATACAGTGTGTCCAAAAAAGTATGCAACATATGGGAAACTTTTTTATTATTGGTTTCTCAGAAAATTTTATTCTTGATAAAAGTTGGTGCTTGCCCTAAAACAGTAAATGAGTATTTCAAATTTTGTGTACTGCTTTTAGTGCGGGCGCAAATGTCATTTTTCCGAAATCGCGTCAAGAGTAAAGTACCTTAATTTATAAAGACAGTAAAATTTTACAAGGAAAAGTTCTTCCAAATTAAAAAAGTAATCTAAATATGAAATTTGCGTTAAGTACGTCAATTTTTAATTTCCCTTTTTTTTCTCGATTTTTTTCTCAAACGTTACGCCATCGGCGAATGCTTTGTTCTTTTGTTATTAGTGTACTTGCCAAGCAACTTCAAAATTTATTTAAAGTAAACATTAGTTACATAGTTGAAAAATGTTTCAGTTTTTACAGAGATAAAAGCCAGTTTAGGTATCAGTGTGTTGCAAACACATTTAAACAATTTTGGTCCAAAATAATTGTCCACAATAATTATTACAAAATACAAATGGAATGACTGACTCAATAATAATTAATTTCATATGTCAGAGCAAAGTAAAATTATTGCTATTTATTTGTTTTTATTCCAAATGCATGGCCTACTCTTCAAGACCAAATATTTTATATGACTTTTTAGGATACTTGGGCATATTTTACTCATCAGATGCAAAAGATAAATAAATTATTAGTTGTTTTACATGAAATGAAAAGAGTTGGGTCTATTCATGATTTTGAGTGGAAAAAATTTTGAATCAAAAGTGTTTAAATGTGTTTGCAACACACTGATAACTAAACTGGCTATTATCTCTGGAAAAACTGCAACATTATGCAACTATGTAACTAATTTCTATCTTAAATAAATTTTGGAGTTACTTGGCAAGTATACTAATAACAAAAGAACAAAACATTCTCCAGTGGCGTAACGTTTAAGAAAAAATCGAGAAAAAAAAAGAAAAATTAAAAGTTGATGTACTTAACTCAAATTTCATATTTGGATTACTTTTTTAATTTGGAAGAACTTTTCCTTATAAGATTTTGCTGTATCTTTATAAATTAAGGTACTTTACTCTTGACGCGATTTCGGAAAAATGGCATTTGCGCCGGCATTAAAAGCAGTACAGAAAATTTGAAATACTCCTTTACTGTTTTAGGCCAAGCACCAACTTTGATCAAGAATAAAATTTTCTGAGAAACCAATAATAAAAAAGTTTCCCATATGTTGCATACTTTTTTGGACACACTGTATAAAATGTTGATAAATAAACCTCCATCTATACCATATCTATGTGTCTATTGAATACCTTACTATTCTCGCAATTAATTATTCGGCAAATTAATTAAGAATTATGATATTTTTCACTTTTAGATTTATTATTTTTACTTTTTTATCTATTGCGTTATTAGCTTAGAAAGCGACATTTTATAATATTCTTTTAGAAACTTGTTAATTTTATTACTAGCTCGTTCTTGGCGTATTTTTCTCTAGCTCATTATTCTGATTGTGCGAAATTATATTTTCCACTTACCAAACCTCCAATCTTAATTATAAATGAAATTCACTTACAAATGCAAAATGCATAAACATAATTATTGTGTCTTAAACTTTAATTACTGCGTGGGTAAACGTCAAGAATAAGTACTTAACAAAATCGTATTTAAATTAATACAGATGTATAGATCAGTTTAGTTTGCTTCATACAAAAAGATGGGTAAATCAGCTTCCAAAGCGCCTGGAAAATGTCAATTTCTAAATGCAATTAAGAGTTAATGTCACAACTAATCGCAAACTTCCCAATTATAAGAATGCCCCATACTAGCAACGGGCAATGAACTGAAGTAATCGGAGCTATAAAACACATGAAAAAGAGTACAGTTATTGAAGCAAGAACCTTTATTTGCTATTGCCTTCAAGGAACCAATATAAGTTATAATTTGGTTTAAGTGAAAAAGTCACCTTCAGTTTACTAATTAGAAGATTTCCTAAAACTACAGGAAATATGCCTATTGTGTTTCGCATGTGAAGATTTAGAGCTATCATATTATAATAAGTCAGTTTTTCTCCTAGCATATCTAACTACTTCTTTTGGGCATTAAATACGACTGAAGTTTATGCCAGTTGTCAAATTTTCGGTGATAATATAATTTAGTTATTGAAATTAAATCTACGTGATTCCTTTAAAGTACGGAGTCATATCCTCTGGTATTCCGTAACGCAAAGAAAACTACCAAAAAGTACTTTCGCGAATGCTTTTGATAAATCTTAAAAATCTAACCTATATTAACTAATGTTTCGCGCCAACTTGAGACAGAACCATTATCGTTCTTAATGAATTCTTTAACTGTCTTCACTTGTTCTTTTTTATCATGATCTGATGCGTCTGCAGTCCATTGTCCGACCTTTAAGCTTTAACTTTATGTCCAGCTTTTTGACTTTTTCAAAAAATTAAACATCTGTTACTTAGTTTCATACTTGTTCTAGGAAATATGCCACTCTAAAACCAGAATAATCTTTCTTCAACAAAATAAAATATCTTGAATCTCCCAAAGACTCGATCTCAAATAATGGACCACACAAATCAGTGTGAATCAATGCATGTTTTACAAACTTTACTACCACCATTTTCAAAATGTAATTTTGTTGTTATAATAATTATTCTTCAATAAAAGAAAATATCTTGAACTGTCTAAAGACTCGACCTCAAATGGACTAGGACTACATAAATCAGCGTTAATCAATGCATGTTTCACGAGCATAACTGCTACCATTTTCAAAATGCAATTTTTAATGTTTGTCGGAAAGACAAACTTTACAAAATGCAGTATCCACTTCTGTAAAATCAGTATTGTTTTTGTTAATTCTGACCTCACTTGTTGTAGGTTGCAAGCATTATGCCATTCTAGTATAATTTCGATTATGTTGGCATAACCTCTCAGCCAAAGCTCAAGCTTGTCCTGCCTAGTCGATAATGTCATAGATGTATCAGCCCGACCTCATAACCAAGACCTATCTTCGCCCTCTTTCCTTTGATTATTTCGATAGACACAAATTGGTTTTCATCGTAACTTATACTCATATGATCACTGGCTAATGTAATGTATTAACTATATCGAGCACACCCATGAAAGCATTTGATGTACCACCTTGTGCGCCTCCAACACTACCACCATTTCCTTGACCATGCCGGTTCTTAAACCGGCAGGCGGTTAACGTTAGGTTTTCTGTAATTTTCTTTGGGCTTGTACCGAGGACAATTTTTCATCAAATGGCTGGCCTTTTTACATTGGAAACTTGGCCCTTAAAACTTGCTTAAGCCTTTATTCCTCTCTCATGAGCCGTGATGTTAATTGAGCCAAAGTTTATCTATCACTATTTGCTGATTCCCACACTGATATGAAATGTCTTAAATTGTCCAGGAAAGGCATTAGAACTTTTGCTATTATTATTTTATCACTTAAATCTTCCAGGTTAAGCTTGATATCCTCTAGATTTGATACCAAGTCAGCCACTCCATAAATCTTATAATCCAGACAACAAAAAATTCTGTTGTAGTGACTGCTCTCTCACCTGTTCATATAAGGATTTCAACTCTTTTCAGATTTCTGCTGCACTGGTACAATCATTTGGTCTTCTAACCTTAATATTATTGCCTCTTGTGCCTTCGACTCTATTGTTGGGCTGGCTGTAACGCCTGTGACTTTTGAGTACAATCTCAGAGCTTGCAATGCGATCTGAGCCTGAAATATCCGGCTAATCCAGTTATCTCAAGCTAATTTAGTAACCTGCACAACTCGTGTCGATGCCGTTTTTATAACGTATTATTATGTATCCTTGTAAACAGGATATGTCTTTTAAACGAATGCAACAGTGACTATGACAATATCACCGCACGTTACTACTACTATCGATTTTCACCACCGGACACTACTGGTCGGAATAAATAATTATTTCTTAAATCATGTATGTCCACAAAGGTGGGGGTGATAATTAACTTTATAATTAACCACTTTAATGGACTGTATTATTCATAGGGGTGAATTAAAACATGTATTTTAGGCATTACTTACTTTAATAATGCATATAATTATTTTGCATTAAATATGATAATACATACAAGAATTTTTAACTACTTTCAAGCATTCATCCTTTCACACATAAAACTAAATAGATAGTGTACAGGGTGGCCCGTTTAAGAGGGGCCTATACCTTATCTCGAAAACTACGGGGGTTGGAAAAAAAATTTAAATACAAAAGTTGTTCCTAGTAAAATGATCTTTATTTTTTTTGTATTGCTTTAATAGGCACTTTTTTATATACAGGATGGTCATTTTATTACATTTTTGGATTCTACTTAAAATTCTAAGCATATTTAATGTATAATGTTATACCTCTAGAGTTAGTAGTTTCACAGATATAAACAGTTGAAAATCGGTACTTTGACTACTTTTCACCTTGGTAGCAAGAAGACCATTAGAGATGGAGTAAAATTAGTTTCACATTCCTATCTTAACTTTTCAAGAGCTGTTTGACGGTACTAATTGGCAGGTGGTACCATGGGTACCAAATCTGGTACCTCTGTAGGTACCATCAGTTAGCACCATCAGATAGCTCTTGGAAAGTTAAGATAGGAATGTGGAATTCATTTTACTCCATCTTTAATGGTCTTCCTGCTACCAAGGTGAAAAGTAGCCAAAGTACCGATTTTCAACTGTTTATAGCTGTGAAACTACTAACTCTAGAGGTATAACATCATACAACAAATATGCTTAGAATTTTAAGTAGAATCCAAAAATGTAATAAAATATAGGGTGTTTCATTTTAAAATGTGTAACTTTCTTTGACCATGCTGTATTTAAAAAAGTGACGATTAAAACAATACAAAAAAAATAAAGATCATTTTATTAGGAATAACTTTTGTATTTAATTTTTTTTCCAACCCCCGTAGTTTTCGAGATAAGGTATAGGCTCCTCTTAAACGGGCCACCCTGTACATAAGGTTAACTATTATTAAATGTCTAACTAAACGTCTTGATTATTTAAATCTATAATGAACTAGATACCTCGTGTCTTTACTGAGTTCAATTAACGTTCTTTTTCAACTAACTGTCATTCCGTTCACACAAAATACCTTGTAATTTCCGTATTCTTCGATTCTCTCAAATTAACTTTACCAGGGATATAGGACTACGAACATTTGATTCGAATCTTGAGGTGGGGAATAGATTTCTCTCCTACAAATTTCCATCTGCCATTTTACCATCTTCTATCTTTAACAGCAGAAACTCCACGAGCCGTATTATCTCATGAGAATGCCTTAAAACGCCCAAAAGAGTTCTTTGTCCAAGCATGGACAAAGAGAGCAGAGATACACCAAATATTTTCTAAATATCTGTGCAAACAAATGAAAGAAACTACTAAACATCTTAGCGTCAGACATGGCAGCGACAGGGGCTGATGTCTTCTTCTTCTTCTTGAAATTCCGCTCCTATCGGAGATTGGAAATCATTACCACTACCCGGACCTTATCAATCGCCTGCCTGAAGAGTTCTGCGAACGTGCAACCAAACCACTCCCTCAAGTTGCGCAGCCAAGAGATTCTTCTTCTGCCAATCGCTCTTTTGCTTTTTTATTTTGCCTTGAATAATTAGCTTAAGGATTTATCTCCCCTCAGAACATGTCATAGATATCCTAATTGTCGCGTTTTTATGGTGTTACTTATTTCTTTGGCTTTATTCAGTCGTTGTAGTACTTCCTCATTGGAAACCTCTTCAACCCCAGGTATTCTCAGCATCCTCCTATAACATCGCATTTCAAATGTTTCTATGTTCTTGATGTTTTCTGATTTAAGTGTCCAAGCCTCCACTCCATACAAGAGAACGGAGAATATATAGCATTTTAGCATTCTGGTTCTCAGTTCTAATGTTATATCTCGGCTGCAGATTATTTTATTCATTTTTATTAATGCGCTGCGAGCTACTTCAATTCGACACTTGATTTCTTTTGTGTGTTCTGCTGTTTCAGTTACCCATGTGCCAAGGTATTTGTAAGAAAATACCCATTCCAGGTTGTCGTTATAGATGGTCTATTGTGATTTGTGTTTTGGTTTTTTGAAGTTGCCATGACTTTGATTTTCTTTAGTTTCATATCTAGGCCATATCTCTCACAGAAAATGCTTGTTAACTCAACCAGATGTTGTAGGTCTTCCAGACTGTCGGCGATAATAACGATATCGTCTGCTTATTGTAAGTTGTTCATTATTTCCCCGTTTATGACAATACAACCGGTTTCTCCTGACAGCGGTTCTTCAAAGATGCCCTCACTATACACATTGAACAAGAGAGGCGACAATACACATCCCTATCTAACGCCTTGACATATCTTAATCTTCTCATTCAGATCTTCTCCGACTATGACTCGTGCTGTTTGGTACCAATAGAGATTGGATCTTATTCTTATGTCTTTGCTATCGATGTTTTTTCTCTTTAGTATCTCTAGGAGTTTTGAATATTGGACTCTATCAAATGCCTTTTGAAAGTCGATAAAGCAGATGTACATATCATGATTCATATCTAGGCATCTTTGTCTCAATACGTTCAGTCCGAAGAGCGCTTCTCTTGTTCCCACACCATTCCTAAAACCCATTTGAGTGTAACTGATGTCTTGTTCTAATTCCTTAGAAATTCGGTTATGTATGATCTCTAAAAATATTTTCAAGGTGTGACTCATTAGGGCAATGATTCTGTGGTCCGAACATTATCTGGCTTTATTTTTTTTGGCAGTGTCACGAATGTTGAGGCTAGCCAATCGCTAGGAATTCTGCCCGTCTGATGTACTTAGCGCCAAATTCATATAAAGCGGTGACTGGACCGATGAATCAAGGTTGAGTGGTTGTAAGGCACTTTATTACTTCTTTCTTCGACTAAAACTTAAATTTTGACAAAAATAACTAAGCATCTTGGCGTCAAACACGGCAGCGACAAGGGCTGATGTTTTTGGTGCCAAACTTAAACAGAGCGGTGACTGGACCGTTGTTTTACGGGTGAGTGTTCGTCAGTTTTCCTACCTGAAGATGCACGGGAGCGAACACATTTGAGAGGGTAGAACATGTTCTTTCTTTATTTGACATATTGTTGTTTACACAACACTGACTGAGACAAAGATATATTAAATTTAGAACGATTAATATCGATTTTCTTAGTAACTGAAATACAACGCTTTAAAGGCACACATTGTTGTTTACCTGGGGCAAAATAAATATATTCGAAGTTTAATTATGGATCATTCACACTACGGACATACAGGTTGTTATCAGCAAACTATACGGTGAAAAACGAAAGTTAATACATATGTTGGGGTGTTTCCCTAACAAGCACTATTGCCGTTATCGATATTATCGCCCATGCCTAATTTACCACCGGTCACGTTACCCGCGTTTTAAATTTTAACCTAAAAAAATCTCTAGAATTACTTCTTCAGATTTAATACTCCTCTGTGTCCATATTCAGTTACGAAGTGTGTTCTGGGAGATAATGCAAATACTTTGGGTAAGGTAAGCATTTATATATTCCGTATATCTGTTTGGCACTTAGGCGGCGGTTACATTGGATAAGAATTCGTACGAAAATTTGCTCGTACGAATTCATGCGAATTCGTAAGAAGTCGTAGGAAGGAAACAAATGCGTATATTGACATATTTGTGGTTATATTGCTTACGATTATTTCTTACGAATTCGCGAGAGTTCGTACGTATTTTCAATGCGATCAAAATATTTTGTTTTTTTTGATAGTTGTTCGTACGACTAACTGAATTCGTTGGGCTTTAAGTGAGATGGATTGCAAATTACTGATTACTCTGGTTCACGAACTAAGATCCCTATAGGATCAGAAAAGCAAGTAATACCATAATAGAAAGTTAAATAAAAAATTATTGAAAGGAGCGGCTGGAATTAAGCCAGGAGGTAGTTATTTCCATTTGGGTACTTATACATATATTTATTCAATAACAACTTTTAATGTTTAGCAAAAAGTAAGTTCAAGATATATTTATTTAACAACAATTTTATGTTTAACATAAAATATCTATATTACTTAGGTACGTTTGACAAATTGTTTTTATGTTTGATAGTAAGTGAAATTCCACACAAATCAACCCATCATGTGCTTCTATTTTTTCAAATGAAAGATAACTCAATAATGGTGATGTTCCCAAAAAATTAAACTCTGAGATTGAATCCATTATCACTTTATATTAAGTTAATATTCGTACTGTATTCGTATAAATGAAACCGAGCAGTGTAACCACCCACGTCGTAAGAATTCGTCATAACTGATTCGTACGAATTCTTACGAACAAATTTTCGTACGAATTCTTATGCAATGTAACCGCCGCCTTAGCGCAATTTAATTGGTCAGATTCGAATTTAAAACCACTCAGAGTTTGAGTACGATCGGTGCCAAACGGAGGTTGGAACAGTTTATAAAGCAGACGCGATGTTTAGTTGTATTTAGTAGAATAATAGAATTATTCTTCTTCTTAAGCCTTTTCTTGGCAGGTTCTCCACTTGCTGGACGGCCAAAGGGTATTTTCTTGCTAGCCAACCTAAGCTAAAAACGCCGGTCAAGCCATGTTAATAAGGCGCGTCTGTTTTTGTTACGACATTTCGGTACGCCAGTTTGGCATCGATTTGTATGGTGCTCATTCACATAACTAAAACACCACACTACAGGACAGACAGGATCTTAGACATCTACGGCATCAATCTCCAGGAAACACAGATCAACCCATTGTAGTGAATCCATGCACAAAGGTCACTAAGAATATTCCCACATAATTTCTATTTTCTAAACTGAAAATAAACCCATTGTTTGTAGATTTTTTCAATTTTATATTTTACACTCTAGCGCATCTCCTTCACTTGGGAATAAATATTAATATCATGTTTCGAACCTCTAGACTCTGAGTGCATTTTAAAGTTTATTTTTGATACATTCATTTACAATTAACAAACGCAGACTTAAGTGTAAATAAATTGTAAGTAACTTTCGTGTTAGTGAAACGGCTTTATCGCTGATAGGCATTGTGGCTTAAACCACAATTCATAGTCTAAGTTGTTAGGATTTAAATCCTACATTACAGATGGACTACACTTTAAATACTACTTTAACGTATATTAAAAGCAAGTTTATCTTCCATGTGTGAGGTTACTAACAGAGACACGAATATCTTCGAATTCTGAGAAAAGTTTTGCTTTACAGATTGGGATGGGAGTAATTTATTTTGCTGTTTTTCGTGCTTGTATTTGTTTTATTTTGTTTTCCGCTGCGACATTATATAATTCATCCCTCCTCACCTACTACATGTTTGTTCCGTTTAATTTTTGGTCCCTTAAATGAATCTTAACATAATAATACGTACTGCATAATCATCGAATAAAATGTGTTCATGAATTTCATAAAAAATACTATTTCAATAGAAATAATGGCACCTCCTGCAATGCAAATCCCAGAATCATCCATTATATCCTTGGCCACAACGAATAATAAAAGAGTAATAAAATACGGCCTTCTACTTGATTTGGCAACAAAGAAAATAATATGTTGGAATCCGAACCACATGGGCCTTAAGCCTATAAATGTAAAACCAATTGAGTGAGAAAGGATGGAATTCGGGTTTATTGGGCATACTTTCCAATAAATTCAAAGAGAAATGTTGGGTTGACATGATACGGTGTGCTTAGTTAGCTATTTCTAAGGATATAATGGGGATATTGCTTTTTTTTGTCCTGACACTTTTCTCTTTAATTTATTTTTATACCAAATTTCATTATTTATTCCAATCTAAATTGGATGGTGATAGAGAAAAATAAACCAGCTGTCAAGCTATCATTCCTGAGAAATAGCTTAAAACATGTATTTTTTTTTTATTTTTACAACAACTTATTCAAAATAATTTTTGCGGCTCGAGGTGAGTTGTAGTGACCAGTGCAATAACTAAATTTTTTTTTCAATTTGGAGAAAAACGTGGAAAATTTAAATTATATATAGATATGTTTTTTTAACTAATTTGAAAAAATATCCAGGTGCTTGGAAGGGACGTGCGATCCACGGAAGCAAAGTATCGCTTCCTTTAAAATCATCAACCAAAAAAATAAAATAGCATCGTAATGAACTGCAACATCTTAAATATGAAGGTCCAGCCAGCTTAAAATAGTATGCCTTGCCAATACAGCTTCGACGTATATGCGTAAACAGCATTTCAAGTTAAATACATGCATCGAGAAAAGACATTAGCACATTACTCTATCTCTGTCATACGGACAACAATGCGTCCAACATTTTCTTAATACGTTTCTCTCCCGTCTCTGTCAGACCACTCCGAGTTTCGACGAGCAAGATCTATAATTGCTTCTCGGTTTACATAAGAAATTTTCGGGGTCAAATGCTAAAGCCTAGAGGTTAAATTTCGAGCGCTTTACCACCGAATAAGCAGTTGCGATGACTAAATACGCGTTCTAGTGATGTTTGTACTTGTATAGTTTGCTGGAAACCAGTAATTAATTTTTTAAATCGAATAGATTGTATAGGTAGGGGCAAGACAGTTACACACAATGGCATCTTCGTCGACTGATTTTTCGAGAAGTAATTTATGAGCTGTTAGGACCGTACACTTTTGTATTGTGTAGATAAAGGGTTCAGCTCTCGGGGACTGCTAAAAATCAAGCATAATAAATAAATATAAGTGAAAGCCTGAGATGAAAAACGAGAGGAGAATCCAATTACACTATATATATGCGAATTTTTATAAATTGCTTCCCTTAATTTTTTTTAACTTTTTCGTAATTTCTATTAATTGTAAATAGATTCTGACAGGTTCTTGAACTGCCAGGATTCATATTCAAAAACAATCATCTCCAAAATAAAAAAGGTCGGTTGGTTTATTATTCCATTAAAAGATTAACTAAAATATAGTGATATTGGGATTATCAACTGCCTTTTATGAAGAAAAGCAAATTATGTTTTGCAATAAATTAAACAATAATCCTCTCTGTTGCAAAACAAAAAACTTTAAATTTTGTAATAATAATAACGACTTATAAAACAAAACACAATATACACATTTCTAATGCCAAGCTTTCGAGAAATGGCGGATATTATTTTAGATTTTATCTGCCTTAAACGATTCTTGGAATGAGGCGATCTTAAAAATAATCTATAAGGATTATTCTTCCTTACTTGAATTTATTTTGCAAGCCATTTTATTTTGGGTATTTATTTTCCTAATAAAAATAGCTTTTCCAAATTATACTTTTAAAGTCACTTATATCCATTATGGTTACTTTACGTGGATTTTCCTTTCTACCTATTTTAATAGCATTAATTTAGTTTTAAGGGACGTATAATTGATATTGATACTTAAGTGCTTTCTCAATATCATTCAGCAATGACATGGTCAAGTAAGCATCAGCCTACACTTACACCATCAGCAACTAAAGCTGAATATATTGCAGACAGCATCCCAAGTCTAAAGATTGCTGAGTGATGTAGAAGGAGATATAGCCAAGCCGATTATTGTTGATAATCAAAGATCAATTAGGTTGATTGAAAATCCAAAATATCACCGTAGTATCAAACATATGTGCAATACAACTCCGTTCGTGAAAAGCATGAAACTGGAGAGATCAAGCCACTGTATGTAAACTCCTACAACCAACAGGTTGATATACTTACCAAACCTCTGCTAAGGGCAAAATTTTAAGACCTTAGCGGATAAGTGGTTGTTATCAAGATTTTCTGTTTGGAAATATAGAAGTTTTGTTTAAAACAAACAATCAAATAGCGGTAGTCTTACATTATAAGTTAAGTGTTTATTACTTTTTTATGCATTATTATTACAAGCTGAGAATTGTCCATATTAATATTACAATGCTCAAAGTCTCTATTATTATTGCCAACCATCCAAAGAAGAAGAATCTTTTTGTTCTCAACCCAAACTATAAGTCTTACATAATAACCTCACGTCACAAAAGATCAGAAGAATGTCAAGGTCAGAAATATTCTTCTTCCTTTGGATGGTTGGCAATAATAATAGAAATTTTGAGCATTGTAAAATTAATAAGGACAATTCGCAGCTTGTAATAATAATAATAATAAGAACTTTACTTCTAATATAACACTCCCGCTTTTTAATTGTTTGATTTAAATGTAACTCGAATATATTCCCTTATTAATAAAAGATCCCATAAAAGGAATGCAACTGTTATTAAATAATTACAGCGATATTTGCAGTGTAGAAAATAAAACTTGCATCGTAGAAATCGAAAATTGCACAACAGGTTCCTATTGTTGCGATATCGTATAAATATTATTACGCTCATTCTGTCCTTCTAATGAGCGCAAAACCTCCACTCCAGCATAGAAGAAACTGGGAGTGAATAATCTCAAATGGAAAGAAAAATTTTAATTTTGAGAATTTAAAATTAGAATATGAATGAATCTACGTATGTCGATGCGTAGGCTAAAACGAGTTGTCGCCGAGCGTATAAATTACGGCCTAGCTCAAATGTCAGAGAGTAGGGGTGGGTTGACTTACTTAAAGCGCCACGGGCTTGTAGACAGCACAAGTGAGAAATACCCTAAAGTTGAAATATGGAACTCGTTTTAGCTTAAGCTTCACGACAAAATAAAAGAATACCAAAAAAATTGTTATTTTTTTCTATCAAGAAAACCGATCAATAAAACAACAAAAATAAGTTAGAAAATTGTATCAGATATATATGCCGGCAATTTATCAGTATTTTTAATGGAAAAATAATTACTCAAAAATTAATCAAAAATCAAAGGCGGTAATAAGCAAATACCCAAATTTTCACCAGAAAAAAAACTAAAATCAGTGATAAACAAATACTCAAATATTAACCAAAAAAATGACTAAAGTCAGCGATACGCAAATACTCAAATATTAAACAAAAGTAAATCCAGAACGTTTCAATTATTGAGCGCAGATAATAATAAATTGTATACTTACTTCAGCGGGCCTCTCCTTTGGAATATTAATCAAGAGGTAATTAAATAAAGCAGGCAAATAAACAAATAAAGAATCGGTTTATTACTGTTTAATGAAATATCACAGCTGATCATAAAAAGAAAGATTTAGTATGAGAAAATGACCAGTAATTCTAACAGATTAATTTTATGATAACACTGTATTTCAACGAGAAATAGTATGTTTTACTCGGTTACTTGAAGAAATAAATTACACAATTTATCTTAACAAACGCCGAAATATTCAATCGTAATTCACGATAAACGCTTTATGCAATAATAATAAAAAAATAGCGTCAATAAAATGTGAACGCAGGCCAGCGACCTTGCAAATCTCTACTCGTTATGTCGTTGTGAAAAATTCAAGTAACTCGAATATTCACTTATTCAAAGACTAATTTACGGACGTCGAATCATGATTCGTCACAGGGCGCCGTATTACTAACAAACTATGGTTATCTGGACCAGTTCAGAAGAATAGACGTATAGTAAAATTTTAGCAAAATTGCACAAGGAGAAGATAAGCCGTGTCACAGAATAATAAAATAATCAGAATACGAACAGAAAGAGAGGTCCGATACCGGCCGCTATGATCTCGACCACCTGTGCTTTGCGAAAAACATGGATTTGTGCCAATACGTTCTTCCAATTTCTTCCAAAGCATTGCTCCCTCTCTTTCTGTCGGTATTCTGATTGTTTCTTATTCTGTGGCCGTGTGTATCATCGAAATGGCTAGTTAGAAATAATGTCACCAAAATTTATGCCTGATACGATCACACAAGAAATTTATGCAGGAAGGCAAGATGTAAAATGTGAATGACTTTTCCTTACAGTCAGTCCTTAATTGAAATCGGGAAAATGGTTCAAAACACATGCAAGTTGGACGAAATACAGTGAGTTAATGGACCTCTACTCAAACGCTCTAACCAATAAAATTTTCAAACCATAGTTTATAAGCAGCAGCTGTCTCCAGCTGTGAGAAAGGGGGTTGAAGAACAACAACTCATTAAAGTAAGTGGCCACTTTAATGCCAAGTGACACCTTCCATTCAAATGGATGAAGACCATGATATAATATGCAGTTGATAGAAATGCGGAACAATGACCAACCATCCGCTGATTTTAGTTCCGTAGAACTATCCAGCTCAAGAGATATCTGAATATCCTACGGCTCAAATAAGCTTTCACTTGTTAAACGCATCAACCGCCATGTCCACGACTTCAAGAAGCAAAATATCGTTAATTACAATAGTTGTAATTTACAATGTAATTTTATATTTTTTAAATATTGTTTTTTCTGATAATTAAAATATTTATTTTAATATTTACTAGGCTTACATTCGTGCATCAAAAATGAACTAGAGAATTTTTACATTCAACCTGTTTTTATTATAATCTGCATTGGTTTTCATATGTTACGAAAAAGCCCTCCTCTTGCGGAGTCGAGTCTTTTCGCGAAAATATGAAAATAAACTCTTGCAATTATTATAAAAAACACGTTTCATGCAAAAATTATCCGTAATTTGCATGCACTTGTGCAATGACCCCGGATTATTGGTTTTATCAGTCGATGATTTTCATAAATAAAATATTTTCGTTAAACTTGTATGTGAAAATTTTTGTCAGATGTATTATTTGGAATTAATAAATCACTTAGCATGTTTTATTTATTATAACAAAAATTATATTGACGCATACCATTAGACTCTAGGTAGTTAACATAGTTTTAATGTGAGCTATGTAGCACTTTAAAATGCATAGCTTCATTACCCACTTTAAAAATCCAAATAACCGGAACGAAGTAGGTATATTTAATAAAAGGTCTGTTTCTCTTTTAAAGCAATTTTAGTTCTCCCGGACTTTCTGAAAGGAAGACGTTTACAAAAATATTTTGCATTTTCCAGAGTTTTCAAAGAGAGTTATTCTACTGGGCTCAAAGAAAAAGAAACAAAGTGGCATAATAATTGAAAGCTAACTACGTTTTGTTTACACTGACTGACACCGACATAATAACTAACAAAGCTTTTCTAAGTTGGATTCATAAAATTAATATATGGTGATTTATTTTCATTATTAATTACAACTTGCTTAATGAAATAAAAGACGATAAAAAATTCATTCCGTTTTCATGGTCGTCCTTCTTTCCATTATTCCGCGATAATTTTTCTCAATTAGTCTGTCGCGCCCATATGTGGAATCGTTACAATTTGTCACCAAGCTGTGTCGTTCACTGGTTACATATTCGCTTTGTGCGAACCTTTTTGGGTCGATACATGTGTTTGGCATGTAATAATGTCGAGTCGCTTATTTTGTTCTATCTCGTTTACAACAGTGAAATAATATGGACGCAAGAGACGGCTGCTAGTAACTGATAAGCAGAAAATCGGACGCAAATAGTTCTACAAAACAAAGTTTCCTGTATGTTTATTGTTAACCACTAACTATAGTAATTCATGTCATCTTGAACTTTTTAAGCTAAGGAAATATAATGAATATATATGCCTCTTCTTAATATTATAATTATTTTAGTTTTTTTTTGCAGTCCAATCTGTAATTTGCTGTAGATTGGGTTAGTACAAATGGTACAAAGGGTATACAAGCACAGCCTACCGTTGTGAGCTAGGCTGTAATTCAAGTGTTACATAGTGGCGGTGAAGGAACGGTAGTTGCAGAAATGATTTCCTGTATTAATTTCTTTATCGTACGCTATTGGTCTGAAGTCTGGAGCACAGTGCTTTCATTTTAATTTGTCCCACATTTGAAATGCTGTAAAATATTTATTTTTTGAGCTAAAAGGTCGAATAAAAAAAGATATTGTACATTGTAAGTTTTATGTTGTTGGTTAAAAATTTTATAAACTGTCAAATGTCAAAATTACTGAGATAACATATTTTTTTTAGATGATACACCCATTAAAAGAATAGTAAACTAGACAGGATAGTTACTTCCCATAAAATCCCATGTTCACTTACTATCGCCCCGTACCACACGGTCCCGTCGCCCACGTCGGTCGTCGTCGTCGTCGTCGCTGTGACGTTTCTGCATGACAAACGTGCTTCATTTCGCCATTGTTCTAATTGCATCCTCTATGTGTTCGTTGTGTTTTTAGTCTTTTTAGTGATATTTTGGAACGTTTTAAAACCATTGATAGTTGTGTTTTAGTGCTTTGAATATTGAGAGACTTGATATTTATTATATTTATCGTTTGATCCTAAATAAAATCCCATAAATTGAGGACTAAAGGAGAGACCACAGTGCCTGTTTTGCAGATTATTTTTCAGTATAGTGTTTTTACTGATTTCTTATTAAATAAGGCAGGAATAGTTGAAAAATTATTTTTAAATGGAAGCAAGTCTGGGAGGAATAATAATATTTTACCTAATATTGTAGGGAAGTTGTCAAACTGAGAGTTTTATTACACAATGTGTCACTTGGCTGTTTAGGATTTAAACAATATTTTTAAAAAAGTAGGTATATTCACGTACATACATTGGAACACAATTTTTATTTACACATTGTTTAAGTCCTTTAGTTTGTGACCTTGCATATCACCTTAGAATATCATAAATATATTAGGTCATACAGCAGTGTCGAATCATATATTAAGGATTTTTCATTCATAAGTACCCACGTTATTAGCATTATGAATGAAATACTTACTAGTTAATACACACCAATAATTATAAAACTTAGGTTTTTTTAATTTAATTTAATTTTCCTTAATTTGGACATAGAATGTTGAACTCTGAGTGCCACAAGAAAATTACTGTCATTAGTAAACATGTACAGGGTGGCTCGAATTGGTGTCTATATATGGGGAACTCGAAAACCGTAAGAGATACAGTATACAGTGTCGGTCAAATTAAGGCAAAGTTGCGCATTTAGGTGCCTAACAATATGCCGTTTAGAAAGTTTTAAAATTTCGAGTATTTACGGAGATATTCGAAAAAAAAAACGAAATTTTGAAAAATGGGTTTATTTTTTTCCTGGGCTTATTTAAAAACGGATTTCAAATTTATTTGCACTTTTGCATTGCCACTTTTTCCGCTCTATCCAATGATGATATCCAGTGTGAAATCCGACGTTTCGTCTTCAAGGGATCATCATCAACTCCCATTTTTTAAATACGATTTTCTTTTATCGTTTTTCAGATGGTATTCGCGGTATAAATATGAGTATGTGTTTTTTTTTTAATTTTTATTATTTTTTTTTATTATTTTAAATAATTTAAGGTGGGTACTTTTGAAATTTTTATATTCTATAAAAATATTTTATTTGTTTTTTGTATTAAGTGGAAAATTGGAGCCCGTATTAGAAATTAAAAAATAGTCAAATTATTTTTTACGAGAATATGGCCATGAACTATTACTCACACAAGTTGCCTAGTGCAAAGATAAAATATTTTCTACTTTTAACCAATTAAAAAATTTATTTAATAGAGAACATCAACAATTTATAACCATACTACGTGATACTATAGGCACTTTGATAGAAAAACACACCTACTGGAATTTTGCTTATAAATTGAAAATATAATTAATTTATAAGCAAAATTCCAATAGGTGTGTTTTTCTATCAAAGTACTTATAGTATCACGTAGTATGATTATAAATTGTTGATGTTCTCTAATAAATAAATTTTTATTTGGTTAAAAGTTGAAAATATTTTATCTTTGCACTAAGCAACTTGTTTGAGTAATAGTTCATGGCCATAATCTCGTAAAAAATAATTTTACTATTTTTTATTTTCATATATTCCACATAGTACAAAAAGAAACTAAAATATTTTTATACAATATAAAAATTTCAAAAGTACCTACCTTAAATTATTTAAAATTACGCCAAAATAAAATATATAATTAAAAAAAAAGAATAAAAAAAATAAATAAATAAATAAAAACACATACTCATATTAATAACGCCAATACCATCTGAAAATGATAAAAAAAAATAAAGTTCGTATTTAAAAAAGAAAGTTGATGATGATCCCTTAAAGACGAAACGTCGGATTTCAAACTGTATACCATCATTGGATAGAGCGGAAAAAGTGGCAATGCAAAAGTGCAAATCAATTTGAGATCCGTTTTTAAATAAGCCCAGGAAAAAAATAAAATTATTTTTCAAAATTTCGTTTTTTTCCGGATATCTCCGGAAATACTCGGAATTTTAAAACTTTCTAAACGGCATATTGTTAGGCACCTAAATGCGCAATTTTGCCTTAATTTGACCGACACTGTATCTCTTATGGTTTTCGAGTTCCCCATACATAAACACGAATTCGAGCCACCCTGTATAGGGTGGCTTGAATTCGAGCCTATGTATGGAGAACTCGAAAAGGTAAGAGATACAGTGGCAATAAAATCAGGGCAAAGTTGCGCATTTAAGTGTCTAACAATATGCCGTTTAGAAAGTTTTAAAATCCCGAGTATTTCCGGACATATCCGGAGAAAACCGAAATATTGAAAAATCGTTTTATTTTTCCCTGGGTTTATTTCAAAACGGATTTCAAATTGCACTTTTGCGTTGCCACTTTTCGCCTCTATCCAATGGTGATATCCAACATAACGTCTTCAAGGGGTCATCATCAACTTTATTTGTTTAAATACAAACTTTAATTTATTTATCACTTTTCAGTTGATATTGGCGTTATTAATATGAATATGTTTTAATTTTTTTTATTACTAATTTTTTACTTTTATATATTTTGCTATGGCGTAAAAAATAAATGAACCTGTCTATTAAGTTTCACTATTTTTTATTTTTATTATAAAATAAAGGCTCCAATTTTTCCCTGAACAAAAACGAAATAAAACATTTCTATGATATAATAGTTATTTAAACTATAATAAGGGATGTAAGTGACATTTACTAGTCGAAGACGATTTTGTGCACGACCGATAGCGAGCTCTGACAATATAGTTCGAGACTATATTAAATGTGCTTACATCCCGTGGAGTATATAAGATTTCTTCTCCTTCCTGCAGAATTTATTCTTGGATTTTTATTAATTTAATTCGATACTTTTCGCACGAAATTACGAAGACAGCTCTGGCCGGTTTCTATCGCGTCATAAACATTCTTATTTTATCAATAACGTCAAGCTGACAGTTTATTATTAAAAATGTGAAAAATTGAAATTGTTGATTTGTATACTAGCTAAATGGATATAGAAGAATCAGCAAATATCGCTTGTCTGTCGCTGCTGCTAGAAAAATCGAGGAAGAGGTATGAAGCAACGTCGTATCAATACTTCAAGAAATGGTGCCAAACAAAGACTGCTACTGTAGTTTCAGTATTGTACTGTATTAAAGTCTCCATCAAGCTTATGGTGTGAATATTCCATGTTAAAGTCCACTCTTTTCATAGAGGATAACATAGATATTTCCAAGTATCTTAACTTCGAGCATTTTTAAAAAGAAGAAATGACGGGTATAAACCTAAAAAATCCTGTTTCAAGCCCCCGATGTTATTTATTTAATGATGAAGGTTGTAATGATAATGGGAATTGCTGGAGCGTGCCGTTCTAATGAACTATGTTAATGGACAATGTTGAATTAAGGCATGAAGTTATAATTGTTACTATTCCTGATTCCAAAAATGGACTGACACGTAAATTTACAGTGACTAAAAGTCACGATGAGAAGATTTGTTATTTCAAAATAACATTGATATAAGATCTCACATGACGAATTTTAATCCTCGCTTCTTCATGCGAGATAAAAATGGAAAGTGCTTAAATCAGCCTGTCAGAAAAAACACGATTCCTCAATTGCAAGTAAAATTGTTAAATTTCTGAACTTTGAGAATACAGTATACTGGACACTCCCTTTAAAATACTGGAGTTGATGTCTAAGCTCTCAAGCGACATGGGAGATGGAAATCTGCAACTATTGCGGAAAGTTATGTAGCCGAGAGCGACAACAATAAAAAGAAAGTTGCAAATAAAATTTTATAAAATACAACGAAGCCAGAAGTCTCCTGCAGTACTTTAAGAGTAACAGAAAACTTGGTTAGAGATGCAGAATTTATGGAGTCAGAACATTCCATACAACTTGAGAAAAAACGAGAAAACGTTCATACAAATTTTGTAAATAATGTTCATAATTGTAATAATTGTACTATTAATATTCATTTCACTCAATATTACTCCATTTTTATAAATCATTGTTAGCTTTACGTTGTTGAAATAAAAAATTGAAGGTATCTTCTATTTTGTAGTTTAAACTTAATGAATACAGGCTGGCAGAAATTATTACTACCCAAGGGTGGTAAGTGCACTTACAACCTGTCGTCAAGGGCAATCGATACCTTTTTGGTAATTCTCACTTACGTCCTTCAAAACAGTGTCAAAATGAATTGTTTACAATACAGGGAGAGGAAAAAATAAATATGTATGTCTACAACTTGGGTATCCACGAGCTTACCGAGAACGCAAAGGGTTTTATGTATGTGTGGGATGAAGCGATGGCGCGGCGGCGGCGCCTTGAGGATTTCAAGAAATTGGATCTTGTGTAAGAAAGCACCTAGAAATGAATGGTCGACACGCCAACAGTGACGCCTATGGGGGACAAATCAGAAAATGTTAAACAATGACGAGACTCTAGAAAACTTAGCAACATTTGACCACAAATGTATGTTGTCTGGTCACACGTTATTTTTCCCTAACAAACGAGACTTTGGGGTAATTGAACAATACGCAAGGAGCAAAACGTTGTATGTACCGATGTCATTTTCAAACGCAAGCACAAAATCCATTCCACTTCTGCAAAATGCAGAGGGACGTCAGGAAGAAAAGAAACATGACGCAGATACAACCGTTTCTTGGCTATAGATTCAAGGACTACCTTTCAAAAAAGATGAGCCGTATAAAATTTTCTATAAAGAAACCCTTAACGAAAATTTTCCTTTCGAATTAATAAATATTACTGCTGCTGAAAAGGGTAGAGCTATCAAGTTAAAAACTGTTCCCCTTACCGAATTATATACTGCTTCTTTACCTATAAATGCTAATAAAAAGGAAAATATGGAGGAGTGATTTCAGTTCAATTCTCTAATACACCAGGAATATTTTAAAAAGTTTCATGGAAATGATATCATAGAAGACTCCGGCCTAACTAAAGTGAAGAAGAAACAGAATGTGATGAAAATAAAAATTAAGGTTCATTGCATTTTAAAAGATAATATTTTCTGTTTGTATTAAAAATTGTAATTAACTTTCATTGTGTAATTTTCAATTTAACACATTTTATTTGAAATATTGAAAACCATTGTGGTATAAGTTTAAAAAGGGCAAAACATATATCTAAAATAGCGTTTTATCCAATTCTTTCTCAGGGAAAATTATTTCCATGTCCTTTCTGCATATAACTGAATTAAAATTAAAACTAATATTAAAACCCAAATTTAAAGGTACTGCAAAAACTTTCCGCCTTCATTTTACAAAAAGTATATGTTGTGCCTTAGACCACTCTGATTTTCAAGGGCTCAATTACTCTCTCAAAATCTAAACTTAATTAACTTAAGTTCTTAGTCGAATTGAGACACAACATACAGTTGACATTCCTAGTGGGTTCTTTGAACTGCCTTGGACTGATTTCTGTTCATGTGTTGATGTCTTTGACACTGCTCTTGGCCACATAACCATCTTGCAGTGACGACACAGGATAGATTCCAGGGCATCAACTTTCGAGAAGCACGGAGGAAGGAACTCCAAGGTAATAAACCGGGATACAAAGTTCACCAAGAATATTCCATCCTAATTTTATTACCCATCTAAATTTTATCAGCGAGGGAGTAAAAAAATAATCATTATTTTGCACCCTAGCATGTTCCGAATCTCTAACCCTGAGTATCTTATTAAGCCTCCTTTCGTAAATTTTCTAATACGTCTAGTTAGATATTAATTATGGGAGGATCTTCTTGAACATGTTGTTCAAGCGAATGTTGGCAGCGAAGTATATAAAGAATTGTAGCTGCATAATTATTATATCAAATAGCCCCATGCTAGTCATAAATCATATCAAATATAAAAAGAGCGAAATAAGCGGAGATAAAGCTTTTAAAAATCACAGCAGAGCAAACCGAGGAAGGGCTATTTATTTCTCGCGTTCGCCCGTTTTTTGAAGCTATCCCTACCCGTCTCTTTTAAGCATAATACAAAAAGGACCGTACTTTTGTAAACGATACAAAAACAAAGTGTACAACGATAAAGAACCGTATTCGACTCAGCGCACAATGATACTTTAGTTCGGTAGATTGTAAAGAAAGATGCAACTTGTAAGTAATAGGTATTGAAAACGTTTTCAGAATTAATACACTTGCGATTTAATAATAGTATTTCGAAGTATGAGGGCAACCAGGAAAATTATGTATCTATGCACGATTGCCAAAGTAAGTCAAACAAATTTGAATCTCTATTGTCTAAGTAAGATAGGCACCAATATAATATATAAGCTACACGTTTTTCTTTTCATTTAAAATACCGGTAAATCAAAATTAACTAGTGTAAAGAATATTTCTTATCCGTTCGCCTCTGACCGGAGAATGATGTAACTGATAGGACACGCCGTAAACTTTTTACTAGAATTAAGGTTCAGGATGCGATACGAACAAAAGAAATATATTTTAAAAGTAGTCTTACTTATAATATCGTTCGAATCGGTCCGGTTAGATATTATATTGCTATATTGTGAATTTACCGTTTTGTTCCTCAATATATTTCGGAAAATATTAATAAAGACGTTTCATTAAGGACTACGCTGCTTAGGGCGTAAGTCTTTTACAGTTCAGGTGTGCGGTGTAATTCACGAGTGTCTTGTTTTGTGTGTTTTAGCGTAAAAGTTACGCCACACGAACAAAAGTTGTTTCCTAGTTTTGTTTTTATATTATAATAAGTTTTTTTTTCTAAAGTAGTTTTTACCGATTATTAGTTATTAGAAGTTGTGTGTCTTTTGTTTCTCGTATTGTGTCGTTTCACGCGTTTTTAAAAAAAATGCCACGGTCGAGAAAACATGCTCGTCGGAGTTCAAGCAGTTCTAGCAGTACATCTAGCTCAAGTTCCACGTCAAATGACGAAAGATATAGGAAAAAGAGAGGCAGTAAGTACTGTTCTGATAAAAGATCCTATACACCTACTGATAGTTCAGGTGCTAAAATAAAAAGGTTAGAATTGATGGTGGAAAAGCTGTCTAAGGAAAACGCAGAATTGAGTCACCGCCGCGAAATGAAACTTGTTGTAAAAAGCGACTGTATTCCCGAGTTTTCGCCGGATAATAAGTCATTGACAGCAAGCCAGTGGCTAGAAAAAATCGAACAACTAAAGCAAATAAATAGTTGGAATGATGTGACGACGGTTTACCACATGCAGTCTCGTTTGACAGGTATGGCCAAAAGTTGGTACCATAGCTTGGCAAATTACAACAATACCTGGGAGGAGTGGAAAGCCTTGATCAGGAAAACGTTTCCCGAGAACATCGACTTTGCGACAGCCCTAAGAAAAATGTTAAATCGACAAAAACAACCTGAGGAGTCGATGACAACTTATTATTTCGAGAAAATGGAGCTGCTGAGAGTATGTGAAATCACTGGAAAGAAGAGTGTGTCATGTATCATAGATGGAATAAGCGACCCCGTTGTTCAAAATTCCGCTAGAGCAGGTCGGTATGACAACCCTGAGGCGCTTTACGAGGAGTATCTGTTTGCATTAGCTGGTGATTCTAAGAAAATGGCCGAAGACGGGAGAGTAGAAAAAGTTTCTGCTCATGTCCCGAGAGCTGATCTCCGAAATGTTCTTAAATATAAACAAAGAAGTCGCACTAGCCCTCGCGACGCTAGTACGGGTGTAAAATGTTTTAATTGTGGCGAAAAAGGACATATATTCTCAAAATGTGCCAAACCAAAAAAGTTTTGTGGCAAATGTAACCGAGTAGGTCATGAAGAGAAGCATTGTTTTTCAAAGACCAAACGGAACGATGGACAGCAGTCTTCAAAGAACGAAGGTAAAAGTAATTATATTTGTTCTATAAATAATGAAAATCAGAATTTAAACGAATGTTATTTTATCGATTGCATAATAAGCAAGGTAGCATTTCGAGGGTATGTAGATTCGGGCTGTAGTGTAAATACTATTAGAATGTCTGATGTAATTAAGCTAAACCTCCGCCAAGAACCGACACACGTTCGTTTACGTGGTTTCGGAGGTGGTTTTGTAAATGTAAGCTCAAAAGTTGACTTAGACTTGACCGTTGATTTAGCGTCGGCGCGTACCACTGCCCTCGTGGTGCCTGATGAGCATCAAAAAGTGTCTCTAATCATAGGTCAGCCATTTATAAATAATGAAAACGTTGTTGTTGTTGTTCGTGACTCACAGGTACGACTATTTAATAAAAATGTATGTGATTTGCCTGAAATTGAAACCTTACCAACCAAGAAAATTGTTTTACGAGTTAGAGACACGGTTGTTATTCCGCCTGGCCGCATAGCTATTTGTAGTGACGAGAAATATGGAGATGTTTTTGTAGATCTTCAATATAGATGTGTTCCAACAAAGTATCATGTTATACCTCGCTGTATTACAAAGTGTAATGCAGGTGTGTTGCCTATAATGAATATTTCGGATAATCCTATCGAGTTAAGCGAAGGTTCTGTTGTCGCTAGAGGTCTCTCTTGTTTCGAACAATTCGATGGCTCTGAGGAGACTTGCTTTTCTGTTCAAAAAACAAATTTAGAACCTTTTAAATTAAGAGATTTAGATACATTAATCGATTATAACATTACGAAAGAGCAAAAGTTGCATTTAATTAATCTGTTAAATAAATATCGTAGCTGTTTTGCTATGAAAACAAGCGAGTTAGGCACTTGTAATATGTCCGAAATATTAATTAAATTGTCAGACGACCAACCGATAACGTATCGACCTTACCGACTGTCATATACTCAACGCGATAAAGTTCGTAAAATAGTTGACGATCTTCTCGAAAATGAAATAATTCAGGAGTCCCAGTCACCATATGCTAGTCCGATAGTGTTGGTAAAGAAGAAAAATGGGGAAGAACGAATGTGCGTTGACTATAGGGCCTTAAATCGAAAAACAGTGAAAGAAAAATTTCCTTTACCACGAATTGATGACCTCTTGGACCGGTTAACAGGATGCCAATACTTCACGAGCTTGGACCTAGCCTCGGGCTATCATCAGATACCTGTTGCCAATGAATCCGTTGAAAAGACTGCCTTCGTGACGCCTGATGGACAATACGAATACTTAAGGATGCCGTTTGGGCTCGTCAACGCTCCAGCTGTATTTCAGAGGGTTATGTATGCGATTTTGGGCTCTCTGAGGTTCACTTCAGTAATGGCCTATTTGGATGACGTCCTAATACCTTCCACCGACATTGAAACTGGCTTTAAACTTCTAGAACAAGTATTAGACCTATTTAAAAATGCTAACATGACGCTAAGGTTGGAGAAATGTAGATTTTTGCAGAGCAAAATCGAATATTTGGGACACGAGATCGACAGAGACGGAATTCGACCAGGTGTACACAAGATCAACACTGTTTCCGAATTTCCCACACCCAAAAATGTGCATGATGTAAGAAGATTTCTGGGCTTAGCCAGCTACTTTAGGAAGTTCATTAAGAATTTTGCCCTAATTGCCAAGCCCCTGACTACTTTAACGAAGAAAGATATGGTTTTTGCTTGGAACGAAAACGAAGAGAATGCCTTCAGAAAATTAAAAGAAAAACTGGTAACGCGTCCCGTATTGGCAATATACGATCACCAGGCGGAGACTGAAGTACACACGGATGCGAGCAAGTGGGGCATTGGTGGGATATTACTACAAAAACAAACGAATGGATCCCTGAAACCGGTGCAGTATTTCAGTCGAGCTACCACTGAAGGAGAGCAGAAGTACCACTCCTATGAATTAGAGACCATGGCTGTAGTAAACTCCCTTCAAAAATTTAAAATTTATCTTATTGGCAAACCTTTTCGAGTTGTAACAGATTGTAGTGCGTTACGAACTACGTTGACTAAAAAGGACTTAATACCAAGGATCGCCCGATGGTGGTTAGCAACCCAAGAGTTCGACTTTGAAATTCAGTACAGACCAGGATGTAAGATGAACCACGTGGACGCCTTAAGCCGAAATCCGTTTGAGAGTAGCGTCGGATACGATGAAATCCAAATGCTGCCGGTAAACGTTGATGAGGATGATTGGGTTTTAGCCGCGCAGCTGGTAGACGAAAAGTGTCGTCAACTACACGCTGTTTTAAGTCGACCACCGCAAATTGCAGAAGACAGGGAAATACACAAAAACTTCACCCTTAAAAATAATCGTGTCTACCGCAAAACCGAACAAGGTATAAGATGGGTAGTACCAAAAAGCTCTAGAAGACGACTTTTGATGTACTATCATGATGGTGCGGGACACTTAGCACTTGAGAAGACTCTTGAAGCAATTAAAAACCGTTACTGGTTTGCAAGCATGCGCAAGTATGTAAAGAATTACATATTAGCGTGTTTAGGGTGCCAGTATAATAAAAAACCTTCTGGGAAGAAGCCTGGCAGTCTATACAGCATTGAGAAGAAAAATGAGCCTATGGACACTCTACACATTGATCATTTGGGACCTTTTGTCAAGAGCGTTAAGAAAAACTCCTATGTCATTGTAGCTGTGGATGCATTTACGAAATTCACCACAATAAAGGCAGTTCCAAACACGAAGACATCCCTGGTAATACGATTTTTAAATGAGATGATAAACATGTTTGGGGTGCCCAGACGTATAATATGTGACCGTGGATCAGCCTTTACCAGCAAAGATTTTACAAAGTTTTGTGACGAAATGGGCATAAAAAGAGTTTTATGTGCGACGGCAACCCCACGAGCCAACGGTCAAGTGGAGAGGATGAACAAAGTCGTTCTTGCTGCCATAAATGCATCGACAGAAAATGAAGAACACTGGGATGAAAGCATAAGCCGCGTACAATGGGGCATAAATACCACTGTACACTCTACCACCGGGAAAAGTCCCTATGAGGTCCTTCTAGGTTATAGACCCAGAGGAATAAATGATTCATTTCTTGTCCATGAGGTATGCGAAAACAACCCTCAGGACTTGAAGGAAATGCGAGCTAACGTAGCTGACAATATGGAAAAGCAGCAGAGGGTACAAAAGTTGTACTACGATGCGAGACATACTAAACTAAAGAAGTACCAAGTTGGACAAAAAGTTCTTGTCCAGCGAGCAAAGTGCTCAAATGATGGAAAAAGTAAAAAGCTCGAGCCAAACTACCATGGGCCCTTTGTAATTACAAAAGTGTTGAATAACGATCGTTATGTGATTGAGGACATGCCTGGCGCGAAAAGATCGCGAAAGCCGTATACAGGCATATGTCCATCCGATAAGATCAAACCGTTTAAGACGGTTGTTACTTCATCTGACTCATCGGACGAGTCCAAATGTGATTCATCAGAAAAGCTTGATGATCAATTGGAGAAAGCTGATGAGATGTCAGAAAGATAAGTGATGTTTAAAAAGATCTAGCATGCTGTCGGAAAAGTCTGACGATAATGCTAGATACCAGATATCATAACAGGCATGATATTTTGTTAGAAAGTCTAATAATAAAGATAAAGTAAATGAGCTCTCAAGAGGCTCTGCTGAAAGTAAAGTTACGTTACTAATTGATTGTGTTTTGGTTATGTTACAGGACGGCAGCAGAATTCTTCCTTCCCGGGGGCGTGAAGAGTCAGGTTAGGCCGACTGTAAAGAATATTTCCTATCCGTTCGCCTCTGACCGGAGAATGATGTAACTGATAGGACACGCCGTAAACTTTTTACTAGAATTAAGGTTCAGGATGCGATACGAACAAAAGAAATATATTTTAAAAGTAGTCTTACTTATAATATCGTTCGAATCGGTCCGGTTAGATATTATATTGCTATATTGTGAATTTACCGTTTTGTTCCTCAATATATTTCGGAAAATATTAATAAAGACGTTTCATTAAGGACTACGCTGCTTAGGGCGTAAGTCTTTTACACTAGAATGGGTGAATATTTATTGCATTATCTTCCTTATAAGCAGATTCTAATGATATCATCCCATTGGAATTATTGAAAAAAGCAAATAAATGTAGCAAAATGAATAGGTTGAAATCATTCATACTGATATTTACCGCTTCAGAGTCAAAACAACCTAAATTATACCAGCAATTACAGTTTCATATCTATTCATATTAGACCGTAATTATAGCTTGCCTTTTCACAAAATGCTGCCCGCAGTAGTCGATAGAGTAAATCAGACTTATACATCCGTGATATACGCCAACAATCAAACATAATTCTGTCCCAATCAACCATAGATATACCTCGATGTTATTTGTTATTATAGACCAATTAATTCAATAGGACATAATATATCTACGTCCATCAGATTCGATGCTTTTGATATGCAAACTATAGACAAATGATCACACAACCCTGATTGGCTCATAGGTATAATTCAGTTCGACGTGGATGTCGATACGCACAGGTCCGTATTTTATCATTTGGCTTGCCCGGGTATACGGGCTAATGAGCTTGACATATATAGATAAATGGCATGACATGACTTGATATATTATGTTCACTGGTTTTTCGTTTTCAGTCAAATGAAGCAAAATATTCAGCGCCGGATTAAGCCTTTTTTCGCCCCTGGGCGATTAAAATCATTTCGTTCCCTTCCAGGCCCTGACACTAGTTTTTTATTTTTTAATTTAAATATTTTTTAATATAAAAAAAACAAATACTTATTTTAAGGTAAAATTTTTATTTTTAATTTGAATATGCTTCAATATATAAAAAAGCAAATACTTAGTTTAGGAAATGCATGATTATATTATTAAATTTGTTAACATTACTAGTACTAGAAAACTGTACCTAGAGTTTTAAACTAAAAGTGAACATTTGGAAAAAATTGTCAAGCACCTTAACATTCTTTTCTTTGTTTTAATGATACAAATCTGTTTATAATTTCATCTTCGGAAATTGAATTAAAAATGGCATGACAAACGTTGATTAGTGCCAAGTCGGTTGTCTTTTCATCTGAAAATGTGTTTCTACAGGGTGGAAAGGACCTCTTTTCAGTCGCGTTAGCCGATGGAAGGCAAAGATAAATTCTCAGTGCTACCTCGATATCAGGAAATATTGTTAACTACTAAAAAGCATAAACCTACTAATTAAATATCACCCTATCCAAAGTTTGAACTTGAACTTGACAAATGTTATATACACATTCACAGTTAATTATAAATAACTAGATGCAGCCATCAGCATTTTGTAACATATAAATACGCAGGCAAACGCCAAATTCATGACGCTTACGCGTCTCTCAACTCCGCTCAATTTACTTGCAGGCAGCACACAGGTGCGTCCACTTCTAGTTGCTCTATCCCACAACCCCATATCTGTGAACACCTGGACATAGGTCCAGGGTGATCAGGTCCTTACCTAACCTGACGTATGCACAAGTATATGGCACCCGAGGGATTCTAAAAAGAAGTGAGAGTCGAATCTACGAGTGAAGTATCATAATTTCCAGTAAAGGTATTTTTTGGGGATTTTTAAAAGTAGTGCAAGTGCCTTAGAAATATGTGACAAACTTAAATTAGAAAACTCTGAAAGACTTACCATATAAATATCAAAACGAATACATAAATAAAATACAACGCAGCTCACATAAACTTTAGTATTGAAACAGTGACCAAGGGCCTAGAAAAACTTTGAACTAAGCCTCCCTCGAGAAGATATGCATTTAATATTAATTGAGTATAGTGTATACACTCTTTATTCATCTATACACTTTAACACGCCTTTATTAATATACAGTCTAACCGTTGCTAAGTTTGTTTGTAAATAAACTTGTTAGTGGTTTTATCAATGTGTCTCCTTTATTGTTTCTTCTCAACTTGACGTTGTGCGATTACAAACTTAATCTACTCTCCTGCACGCTAAGTAAGGCGTGGCGTCACAAGTAGAAAATACAAATCGTGACAATATCGAGATTAGTTTCTCAGATTTCAAGGTTTATAGTTCTCCTAAATTTAAGCTGCCATCGTGACCACCACAAATCAGAAAATATTTACATTGAACACATTCCTGGGGAATTTTATATGTCTCTTTAAGTTGCTGGGGTTCTGTATTTATTACCTCATCAGATAATATCACAATTTTTTCCAAAAACCCAAACAAATTTAGAATGTTGTCATATGCCACTTTTATTTTTGTTAGTATAATTGTACTGAAAACATTTACTCGCATATCCTTCCTTCCATCAAATTGTGTTTCATTTGCTCTAGTCTCGTCGTCTTGTAACTTTCTTTTATTGGCCCTTTTCGGGTTGTTTTGATAATTCTGACAACCGGTAATTTTTTTATATATTTTCAAAGTCATTTCTCAGATCTTTTATAAATCTTAATGATGATTCATTCAACCTCACAACCAAAAGGACATCCGTATTTATATTTTGTAGCGTTTTACTGGTCTTCAACATGTATAAGATTGTGGTCACAAAAAGCTAGTAGAATTCAGGTTCCTAAAGTTTCATTCATCATGACGCTTCTTTGAGCTTGGACATTAGGCGATTGTGAGGATTCATTGGTGCACCTTTCCAAAGTAGATTTCAAAGCTGTATAGCCTTCATACATTGCCTTAACTGAACCATCTTGTCGTTGAAAGTTTTTTTTTGGAGACAAGTGGCTGCATCTGAAGATGAAATGGCATCTCTTAGTAGATTTCCAAACGATATGTTGAAGAGGAAAAGAAGGTATAAAACTCATTGACAAATATGGAAAATTTTGTAGCAATCAAGCAGCATTCGGGAGCACAATTTCCCACCAAATTAAGTGCAGTGCAAGGTATATAAAAAGCTAAATCGTTATGCTTCCTCATACGTGATTGTAAGCCTGCATATCGACGGGAGATATTGCTTGCGTTATCATTAGCTTGAACTCTATAATGATTTACATCTTTGTGACCAACTGCTTATAAATTTGATAAAACGTATCAACTTTACCATTCTGAGCATTGTATCTAATTATAAATGCTAGCTGATCTGTTCGGGATATATCAGGAGTTGAATCTACACTTATTGCATAATAACTATAACTAAGTGCTAGTCTAGTGACCCTAATGAATTATCTACGTCTACGTTTCGATAGGCAAGTCGGTTATCGTTATCAAGAAAAAGTACTAAAAATCAAAATGGTTAGCAAATTCAATAAAACAGTAAAAAGCCCTTGCAGATTGTCAATCTTTGAACTGACTTTGACAAGATGACAATTACAATGCCATATTTAATTACACCTTCATCTAAAAAACGTAAAATTAAAGAAAGTGCTTTAATTTTATTAATTAAAGATGAATGTGTTGCTTCAACTTCTGTTAGTTTTAATAGCACTTACTTACCTTTGCTAAAAACTAAAGTTAATAAGGGACACTTAAAAATTAACTAATCCTTTCAACAAAAATCATTAAATTCTTCCTAAGCGAATAACACCAAATTATAGATATATAAAACTTCAAATACAAATTAATTTACCCCATAACACTTAAATATCACACTAAGGACCAGTTGCCAGTAATTAAATATGGCATTGTAATTGTCATCTTGTCAAAGTCAGTTCAAAGATTGACAATCTGCAAGAGCTTTTTACTGTTTTATTGTATTTTCATTTTTAGTTTCTTTTTCTTGATAACGATAGCAGACTTGCCTATCGAAACGTAGACGTAGGTAATTCATTATGGTCACTAAACTAGCACTTGTGCGGTTTACATCCTGGAGCCAGAGCCGAAGAGGCTCTATACCAATTCAAAATAAGCGTAATCATTTGTGGAGCCAAAGGCAATCAATATCAAGGTAAAAGTATAAAATTTTGTTTGTTGAATTCTCCGTTCAAACAAAATGTAGCTTTAAAGATACATAACTTTGAACATTGGTATTTATTTATTTTTATGATAATAAAACTTTATTACACGCCCGATATTTCAACCGATATCAAAAATTTTCCTGAAACGAGGCCAATTACGCGAAAATTAAATTTTTCTCGTAAGCGTGTATATATATGTGTTACAAAATTTGTTTTCCCGTGAACGAAATTATTACATCGGTTTGATTGCAAATTGCTTACGGCTGGGACATTTTATGTGCGATTTTGGATTGTTTTCCTCGTGATGCAACTGGAAATGATGAAATGGAACATTGAAAAATGTGTTATAACAGGCATAATTAGCTCCTGAAAAAGCTTATTGATGATGATGTAAAATTAGAGAAACGAATGTGGAAAAGCCCATGTGAATGAAAATAATAGCCCAGCGCATTTTTTTTTTGGTTTAACTAAACACAGGAGCAAAGGAATTCTAGAGAAAATGGTAGTCACGCTTTAAAACAAAACAATGATATATCCACATTTTTAATTAATTATGTTAAATTTATTTTAAGTTTATACAAGTTATGAAACAGTTTTCGTATATATTACTCGAAAAACGAATGTTTATTATAGTAGGATGTTTTTAAAAATGAAGACAAATTTATTATGAGTTATGAGCTCAAAATCGAGGATGAGGTTAAATCATTTTAGTGATATTTTGATGATGATAAACATAGAAAAATATCAATAAATTATAATGTAAAAAGACTTAAATATTCGAAAAGGAGATGAGTGTGCAAAAGACAAACGGTGAATAACCACAGTGTATATCGTCGTTAATAAGAGGACTCGCGCACCACATATTTGTCGAGAAGCTTTAAACTAAATTATATTAGAAGTGCTGTAGCACGTTGATAGGTGGCTCGATCTTTCTGATTATAGTGTCACTGGTTTCGGGTTCGATCCGCGCAAAAATAATTTTGATTAAACTTAATTTTATTTATTATTATATCTGCTTCTAATAGTGGGCGACATAAATGCATCGTGACAAAAAATTTGCAGCTAATTATTTTTTTAACGCAACACAAACCACTTATATAAATATTATTATTTTATGTAAATTTGCTGACAAGAATGGTAGAACATGCTATACAGCAAGCCCCGGCCCGTCCAACGATCGATTCTTGTCACAAAAAGATGGGCGAGTTCGGACAGCAGGAGAGACAAAGATAAAATAGGGCTTGGCTTGAATCTTGAAGTAAAATTCGCCTCGCCATATTAGCGTGTAACTCTTGAAGTTTCACTTAAAAAATAATTTCCAGGTGTATACTGTTCATCAAAAAAAAAAAACTGGATAATTTAAATTTGCGTTTAATTAAATAAGCTAATAATCGAAACCTTTTAGTGGATTTAATGGGTTTAGGAAGGGCTCTCAAATTTAGATACATACAAAAACTTTTTTAGAAAGATATTTTAAAATCGAATGTGATAATTAAGTGCAATAGCATAAAAGGCCATATGTGAAAGATTGTTGGATATAAAAATAGCTTCACGGATAATGGTTTATTACTTTAAAAGGTAATAATATAACTTGTGTCTATTATGAAAATACTAACATGAAATTCGTGGAAATGTTTTCTCTTAATTTAGGAAGACGATTATTTCTAATAATGGCCAAATTGGGATATCATAGCAGATTCTGAATTTCATGAGGTGTATTATTGAAATTTGATACGCTCTAATAGTGCCCCAAAGACATATATTAAAACTATTTAAACAACATTAAATCAGCTCCACGGATATAGACACAACCAGTCTTTGCAAGAAATGGATGGACTTTTTCAATGTCAGTTCTGTATTTTTGGGCAAATTAGTTAAATTTTACCTCGAAATCTGCCGCAAAATCTATCAGAAACTGCCTCTTATCACCAGAGAATGTCTACATTTTCCGATACTGGCTCATCCTCCAGCTTCAAACCGTTTTTAATGAGATTTTAAGCAATTAAATGTATAAATCTACATATTTTAGCCTAAAATGTCGAAATATTAGAAGACTTATTTTTTCAAATTTACCATTATGCATTAAAACCAATGGCGAAGTTCTTCAAGGGTATACACTGTTCCTGCTCTATATCAACAATCTCATAAATAAGGCAAGCAATAATTCTATTTACAGCTTTGCGGACGTCAGCATTATTAAGTATATCCTCATTCATGTCGCGGACTCCAATGACCACTGCTCGTTGCCGACGCGAGCGAGAAAATCAGATTGCTGCCATCAGTGAGAATATAAACGCCATAGTGGAATGGGGTGAGGAAATCAGTGACCAGTTTAACGAAGGAAATACTCAAGTATCTATCTTCTAAAAAGAAAAACACCGCAGAATCTGAATTATCAATGACAGGACGAACACTGACTCTGACCTGATCCATAAGCTTGCTGGGGATCAACGTAGAAAACAACAGGTCTTGGCGAAATCATATCACCAAAATTGACAACGCAGCAGCAGAAATGCTACGAGAAATCTATAGAGCAAAAAAGTTGTATACTCCTCATCAGCTCTTACTGCTCTATAAGGCCCAGATAAGACCATGGAATACTGTTCTCATGAGTGGAGCTCGGCACCCAGACACTTTTTTAAGATATTGAACTCCATACAGAGGAGAGCAGTCCGTCATGTGGACAACTCAGAGTTGAATAAAGAACTTGATAGCCTTGAACATCGAAGAAAAGTGGCAGACTTATCTCTACACTATCGATACTACTATGGAAGGTGTTCCAACGAGCTGGCACTTATGATTCCGCCCAGAATTGTGCCAAACAGGACGTCGGCGTCGCTCTTACGGGACCTCTTGATCCGGAGGACCGCCTGGCTCTGGAATGAACTTCCGAGTAACGTTTTTTCCGAAAATTACAACCTACAGCGCTTTAAGTCCAACGTCCACCATCTTCTCCGCACCCCACCGCTCGTTGAGAGGTATAAGATTTTCCTTTTGTGGTTCTGCCGAATATTAAATTGCAGCTATTGATGCAGACTCGTAAATTTGCAGAAATATTAAAAATTTAGATTTTTTTAAAACCTAGGAATCGATATCAAAATATGCAAAATTTGATTCTTACCATTAAGCTGTACTAAGATGCATTAAAATAAAACATAATAGAATTTTCGAAATATGAACGAAAATCGTTATTGCACGTTTACCGATGATATCTTTTTAGAATAGTCTGAATCAGCATTTAAATAGTGGAACATACACAGGAAATCTGAAACTTCGAAACCTGATGATGCCATAAGGGGAAAAGCATCTACCATATCCTAATGACATATGAGGTAGCGCTTTGGTGTATATAGGGTGGGTCACGGTGGATGGTACGTTTCTGGCGAACCACTAAACGCATCATTTTGAAAATTTGGTCCTTTACATAAACGGATATGCCCTACCTTTCTAAAATACTTTCCACAATGCAGTGTTGCCGCTTCTACTAAAAAGTAGTAATAACTGTGATATTTAAAATGGAACACCCTATATATCATTGTATATTTGCATTGTGTAAGAAAATCTATATATATTTCATGAAGAATGTCCTATATCTATCTCTAACGGTTTTTAAATATTAAGTTTGACAGCTTGTAAAATTTAAACAGCTAAAGATAGAAGAAACCGGTTTGCACTTTCCTATATTGGTTTTTCATGAGCTATCGGGTGACACTAACTTTAGATTTAACCAGAGGTTTAAAAATCCAGGATAAATTCAGTTTACCGCAAATCACAAATCAAACGGTATTTCATTTAGGAATTTATGTGATTTCATTTTCTGTAAATTGATGAAAAATATGTAAAAAGTTAAAAATAAGGCGATGTGTGCACCACGGGCTTTACAAAGCCATAATGCCCAAGAAGCGAAATACATTCCCCGGACCAAAGACCCTCAGGCATATCCCTTCCGGGCATTATAGCCTATATAAAGCCCTTGGCACATAAATAGCTATTATATACAATAACGCGTCATTTGCCCGTATTCTCCGTTTGACAAAATAAACTAGTTTAGGTAAACTAGTTTTAATAATTAAACTTGGTGTAATTTATTATGCTATGCACCGTCAAAAAATTAGTTAATCCTTTTGTACGCTTGGCAACAATTTAGTGTTTTCATTTTCCGTTTGTTGGAGGCATTGGGTACTTGGTATTTTATTAAACGACAAACGTCAAAATATTGCACATCGTATCTCGTATCGTCGTGTAACCAGAGACAAAGAAACCTCTTTTTTTTTAATAATATTTTATCTAAGCTACCTTTTTTCAATCAGTTTTCCTTGGTGCTTTTTTAGTTTTCTCATTCGTTATACGAAAACGACGAAAAAAGGACATGTCGTTCAACATCCTAAAATGATCTTCTCGTTCGTATCTCCTCCTGGGAAAACCAAAGTGTATTATGTCCACGACATCTAAATCGTCTTCTAATAAAATTTAGTCCTCTACTTCCATTTTTAAATAAATAGTATTGAAAATAAAATAAGCAAACAAAATAAGTTTAAAAACAGCTTGCTCTATGGCACTACAGATCTCGTACAAAAGCAAGGTTATGTTTGGATCATAAACTAGTTTAACTTTGTTAAACGGTCAAAAATGAGCGTTTAAATATAAACTGGTTTAAGTCAAAAAATTTTGTCGGTGCTTACGAATTTTCAAAGATAAACCGGTTCATTAGATAAACTCGTTTATGTGCTTACGGAGAATACGGGCATAAGTCTACTAGGTATTTAAGATAGACATGATTACCATATATTTCTCGTATTTGCATTGAAGTGACAAATATTCCCAGATATTTTATATGTTTATTATTAGACTGGCTTAAATCTCTCAAAAGATTACTAGCAAGAACAATATTTAAAGAAAACCAAAAAATGCAAAAATATTCATCTAAAAGAACTGCACTTTAGGGATACCGTAAAATTGCCAGAAAAATGCGCAAAACATGTTAATTGTTTGGTTAATATGTAACGGCAAGAGTTTAATGTTCAAATTGCGCTGAGCTCTTAACCAAAATTAAATCAAGTGTCTGGCAAATTAAGTTTTTCTCCTTAAGAATTAATATACATCAGTGTGTATTCAAAAGACTCTTAAGAATCTCTCGTAAAATTTTATTTCGGTTAACAAGATTATTTTCGAACATAATATTGTCAACTAAGTAACGAAGGAAGTAATTTTCTCGAATTTAGTGCTATCGTTGCCATTATCAGACCACAAAAACTGCTCTTGGGGATATTTTTCCCACGAGAATTGAAACCCAACTAGAAAATAAACTCGATTTATGTTGTTTTATGTAATTAAAATTATATGCTTAGAAAAGATGAGAAAAATATAAATGTTCATAATAAATAAAAATGGTCTTTAGATTAATTTTTGTTGCATTAATTAAGAAGAGTGTGACGATTTTCCAGTCGGGTGCACTTGCATTCTAATTTATATCTAGCACCTAGTATACATATTCTATTTTATTATTAATACATTTTATAGCTTCGTGATTGCTAGCCTTATCTATTTAATATCTAGAATAATCCAATTACAGATACTCAGTAATATCCTGACTGATGGGATATAATTAAAATTCGATTACTAAAAAGCAAGATATTGCGGATAGATAAATCTAGTTTTTTTAACTTAAATTTGTAAATAATATTCAATTATGAGATTGCAAAATAGAAAATATAGATAACCTAGCCCCAATTGAATCTGTAATGAATAGGGCCGCCTCGATCTAGATCAAGGTTTAAACTGGTATTAATTTATTGACCTTAACCCGAAGCTGATATTCCTGTAAACTCATTGATATTTCGGATGCAAATATACGCTGGTTTACAAAATTTAAGCCTAAAATCTAAAAAGGCAATTTATTAAATATCGAATTGTAAATTAATGGCAATTAGTTTTCGAAATCTAACAAGTTTGTAATTTGAAATCTCAGTTAAATACCCTCCTGAGACCCAGAGAGGTTTTCTTTTTCGAATTACTTTGAAACTTTACAGGCGTTGTGAGAAGGAAGAAATAAACAACTTTTTTAATAAAGTTTTTATATATATTTTTTTACTTTTCTATAAAACATGGTCCATTTCATCGGCCATGGGTTCGCTTCCCTAACAAAAAAAAAAATTAAAAACAAAACAAAAATCCTTGATAAACAGATAAAAAAAGGGTTTAAAAAGCCTAGAAGTTCTTGTGAAAGTCTTTAAAACAATTTCTTTTTTGTTTTTTTTTGTTACAATTTTGATTCTTACATCTTACGGAATTTTTTAAATCTTAAGCTAATGCCGGAAAATGATGATTTCTTTTGGTCTAAATCTTAAGCTAATGCCGAAAAATGATGATTTCTTTTTGCAGATGGTGAATCACATGCCCTTAGTGATGTGTCAACTCTACCGTCAGGATTGGATCTGGTACACATCAATCTTGGTAAGTCCAAAAATAATTCTTGTTGATCTGAGAGCAAATATGTAGCAACTTTAGTTTCCAAATCGAGATATTGCTGAATCTTTCGCTTTGGATTATTCAATCTTTTTTGTCGCTTCTATAAAGAATCCAAGAATTAGCCATAGCTAAGTCAAAGAAATGTAAAATAACACTGACCGTCCATTTTTTGCATCTAGCTTGTATTCTATAATAACCTATAATTCTATCCATTAAATCTATACCTCCCATACAGTCATTATATTTTGATACAATGAATGTACTTTGCTTCCTTCTTGACCATCTTTTGCATTCGTCGCATTGTTGAGTTTTCTGTCCCGTCGAGGCTAGAAGAACTGGTTTCATATTGTACCATTTAGCAATTACGATTTTCTCATCTTCACGCAGGACCTGTTTCGATGCTCATCATCCCATTTTGCCCATCATTGTATCGCTAGTTAGATGAAGAGCTGAAGGAATGCGCGACTTCATTATGATTCCTGTGCCATACATTATTTTTTGGTATAGGTGTTCCAGTAGAGGTATAGTGGTAAAATATATGTCAAAATGTCAAAATATAAGTGCGTACCAGGAACCAATGTTTGTGTTAAGCGGATTAAAACTGATGGTCCAATTCCCAAATTTTTATAACTTGCATCCAAAACCGTATTTTTTCCTTGGTACAGTTCAAAATCAATTACCAGTCCATCTGGGGCAGCGCAGACAACGTTTTTTTAAACCTTCAGAAATTAGTTTACCTCTTACAAACTGCTTCAGAGCGCAGACACCAGTAAATGGGATCATTTGTTCATCCATAGCCAATGTTTTTTCTTTATGTAACTCCAAACATGCATTTTGTACGAACCTTCCAAAATTTACCCGACTTCATTTCTGCCGCTGTAACATCCCCATCAAGCACTACTTTCAGGTTACTTCTCATTAAAAAAAATCTATCACTTGTCATGTTTCTTGCAATAGCTTCAACCCTGGTAGTTTTAGACAATACATTCGAATTCGTGGGTAGTTCAAACAAGACATCAAGGTTAACATCCCAAAAATTTGTTTAATCTCAAGCAGTGTCAAATTCAGTGATAGTCCTTTAAGTTCAACATATCGGGCACATGTTCCAACGAGGACTGAACAGGGTCTTATTTTTGACCTGTATTTTTAAAACAAACCAAAATAGCCATTCGATGTATTTTTTCTGCTAAATTCAAAAGTTTACACAAAAAAACATTTGAACCAAAAACAAAAGCCTTACGCCATGGATGAACTGTTCCTTAAATGGAACACCGTGTATGTTGCTAAATTTTTGGCTCTCTAGAGAAATCTAAACGCATTTCGTGTATAATAACCTATACCTATCTTTAGCTGTTTACGAAATATTGACAGTTGAAAGTCGGGCATTTTGACACTTTGACAGGCTCTAAAATCTAAACCGCGTGAGATCAAAGAAAACGATTTGCTTACCGCGCGATTCTGGATGCTGTAAATAACGTTCGTCTAGACCTCGAAATATTCGGGTTGCTGTCATGATCTAATTTATGTAATACCGAGTGTTTTTCTGATACGCTGCACCTCCCCTCTTTTGTGAATGCTTCTTATTTTTGTTGTGCAAAAATCAGGACATTCGATTAAACATAATTTGCAAACGTTCTAAAATGTAAATGATAGACTATACAACATCCTATGCAATTTTATGCGGTTATATAATAATATTAATGAACTAATAAATAAAATGTTAAAAATTACAAGATCAATCGACTTACCTGTAAGGAAGATCGATCGGAATTATCCGAGCATTTCCGCCGTCCTTCATTACACTTTGTAGTATACAATTTTATCCCAACCGGTACAACTTTTAAAGAAGTTATCAAAAAGGCCCGGTCGCTCGAGCTCATCGCCCTGTTGCGTCATTACAATTTTGGTTCCTGAGATTTTTGATTACATTGCATTTGGGGTGATAGCGAGAAGGTAAAGACTGGGTCGGTTTGTAATGAAGGACGGCGGAGATGCTTACAGGTAAGTCGATTGATCTTGTAATTATCCTTCGCATCTCCGCCGTCCTTCATTACACTTTGTAGCTGCTTAAAGTATTTGCGATGTAATCTACATTAACTGAAAATTGCGATTTTCTGTGGTCTTAGATTTGCAAGGCCCTTTTATAAACTAAAATCCAAATTCCAAATAGACATTAGAGTTAATAGTATACATATGAAGGTACACATGTTTAACACTTAACTGATATTAATTTATTTGTTAACTTATTTTTAATACTATACCAATATTCTCACGTAATATGATAATGAGTTGGTAAGTAAGTTATAATTGTAACTTAATATTTATATGATTCCTTAGAAATTATGGTTCAATAAACACGATGCAAATTCAGTGGGATTACCCGCGATAGGTTTGTTATAGAATTTTGAGAATACTTTTGATTTTTCTGTCCAGCCAGCTGTCTTCTGAGTGGTTTGTAATGTAACTTCCATTCTTGAGCTGCGAAATTGCCACGTGTCACGTGCTGCGTGCCCCAAAGATTTTCGTGTTATACGGCTGGCTTTTAGTATTCACTTGACTCATCTGCTAATAGTTTGACTGCTGGCTGGGTGATAGGGCTTTTTGTGAGTTAGTATTAAACATTTTCTTTGCTTTTGTTATTTATGGTATCGATTGCATCTGCAAAGGCAACGATCTATTAGCATATTTACCGTATCTATGAATGCTGTAATTTTTGTTTTTAAACAGAAAAATAGGTATGTTCACTACCTGCAACTGCAATTGCAGAGAGTGGAGGGTACGATCGATTGTATCTGCTAATACAACGACCTATTCACCTTTTATTAACTGGTAGCACCCTTTTTCCTTTTGTGCGTTCTATGTAAATCTCTAATTATATAGCTGAGGATGATTAATAAAATAAGGTAATATCAATTTTCCTTTTTTTTTTTAATATCCAAATAGAGAAAGTGCAGATTTGTGTGAATTCATGGTAAAGTAGGATGACCCCGAAGACAATTAAATGTTTAGGAACTCAAGATAAGTTTATGGTTATTGTTATATATTTGTTGGTGCTTACAAAACTAGAAATTCTCACATTTATTGTAAATATTTCCGTATTCCTTTAAGGGTGCTATCTGTCAATAATGAAATAATCACTTATCGCTTCATTAGGTACGCTTTGTTGTAGAAAAGCTCTCTGTTTCCATAGAATTATGCCTAGACTCTAGATCAGCTTCCTTATTGTCTTTTGATTTATGAAGCGTAAATATAGATGTTTTTGCCTTCACACCATTTCGAAATAGCGTTTGTTGTACTATTTAATTTATTGAATCATACACTGCCCATTTTGTTTATGCACGATATGGCCGTTGCATTATCAATTTTGAGAATAGGGCTGTTTGAGACGGTTTTTTTCCCGTTGAAGAAACTGCAATCGGCTCCTGAGTCATTTGAAAATATTTCTTAAGAAAATTTATGTTGAGAAAAACTTTGAACAGACATCATTAAGTTTTTTAACCATCAATTCAAATCTTCTTCCATAGTGAAAGTTATCTTAATCTTTGAGTCATACTTCCTATTGATTAATTTTAATGTTAAGATTTTTTGCCTCTTTAAAGATTTTATATGTAACCAGCCATACCGTACAGCTGGCCAAACAGCAACTAGTTTTCCGACGAGTTGTGCAAATAATCTGATTTTATAGTTATTCTTTTTCCTAATGTTTTGTATGTCTTTATAAATTATTTCCCTTTTCTCTTGAGTTAAGGCTATTGTCATGTTAGTTGTATTATAAATAAACCCTAAAAATGGGCATTGTTGCGCAGGAATAACTACGCCCTTTCCGGAATTAATTATAAATCCTAAATCTTGTAGTGTTTGTGTAATTTCATTTAAACTTTTAAGCAATTCTCTTTTAAATTACCAATAAATAGCCAATCGTCTAAAGAGAGTACAGTTGTTATACCCATTAATTTTACATATCTTACAACTAGTTCCAGAAGTTTTGTGAAAAGATATGGAACTTCATATGCGCGCCTAGAAAATATGTTTATTTTGTGCAAAGAAAAATTTGCCACACCCTGATGTCATACTTTTAACCAGATGGAACGTAATTAAACTGGTATAGTACGTTGCAAAAATCGAACCTTAAAAACTTCATATGACTACTGTGGATTGGAATAAGGAAATATGCATCTTTAAGATCAATTTTCCCGAGAATGTGTAATTTGAAATTAAATTTTGTGCCGTCCTGTAGTCTTCGAGTTTAAAATGGGATGCTGTCATATACCTATTTAAGTTTTTTAAGTTGGCCTAAATCGATATTTCCCATTGAGTGAGTACGACGATAAGAATTCGCCTTCCACCGAGTTACATTCCTCGACAGCCCCGATTTTTAAAAGTTCATTAATCGCCGATTGATACTTGGCGATTTCACAGTTCTTAATGTCGCAACGTACTTTGCTAATCTGGAGTGGTGTCCTTGAAGGGGATTTCATAACCTTGTACCCACGCTAATGTTGAACTGTTGATATTTAATTTCTGCCAATTTTGAACGTATAATATTAGTTCAGGCGGCTAGCTAATTTAAATTATTGAAAAGGAGGCCTAAAACCCACGGACTAATTGTTCCTGCAATTGATAGAAGTAGTTGTTTTGGCGTGCAGTTGCAAGATTTAGTACAGTTTCTACCTCAAGATTTAATTTTGGTGGTCTGAGGACATTGCAGTTGGCGGATACTTCTCTATCATACTGTTTTTTTTTTTAATTTTTTTTATTTAGTCCCTTTAATAAGTAACTGTTCCATGTAAAAACTATCTGGGTATGTAGTTGTTTCTCATGTTGGTAAGTCTCGATTCGAATGAGTTACTTCCTCAGCTAGCATGAGAGGATCTTCTAATGCAACTGCAAATGCAAAATAATTTCCTTGGTTTAGCTACTTATGGTATCGATTGCATCTGCAAATGCAACGATCTATTAGCATATTTACAGCATCTGCAAATGCCCTAATTTATGTTTTTGAACAGAAAAATAGCTTCATGAATATATTCACTACGTGCAACTGCAATTGCAGACAGTGGAGGGTACGATCGATTGTATCTGCTAATACAACGAACTCTTCACCTTTTTGCGTGCTGCTTAACCCTCCTTATGCTATCGACTGCATGTGCAAATGCAACGATTTTTTAGCATATTTACAGTATCTGCAAATACTGTAATTTCTGTAACGTAAGGAAAACGGGATATGATGAACCATAGACAAGAACTTGCATGTTGTCTTCTTATGTAAGAGGGTTGCAATAGTATGGTGGTTATTTGTTTATGTATCTGCAAATACATAGCACTATACCGTTTTATTTTTGTCGGTACATATATCCTTTACATCGGCAAATGTAGGGATATAGTGTGCCTCTAACCTAATATACCTACTGGGGTGGAGGCTGTTGAGGCCAATTTTAGTTAAAGTTATTCGCATCTGCAAATGCGAACTTGTAAATAGGTATTATTA
>MU182965.1:0-15223 GCA_016904865.1 Pissodes strobi | reverse complement strand
ACTCGACGTTGTGCTGTTATTACACACGTTGTCGCAATTTGATGCCGATTTGTCTAAACGTGCTACAATCTACCATAATGTAAATATGCAAGTACTCTCTAATAAAACTTAATTTTTTTTATATTGGTTGTTTGAAATTTAAAATACTAATGCGAAATATTTAATCAAGCCTGTCTGGGAAACATTTTGGTTTACATAAGCAAGATGAAAAGTCATGTCACGGCTATTCTGCGATTTTTTGATGGTCATATACAGTGTCGCGGAAAAGTTTGGCTATCATCTGGGAAACTTTTATGCACATATTTTATTTAATCGACTTTTAGCATTAGGTTCCGTATGACTGAAAATCAAAAAACACTTAAGTATCATTTTTGACTCGAGGCTTGGCTCACATAAGTCAAATGTCATTTGAAACTGTCTAAAAAAGATAAAATGGCATTTTAATAAAAAAATGCGATTTTTTTTTTAGAAACTGTGACATATTCTAATTTAAAATGTTCGTTTTAAAAAATTTATTTTTATTTATTAATTTTTTTTTGAATATTTACTGAAGAAATATTTCTATTATTTCTTTCACGGCCATTTCACTAAAATTATTACATTAAATTTGGCTATTTATTTATATAATAAAGAGTCTATACATCAAAAATAAATATTTGTATTAAAATTTCTAGCGGCCTCTGGGCTATTTTGAAAATTTTAGACTAGTCTAATGCAAATTTTCAACTACTTGTGCATAAACTATTTCTGTATCACAAATCCCCTCTAAAAGCAATAAAAACTCTTAATAAAATAATAACTATTATTCAAAACTTACCCCAAATTCGAAATTTCAAGTAATAAAATATGCAAAGGAAATTAAATCAACCCAAGTTATCCTTGTATAAATAATAAGGTTAAAAATAAAATAAATACTGCATACTATAATAATACAAAATACTCTAAAAGCTATAAGAACTATTATTAAAACTAAAAAAATTCCTTTAAAACTTGCGTGAAAGTCGAATTTTAATGACACGTATTGTGCCTACTTATTAAAAATAATAATAATTATTATAATGAAAAATTTCACACTTCGGTGTGCCTTTCTTCCCTTTATATACAAATAATTGTTGTCTTTGAAAAGCTTCAAAAGTTATTTTTCAAAATATTCTTGTAATTTTACGACAGCAATTTCCAAAGGATCCATATCACTAAAGGAAAGTTGGCAATAGACCTTTAAAAAAAGAACATCGATTTATTTTGGAAATGTTTTTCTTATTTAGTTACCTACAAAATATAAGCAATTTCATTAAAATGGTTTGCATACTAACTTATTCTTTAAAGTATCCACAAAAAAATCTAGGGGTTTCAAATCAGGTGATCGCGTTTGCCAAAATTATTGCGAAAGTCTTCCTATCCATCTACCTCTAAAAGTATTATTTAACAATTCTATCACCTCGATGGTGCGTGCTGTGGGCTGGAGTGACATTTTGCCAGAACCTCAACGCCGCTCTTGTATTTAATGACATATTGTCAAGAATATTTGTGATACCCCTCGGAGTTAATATTTCCGTGAAATAAATAAAGACCACAAAGCTTTCCATTTAATATGCCATACCAAACGTTTGTCTTAAAAGAATATTGACCGTTGGCTTCAATAATAAAATTGAGATTATCGTCTGACCACCATCCACAATTTTGAGAGCATACGAAAAGGTTGCTTGAACCCTAAACATGATTTGTTTAGCAAAATACTTGTTGTTTTTTACTTCTCTTTGAATTCAAGGGAAGAAATTGAATCTTTCAACCAAATACCGCTCTTTTAAGGTGTTAATAAACTTTGGTTTGCAGGGCTTAAACTTAATTTTCTTTGAAAAATTTCGCATAGTTCTTTTCTTGGCGCCATGCCAGTCCTATTGACACTTTGTGACACCAATGTTATACATCAAGCGTCACAGATCCTTCGTGTGTTGGCATGTCTTGTTTTAAAACTGTTTTCAACACAGCCAATTTGCTTAGCTTTTTCCAATATGCGCCCATAGTGGTATGAGAAATAAATATTTTTTCTGGATATCTTTCCAGGGCTGGATGAAAGCTCCATCAGTCCGTGCTCCGGTACGTAGTAAGGAAATCGAGGGGTGCAAAATTAAAAAAAAGTGACAAAAATCGCATCGAACTTTCTGAATTAATTGGATAATTTTTGTACTAAAAGTTCGTACAAAATTTTCTTAATTACCCTACTGCTAACTGCTTTTTTAAATAGAGTATTTTTCCTCTACTAATCGTTTATTATATTATTATTATATTATTATTAACCGAATTTAAAGTTGAAAAATAATTTTTCTCTGCATTCCTCTATAAGTCACTACTATTTAAAGTTTGTCAAAAGAGTCTCTCTCCTTGGAAGGAATGTGGCATGGTCGAGCAATGTTGTTACATATCTTTATAAAGTTTAAGTTAAATATCTCTTACTAGCAAGGTAAAGCCAACAGTAATTTACCTGTCAGAAATAAATAGTGTTAAAAAACTAAGGATTTATTATTATTTCAATCCTATATGCGGCAGCCCATATTCACAATGCATAATAGAAAAATTAATATTCTACTTTTAAGAATCATAGCCGAATCAAAATAAGATTATTCAAAACTTGTTTTTGTGAAATTAATATTGTTATTTAAATGCAATAAAATAAAAGAATATCATCAAAATAATTCTAATCGAAAAATAATATGGCAACGTGAGGCAGAACAAAGCAGCTAGTAATAATTTAATTGGTTATATGCGTCACGTGTTCATCTCGTGCAGCTATTCTGTTTTTGCTTGCACCTACTGCCGCTACATCGTACACATACTGTTTGCCAAATGAAAGAACCTGGACGGAAAGAATGCGGGCAAAAAATGTCCTCGCATATTTAGATGCTGCCACATCTTTTTCCACTAATCCTAATTTATTTTCTGTCTAGTTTCCTATAGTGAATTTACATATTTAAATTTCCTACCTGAATACTTAATTTTGTTAGTTTTGTTAATACTACTGTCTTCTATTATTTACTATTTTATTTACACAAGGAAATACGGAATACGGAATAAGTATACTATAATATTTATAATGTTTATATTTTATTCGCCTTCAAGCTATTTAAAATACGCGACAATAGGCAACAGTGCGACGTTTACTTGATTTTTAGCGGGGCAGTTTAGTGATTGGTCGCAGGATATATTAAATACACTTTGACCCTAGACCAACACCTAATTTTTTTTACATATTTTTAAATTTCGGCAGCGACTTGCTTTAGCCATTGGCGTGGAAATTGCCGATGCCGAACTGTGTGGTTATTTATATTATTTGGTTTGTAGGGTCTGGTGATATATAGGTTTTGTCGATTTTGCAAATTCTCTTTTTTCACTAGAAAGGGGGTGTCCTATATAGTAGTTTAAGCCAGAAAAGTCGGAAGATCCGCTACATTTGAACCGAAAAAATGCCCTGAAAGTTCGAGTTTTGACACAAATTTTCAGCACCACTTCACAAAAGCACTAGAAATATAGACAAAACACATCTGAAAATCAATTGTCGGGTGAAAATATTAACTAGGATACATTTGCGTCGAACGAGAGACCTCCGTTTTGTTCCGGTCCTAATTTAAAGCGACTCATAGCCACAGCCCCATTAAACACAATTAAATTTTACTTGTAAATATCCATCCTCCTTTTTACTGTCAACTGTCACAATAGCCAAAACAAAGATTTTTAAGGAGGCACACTGTTGCCAGACGTTTACTGTAGTTTCGTTAGCAAAATTCATTAGAAAAATGGTGCGCTATAAGCGCAGCTTATTCACTACCAGCTAGTCATCTTGCGGCGGCGCGGCATCCTTTGATTTGGGAAAGTCAATAACCAAGTTTTGCAGATTTTAGAAGAGGGTCATGACTTAATATTGTTTTAAACGCCTGGGCATCTGAATAATACTTTTGACAGTTCGTTTAATTTAAAATATGGTTTTTCTCCTACCGTGCGTAAAGTACTCACTTTACGCACTCTCTAAGATTCGTAAAATAGGTTTTTTTAATGCCATATTTTTTGACATTTAGGGCAATGCCTAAAATAATATATTTTACGCACTAGTGTGTAAAATGATTTATTTTACGCACTAGTGCGTAAAGTAATTTAATAATATTTTTGTTTTTTCATATATTTTTCGGTAGTAGAAAAAATTTTGTATGCTACTCATGTGTAAATTACCTTTCTATTATTCAATTTCAATCAAATTTTTTTTATCAATATTCCCATTCATAAAAAAAGGTTCTCTTTACACACTTGTTGCATAAATAACTATTTTATCGTCTAAAATCCGTTTAAAAACGATTTTAAAACGCACAATATAAAAATCCGAAATTTCCGAACCTCTCAGGGCAATAGCCGAGGCTTCGGACGAATTTGTCATATATTTTGAAGCGAAAATTCATTTTAAATTCAGCTGTGGAACTGAACCGCTCAGGGCGCAGTGCCCGACACTCCAACTTTCCGATTTCGATAGAGTTGACTAGCTGGTAGTGAATAAGCTGTGCTATAAGTGTCTCTACTCTTTTTTTTATTTAGGTGGATGATTTTTTTTATTGCAGTAGCACATCCTATATTGCTCGACGAGCGGTGTGTGTGCGAAGATGTTGATTGACACGGTTCTTGAATAGTTAGCTTGGGGAACAGATGTCCTGGGAGCATATTCGCATGTAACAGGCAAGATGTCCATACGGCAATGCCGATAGCTTCTTCATATGTGACGTGCACGATAGCATTTAGTCAGATGTCGTGACTGTTACATAGGATCAACAAATAAGTCTTCAATTATTTTAACGCTTCATGCATGGCCCTCCGCTCGCTTCGCTCGCTACGGGGGCTCAACAAACAGAAACTAACCAAGTGCTAACCAAAACTAACCCAAAATAAAAAAAAAATAAAATAAAAATTTTGGGTTAGTTTTGGTTAGCACCTGGTTTCTATTTGTTGAGCCCCCGTATAGGGATCGAAGCGAGCGGAGGGCCATGCATGAAGTATTTAAATAATTGAAGTCTTATTTGTTGATTCTATGTAACAGTCACGACATCCGACTAAATGCTATCGTGCACGTCATATATGAAGAAACGTTCGGCATAGTCGAATGGACATCTTGCTTGTTACATCCGAATATGCGTCCTGGGAGTGAGTTCCACAGTGATGCAGTGCGCCAGACAAAGGAGTGCTTGTAAAGCGATGTTCTAGGTGTTTTCAGTTGTACGACGAACCGGTGCGCTCTTGCCGTCTATCGTGACTGTCTGACAGGCGTTGTCAGGGGCGGGATAAGGCGGGCAAAATCCTGGGAACATCTGCCGTAAAAGTATCTGTAAAACAGGGATTTCTCGGTCACATGTTTGCGGTGTTTCAGACTATCCAGATTCCGGGTCAACTCCGGGTCACCGACGAGACGCACAACTCTCTTCTGAACGGAATCCAGTAGCTTTAGGGTGTGCTCTGGCGTGGCACCCTAGATGTGTGAGCAATATTCTAAGCACGGTCTTATTTGCGCTTTGTAAAGCAAAAGCAACTGCTGCGATGTATACATTTTTTGTTGCGAAATAGCGTACCAAGCTTCTGGGAGGCTGATTTTGCGACGTTAGCAACGTGGTTATGTCAGGAATATTGCTGTTGACCGAGACCCCCAGTAGTCCGATTGAATGAAGATGAAGGGATGGTCGATCCTGCCATAATGATATCATTACCCGCCGTATGGTAAACGTGGCTGCTTGGATGATTGTTCAATGTGCATTTGCATCCATTCATCAGAATAAAAGAGACACTCATTCGATTACACTATTCCTTTGTATGTATATATTCGTCAAATATTTCACTTCATACATGGCCCTCCACTCGCTCCGGGGGCGTAACCAAACAAACCTAACCCAAACTAACCCAAGACATTCCCAAATGAGGAAAAACAAACTAAAAAATATTTGCATTTTCGACTGACAAATTTCAATTTTTTTTTCGGCATGCCTTGGGTTAGTTTTGTTTGGTTGCGCCCCCGAAGCGAGCGGAGGGTCATGCGTGAAGTGGAATATTAAATATACTTAAATAGTAAACAACACTGTTATTCCCCATAAGAAAATGTGCAATTTTTGGAAATACTGTGCCAGGCCCCCGGTGTCGGTTACTAAAATTTCATTATTTTCACGTTACTATTTCAATATTTTCACGTTACACCTGGGAAAGTCGTAGTGGAAGTTTGCCCTTCTAGGGCAATTTAGGCTCAAAACGCGGATATTTTTTCGGCTCAAATGTGGCGAATCCTCCGATTTTTTTGGCTTAAGCTACTCTATAGGACATCCCTTTTCTAGCGAAAAAAGAAGAAATTTTGCAAAATCGACACAACCTATATATCATCAGACCCTTAATTTGATGATATCTTTGAAGATTTTTAACCTTTCTTATATTTTTCTTGCATTTCGTGATTATTATATGCGGTTAACTAATTTTTATATATTCCGGATAACTCTCTTAACTGAACTCTCTAAATTAAAATTTTTATTACAAAACAATTCCGAACGTTCTATAAAGAGCGTTTTGGAACATACTTGCTTCAATATTGCCTAACTTTTAATACAAAAATTGAATGCTAGAGAATTTATATGAATTAGCTACGATAAACCGTTTTTTTCCAAATTAAGCGACGTCATCAATGACATAAATACAAAACCTTCGGGAAACGAACTCTCCTTATTACTACAACATATTTATGTAATACATACAACAAATAATATCATAGAATACTATCCTTATTATAAAAATGAGATATTATTATATGACATATAAGACTGTAATATAAAAAAAAACTGTAATTAATTTTAACGTCTTAAATTAATCAATATTATCAATAATAATATGGTAAGAATATCCTCGTGCGCCTATGGGAAGGCAAGATTTTTTGCGTGCTAGTCCTCTACCCCCTTCAGTCGTTGTTAAGGTTCACTCGCTTGGCGCACTTATAGACTTATTTGGCAAACTATACCTCCATTATTTGCCGAAGTCAATAATATAGTCCCCTAGCAATTATTATTGGCCCTTTATCAGATTTTTGAAAACAGGAATTTTGAGTTTAATCCAATTTGAGTGACAGGACTCCAATAAACGGCAACCAGATATTCACAATGTATTAAGCTAAAATTAATAAATTAATAAGTGCTGCATAATTTTGTAAAATGCTTTACTAGTGATTAACACAATCTAATAAACACGGCTTAGAAACCTATTATTGCCCACATGTCTCTAAAATCGACGATCGGCCAATAATTTCGTCTTTTTAAACCTTGGTTAATAATATTCCATTAAGTGAATTTCTCAGCTACACTGTTGTTTTTGGGACGTTCCCTAAAAAAATAAAAAGGGCCATATACCTATATTTAGAATACTTACACTGTAGTTCCATAGAGGCGCAATTCTTTACTCTTGTACAGAGCGGTTCATAGGCTAAACCCGGTCCTGATCTTTCATTAAAAATGTCAGCAATCATTCGATTGGTTTTCTGCTCTCCATGAATAAGAATTAACTTAAATTTATTTTCTTTAGTGAGCATTTTTGCAATAAACCTCACTTATTTATAGTAATCACAACTTACTAATTTAATCAAAATTTGACAGCAAATACCTCAAGTTTATTTTTTTATTTTCAACCATTTATTTCTCCATAGCCAACATGGATAAATTTAATTTCCTTTTAATTTTTTATTTCATTTGACCTTTCGATTTTGGGTTAAGTTTTGAATAATATTTGTCAATTTAACAATTTAATAATTTAATGCTTTTAGAGGTGATCTGTAGTATTTAGAAGTAGTTCATGCACAAATATTTTAAAACTTTGAACTACACACATCCTAAATTTCAAAATAGTCCAGAGGCGTCTTGAAATTTTAATACAAATAATAAACACAACAAATATAATAATAAAAATGTTCTTATGTAAAAACCCTGTATTGGATAATTAAATTTCGAAATGCCATTAATCAGATCAAATTGATTTTATTCTACATATAGGGTAATTATATATTTGTATTAACTTATATAACACTGCTGTGGCCTAGCGTAGCTGTTTTGATCATTCCTTTCTCTTAGGAAACCATCAGGCACTTTGTAACTATATCCCTTTTAGTTGATAAGTGAACCACAGATCGCTTAGGCTTGATCAAATTACTAAAATAGGATATTATGCTATTAGTATAACTTTGCTTAATTAAGTAGAACGGCCAGCAAACCGTTCTATATTTTTTGAGAGTTGGGTTAATTAAGCATACTGTAAAGTCTCATTAGATCCGTCAAATTCATATTTTATTTTCGGTTTGAATATTTCATAACTTTTTGGGACCCACGCCCCCGGTTGATTAATTTCAGTCACAGGCTGATCATTTCTGATAACTTTTTGGAACCTGTGATATTTATCTTTCCACGCGGTTGGGTAGTAGGAATGGGCTATCCTCCCGTAATTGTTGCTTTCGATTTAGATTTTTAAAGGTGTATCATTTTCGTAGGAGCATTTCATAGCATTTCTTAAAAAATTAAATTTCAGCTCATTAATTGTTGTTTTACAACCAAAATAAACGAGAACTAATACGTTTATTTTCTTAGAATTACCCCTCGTTTTGAATCGTAAGTTTCATTAGCCATTTTCTCCACCCTACAATGTTTTTCTCTAATCTCGTGGAAGTGGAAAGACAAATTGACTGAAACCGGTGATCTAGTTCTTTTAGAATACTCTTCGGTGATAAAGGAAGGTTTTTGCCTTAGTGCAGCCATAGTGACTCAGCTTCTAGTATTGAATTTTATATTACCCTTCAAGGGGATATTGTGTTCAGCTTCTAGTTTGTGTTTTGACACGACCGATTTATCAAGGTTTAAACACTACACTATGTAAGCTTTTTTCTCGAATTAATTTTTTCTATCGCTTGTGAAACACGTGCACGCCATGATGCTAATAGCTCTTTTCCATTATTTCTAGAGGCTTTCCGAGCTCATCGCGCGAGATTGAGGTTGAATTCAAGCCACCCTCCGACTCCAGCGAGGTAATTATTGCAAATTTTTTTTTGTCTAATTTAACGATTTAATTGCCTTATCTGTGTTAACCTTTTTTTCGTACATTGACCACCATTTGCCTTGGATTCCATGAGTTATTTTATATATTCCCTTTTATCATATCTGAATTTTTATTTTAATGTGACATATGGGGAAGTTTATATTTTTTTGGGGTGATTCACTATTTCTTTTTTATATTCACGTTGTCTGTACCTTAGTATCTCTTTTATTTGCTGATGGTCATTGAAAATCCATTGATAATTTTTGGGGGGTTTGTTTTATAAAGAAAATATATTTATGCAAGGGGGGATATAGTTTTTTTCATTGAAATTAGGGGGCTTCGTCTAATTCATATTGGGTTATTACAGGGTTCTATCACCGGGCTACAGATATTATCTCCGGGCTATATATACCACAGCCGATTTGCCGATTTTGTCTCCGGGCTGTTCCACAGCCAGTTTCATCACTACCGAGGGCTATCGAGATCTCTACAGGTGCCCGGCGCCTCCACCAGAGCTTGACGATCAGATCTAACGGGGTATTGTACAGAAGCTTAGTTATCTACTTTTTGTTCTTCAATTATTATGAATTTAGCACTGTAGATTGTGCCTTAAAAGAGCCTTCATAGTTTCGTTAAATCATTTAATTGTCTGGTCAATTGATAATCGTTCCTTTTAATATTTAAATATAAGTTTAGTTCTGTCGGCCAAGTTTAAGATTGATTATTTTATTTATTCACTTATTTTTCTGCCCGATTGATATAATCGCTCTTAATCTTTTAATATAAATCAAGCATTGACAGCCAAGCTCTAGGATAGCTTTTATTAATTTTATTCTTCATTTATTCATTTGTTTATTGGTCTATTGATATAATTATTGTGGTCATTTATCAATTGATATTGTCATGAATAGTTTAGGGGGTAACGCGTTTCTTAAAGAATAACTTCTCAGAGAAGAGCCGCGTTGCGATTAGTACAATGACGGGGTCTCAATGCTTCCTTTACTCTACCAATGTATGTTCTATTCGTGAGGACACGCCTTGTTCAGCGTGCCGGGGGGTAACTGAGGTAGACAATGATTATTGGTCAGAAAAATGAGATTCTATTATACCCGATTACTACGGTGCGCATGTTTTCTCGATTTGAGATACTGCTTATAGGTCGTTGTCTTCTGTCTTATAATTTATAGTTTTTCTTAAGAGTTGGGTTTTATTTAAAAGCACTAAAAATTTCACTAAACTTTTTAACTGACTATTTAGACACTTGTCTTTCTCAGCACTCTGACAAAATTCTTGTCAGGACTTTACTATGGAGGTTGTGAAACCCCTGGTCCTAGCAGTCGTCAAGTGGCTAACCGGTATCAGGCTTGGAAGGAATGGACTAGAACCTAAAGCAGCCGTATGGCTAACTTTAAGAGCGGATAGAACCCGAAGGCAGTCGTCAAATGGCTAACCTTGGGAGCTGGAAGCGAGACTAAAGTCTGCCGAACTGAAGGTTCGTTAGCGTATTTATACTAAAAAAGTGATGATCATGGCGTGCTTAAGGTTCAAAATCGCTCCCGTCGATTGCTCGCGTTGTTTATAGTTTGTTTTTAATGTTTGTATAACAATCTCCAAGTTCAAGTTCAAACTTACGACAGGGTGATATTTCTTTAGTAGCTTATGCATTTTAGTAGATCACAATATTATTATCGCTACATTTATAATTGATGCAGCCACCTGCGCACGCATACATATATGTAATAAGCTAAGGTAAACCAAAGTGATCACTTAGAATTTTAGTGTTTAGAGCGTTTAGTTGTAAGGCATACAGTACCAAGTTAACAACAGAATTGGTCTCTGCACAATCCTTATATTGTACCATTATTATTACACGGAAAAAAAATTAGTATTCAATACGACAATTGTAGAAAATAGCCCTATATTTTGCGCCTAAAATGGTACTAGGCATCAATCTGCAGTACTCATTTCTATACAATTATATTTAGATCGCGTAGTAAAATCTACCCAATTTTGTGTGAATATTTCTTAATCACTATATAATAAAAATTATAATAATTTTTGTGGTAAAGCGCATCAAATGAACTAAGACATTAATGCTTTATTTTTGTTGCACTATTCTGCCTATAAATAGTTTATATGGCTATTCTCATGGTTTTCAATTAGCACATTGAGTTGTAGTACTTACTCTTTCAATAATATATAGATTCACGCAACAAAATTGATGTACTCTTACTACAATTCTAGATTATCAGTTCTTACAATACTATACGTTTACAGTTTTCAGTTTTCCGACATTTGTATTTTTCACAATTATGGGCGCAAGAGGTACTCGCTGTTTCGTTGAAAACTTACATAGGTACAGTAAGAATAATAATTGTTTACAATAATTGGCAATACACATATTTTCCAATAGTTTAATTATCGATATGAGTAGTATTAATATTTTAAAGGGTCAAGATAAAATTTGGCAACCACGAATTTGGTCATCCACAGGCCTGGTGCTAAGGTCACAATTCACAAGCGGCAGGCGCGATATTGTCCCATAATTTTAAAGTTAATTTATTTCTTATTGGCTTATCGGCATTTCATACTTAAAATCCAAAATAATTTGGTAATTTTTACTATAACTTTTCAACACTTTAGTACAAATTTCTGTAATATATATTTGCGAATAATTGTAATACAGAAGTAATAATAGTTTGGCACTTAACACAATAAAGTTTGGACACTTAACGATATTTCAAAATATTGTGGAAATTTTTACCACACAACAATTTGAAAGTTGATTACAATTTTGTAGCATATGAATTCTCCTTTTAAGTATAACTTGGGTATAATATCCCTTTGACACTATTTACTACAAGGTTATGTACTACGTAACCTAATAAATACTTTTGTTTGTAACAATTTCATAGAAAACTATTGTGGGAATATTAACATTAAATTATGTGGTTAAGTAACATATTTGTGGAATAGGGAATATTTATTATAATACTGAGATTACAACAATTTTGTAGAATATTCAAACACGACTCAGTACTAAAGCTGATATTAATAAGTACTGCATTAATCTTGATACAATTTCCTATTACATAATATTAAAACGAATCGTTCTTTTTTCAGGAAATATTGTAATGAACTTAACAATTGTGGTTCATACTAAAGCAAAAAAACCAATACAATGCTGTAGGAAAAGATTTAAAATATTTTTTTTCAGTGTACTTACTTAATAGTCTCTGACATTCCTTCACCTGTTAGATTCAACAATTTCATAAATATTCTATTATACATTTTCTGAAATATTCTTATAAATAAAAATTCTTATCGCCTATAAACTACAAAAATTTCACTGTAAGATTGTTGCTGGTGGCGCTCTACGACTCCACTCCAGGAGCCGGGCATTGCAAACACGACTCTCCGGTGTTAGGCTTGTTCTTAATCAAAATCTTTACTTGCCTGCTAACTTTAATAGGAAAAAAGTGTTGCAATGAAATGGCCGTGGACAAAATCTAAAAATAAAACTTTTTAGGATATATCAAAAAATAAAAATAAATAAATAAAAAGAAATTTTTTTAAACGAAAATTTCAAATTGAACTCTAAATGTAATTTCGAATCAATTTTTTTTTGTATTAATTTAAAATAATACCAGTTTTCTTTGTCTGAAATTATCAAATGACATTTAACAGGAGTGAAGCAAACCTCAAGTCAAAAATGTTAGTTTTTTTTTCGTTTTAAGTCATGTGGAACTTAATGCCAAAAAGCGATTTAAAAAAATTTATATGCATAAAAAAGGTTTCCCACATGGCGCAAATATTTCTGCGGGACCTTTATTAAGATGACTATCTTTTGGCTAAGTCCGTGAGTAACATTAGTTTTAAAGTATTTTATTTGATAAGATAATTAATTGTAATAAAGCAATGTTTGTGATTACAGCAATTAGGGCTGTATTGATAGAAACAAAGTCTGTTGTCCCATTTGCACGTCAAACTGGGAAACATGAAGAACATTGTGAGAAAAAATGTCAACTGCTCAGATTAAGGCATGCATTTTCGTCCGTCCGAAAATTCATGAGTTCCTAGGGATTGAGAACTTCGTATAAGTCCTACGTCAAACTAAGGCGTATACGGAACATTGTGAACCTTATTTCATTAGGACATTTTATGGTTTGCCGCTGTTACTTACGGTGGAATAGATGGACATATTTCACCCACTAAAAGATGTATCTTTAAGGTGATTTCGTTATATTGCTTGTCTTGCAGTCTCATATAAATAAGACACTAGCTATCCTAAGGACTGCCCCAAGCCCCAAGTCTTATAAACTGCTGATAAAAATAACGAAATAACATAATTTTAGCAACATTTTAAATTGCTTTCAGATCGTGAAAGGTAGTTTCAATAAAATTTCAAAAAAATGCTCCTTTGCGCTAACAAGAATATTTCGATATTACACAGGGCTGAGAAGAAAGGGGTTAAAACTTAAAAAATTTAGTCTGTTGCATTTGCCTTAGCACTACTTGTTTATTATATTACATCATAGCCGTGATTTGAAGTCCAACTCAATATCTCGAAACGTTTTAGTCCGTGTTTAATTGAAGCTCTTTCAAAAAAATATATATTACTTTTTCTCGAAAGTGAAAAAGAATTTCAGTATCATTATAAAATTGTTACACTTTGTAAAAAATTGACGGATTCTGACGGACTATTCAGATGCTGAAAAATCGTTTCATTTAGACTACATGTCAGGAAGTCGTTCTGCTCTAATAAGGATATTTGTATATTATACAGAGTGGATAAGCAGTCGTGCAAATTCATGAGTTCCTGACGAATGAGAACTTCGCAAAAGTCCTACGTCAAACTGACGCACATACAAACTTATGTGAAACCTATTACAAAGCTATTTGAGCAATGAAAATAACTTTTCAGGTTGGTGGAAAACTTCAATGTGCTTGCTGCTACTATTTGACATTGAAAAGAAATAGCTCTGCTTAACGATTAAAAAGAGTGAATAATAATAGACGAACTATTAAACACATTGAAATAAATTTATGTTACTTATTTTAAGCTTGGTATCGGGGCTCCAAATAAAAATCTAAATACCATGTTACAATGGACGATCTGGCTTTAACGAAACTAGAGAGAGAGATACTGGGAATTAATTTAAACTCCAACATATTTGTAACTCTGTCACTCGGAACGATTTCAAGCGACACAAAAACAACTCATCTCAGTGACATGGCAATTATTCCAAGCGTCAGATTATGAACTTTTCGAGCAGAAGTTCGCCCCGCCTTGTCATGTGTTTTGATTTCCGCTATGGAATTATTAAGATTATTTTAATGAGTAGGTTTCTGGTTTGTCGATGTTACTTACGGTGGGATTGATGGACATGTTTCACTCAGCAAAAGATGTATCTTTAAAGTTATTCTGCTATTTTAATTTCTTGCTTGCCTTGGAGTCTCATATGAATAGGACAGTAGCTATCCTACGGACTGCACCAAGTCATATAAAGTGCTGGTAAAAAAAACGAAATAACACAAATTTTAGCTCCATTACTCTAGTATGAGCTTTACAGATCCTGAAAGGTTCTCTCATTGGGATTTCAAATAAAAATACCGCTGGCTGAGAAGAAAGTAGTTCAAAAATTGAAAAAGTTCAACCTGTTGCATTTGCGTTAGCATTTGTTTGTTGTATTACATCATAAGAGTGATCTGAAGTCCAAGTCAATATCTCGAGAGGTTTTAGCCCGTTCTTAATTGAAGCCTTTATGAAAAAAGTTTTTTTTTCAAAAGTGAAAAAACAATTTGTGGATCGTATTAAAGTTGCTGCACTTTGTAAAAAATTGACGGATTCTTCGGATGCTGAAAAATCGTTTAATTTAGACCACATTTCAGGAAACCCTCTTCCTCTAAAAAGGCTATTTATATATTATAGAGAGTGGTGATGAAAGCCGGATAGATCTTTCATTAATACTTCGATGACCCACCTCAGACTCGCTGCACTTTCGCTACCCGCCTTAGGGTGCAGCTTACGAAATTAGCAGCAAAATCTTGAGGCACAATCTCCTTCCCTGCTATAATAATTGCATTCGCTAAGCCGTCCAGATTATTATATTAATACACTCTCTGGTTTAACCTTCATTTTATTTTA
>MU182964.1:228675-248152 GCA_016904865.1 Pissodes strobi | reverse complement strand
GTCAAAACATTACCTTAAAAACAAATATGGAGGAAGATGCTCCAAAGGAGCCACCAAGCCAAGAAAGTAACATAATGGATGAAACAAAAAATTTGGAAATAATTTTGGAAGCACTGGACAATATAGAAACAGCAACAAGCAAGGAGGTCAACAACGCATTGGTGTACACCACCTTAGAGCGGAAAGTAGTAAGGAATTCAGTTTTAACATTGCACAAAACACTGACTAAAATGGTATATCGTATTGGTCTGCTAGAGAAAGAAAACATATCACTTAAAGTTCAACAGCCAGAGATACGACAGAAGGTAACATATGCAACCATAGCAACAAACGTTAACGAAACTCCTGAACGCTTAAAAATAAGTGAACAAATACCTTGGACGACTCCACCAACAAACAATAAGTTAGAGACAATTATTAGGGTGCCGCAGGATGAAAATGCAGAAAAAACAATGAAGTTGATAAGAGATAATGTAAAAAATAAGGATACTGATGGCGTCTTTAAGAACATCAGGTCAACAAAAACAGGCGCTGTCATAATTGAAAGCCACAGCAAATCTCAGCAAGAAAAACTACGAAACGCTATGAAGAATCAAACGGAAATTAAAGTAAAAGAACTCAATAAAACTGACCCAATGGTCATGATAACCGGTGTGGAAAAAGGCTATAGCGAATTGGAGTTTGTGGCAGAACTAGTAATGCAAAACCCTGATATCAAGAATGTAGACACTGATATAGAAAAAAAAATTGAGATTGTAGTGAAAAAGACATGCAGAAATCCTCTAAAAGAGAATTGGATTCTAAGATCTTCACCGAAAATTGTTAAATGGCTATTAAAAAAAGGAAAAATTAATTTTGATCTGGTGGCTACTTACGTGCAAGAATATTTACCACTTACGATGTGCTATAAATGTTGTGGTTTTGATCATATTGCCAAATATTGCCAGGGAAAAGATTGCTGTCATAAGTGTGGCAGTGAACATGCATCCAAGGATTGTCAAGAAGAAACGTTAAATTGCCCAAACTGCACCCTAATGGGGAATGCTGAAAAACGTCACTCGGCTAGAGACCGAAATTGCGCAGTCTACCAAAGGAAACTGGCACGAACCCGAATGAATGTGAACTATGAAGACAGTGAAAATTTTTTAGCCAAAAACAAAATCTAGATGATAACCAAACCCCTGGTAAAAGGGTAAATAGTGAAGCGAGTTTTACTGTAATCCATCAAAATTTGCAATCCATCGGTAATAGTGTTCCTAAAATAGAGGCTCTTATTCAGGAAAATTCCCAGTGCAATTTTCTGTGTGTGACAGAACACTGGAAAACTAGACCACAATTGGCAAGCTATGGTATAAGTGGGTTTTGTTTGGTTAGCAGTTTCTGTCGGGAACAAGAAAACAAACATGGAGGCAGTGCTATATATGCGGCAAAACATTTGAACCCTAGGGTAAGGGAAGATTTAAATGTAATAAGTATGGAAGGAAACATAGAGTGTTGTGTCTGTGAACTAAAAATGAAAAACGCAAAAATTGTGGTCATAAGCATATACAGACCACCAGTGACTTACAAATTTTCTATAATAGGATGGAGGAATTATTGACAATTAGCTTGCTGGATGGAGGCATAGTAATTATTACTGGTGACTTTAACATAGACTTTTTATCAAATAGCAGAAAGGTATTGGGTCTTTTGTCAATAATTCACTCCTTTGATATTAAACACACAATAACAGACTTTACTAGAATCATACCCATCAGCAAGACATGTATAGATAATATATTAACTAATTTTAAGGGTAAATACAGGGCTAAGTTCATGCATGCGCACATCTCGGATCATAGTTCACAAAAAATTACACTGTTTACAGAACAAACAGCTACAAAATTTATCGAAAAAAGAGTTTTTAATGAACCAAATAAAAAAGCATTTTTCACAAAATTAATGTCAAGAAATTGGAGAGAAGTCTTTGTTTTGGAAAAAATGTTAGTGAATCAACAATGGGAGGAATTTATGAAAGCCTTCTTGGGGGACTTTAATGAAACTATTCCAAAAAAAATATATGCAAAAAAAAATCTCAACAAAAGTAAATATAAGCAAGTAATCCCTGAGGTTCGAGAATGTAAAACCCAATTGGATAATCTGTATATGTTAAAAAATGTAAATAATGAATATAAGGATATGTATGTTAATAAAAAACGAGAGTATGATAAACTGTTGTTAGATTGTAAAAAAAGTCACTATAGTAACAAATTAGCTAAGTCAGATAACAAATCAAAAACGGCTTGGGCAATAGTTAATGAAATTACAGGGAAAAACACTAAAAGGGACATTAGAATAGAAGGTGACAAAAATAGTCAAAGTCAAAGTCAAAGTCAAAAATTCTATATTACAAAAAATACTTAGGAGTATTTAACAAATGGCGTCATAGTATAAAAATAAAAATAAAACATAGAATATAAAATCACAATAGGAATAGAAATAGAGAACACTAAAGGACAGTTTAAAATTGTTAAAATATAAGACAATAAAATGGTTAAAAGACAAAACAAGATAAAATCCAGAGTTCAATAGGCATTGCAAGTACAAACCCTACAGCGGACGGTAGAATTAGAAAGTAATACAATTAGAAGGTAATAATGACATTGCTGGGTTATAGTTAAAATAGGTAATCGTAACAGCACAATAATACAAGAAATTACACCATGTTTGCATACACATAGAATGATTCACTCCTATGACATAAACTCAGCAACAGTATAGGGTTCCAACTGTACAAGAAATCGTTTAACACTCTTCCTAAAAGTTGAGGCTGACGCATTTTGCTTTACTGCCAGTGGAAGGTGATTATAATACCTAATACATGAGTAGAGAGGGCTTCGCTTAAAGAGTGTTAACTTATGTAAGGGTATATTATAGTGAAGAGATCTGGTGTTATGCTCATGATCAGGTAAGTATTTCATGAAAAGGTGCTTGTTATTATGCAGGAATGTCACACACTCATATATATGCAAACCAGCCAGGGTGAGAAGACTGTGTGTTTTAAAAACTCCCCTGCATGACTCGAGCCTACTCATACCAATAATAATTCTCAATGCCCGTTTTTGCACAAGAAAGACTCTTGATGCAGTCGCACTGTTTCCCCAGAAAAGAACTCCAAACTTCATGATGGAATTGAAGTTTGCATAGTATGTGATTAGCAAGGTCTTCAAGTCGACATATTGCTTTAGAGTCCTGAGCATATAGCAGCAGCTATTAAGCTTGTTCGAGACATAATCAACCTCCCTTTCCCAAGTGAGGTGACAATCCACATAAATACCCAGAAATTTAGCTTCTGCCGTGATTGGTACCACCTGTGAGAGCAACACAGCATTATCCGGACAGGCAAGTGGTGACTGTTTCGATCTGAATAATACAAAACTCGATTTATTAGCATTAAGTATAAGTTTGTTTTGATCGAACCATCTTTGTGCAGACATTAGACAATGCCTACCAACAGCCAGGACCCTCTCTACAGTCGTTGCTCCAGCCAGTATGTTGGTATCATCGGCAAAGTTTACAATCGACACACTCCCGTCCGCCACATCCTTGCTCAAGTCATTGATGTAGCATATGAAAAGAAATGGCCCTATAACGCTGCCCTGTGGAACACCCATAGCCACTGGCCTGTCCTCTGAGCAGTAGTTATGCCCATCCCTCTGGATTACAACCCTCTGCATACGACCTCTCAAGTACGATTCTATCCACCTCAGTGGTGGGCCTCTAACTCCATAGCGTTCAAGTTTGTCAAGCAAGATGTCATGGTCCAAGCTGTCAAAGGCCTTTGAGAGATCTAAAAATGCACCCATGGCTACATTCTTGCCTTCAAGGTGGCCCACAATCCCACTCACAAAGTCGAACACTGCACTGTTTATAGACTTCCCTGCCAAAAAACCATGCTGCCTCTCACTAATTAAATTAAAATTGCGAAAAAAAAACAACAAACGAAGACACATAGCCTTTTCAAATATTTTCGAGAAGGAAGAAAGAAGGCTAATAGGTCTATAAGCCTCTGGCACAGTCGGATCTCCCTTTTTGTATAAGGGCTTGACCACAGCCAATTTGAGATTTGTAGGGAAAACGCCCTGCTTGAAAGAATTATTTATGACGTGGCAGAGAGGAATTGCAATCTGTTCAGCGCAACCCCTAATAAGATTGACAGATATCTCGTCATACCCTGAGCTTCTTTTGTTTTTTAGCTTGTCTATTATTTCCAGCACCTCCAGAACGGTTACGGGTGTAAGGAACATAGAATTTGGATTATACAATATGCTACATTCAAAATTTTGTGTTGGCAAATTCCTTACCAAATTTGGCGCTGCATCTACCATAAACTGATTCAGGTCATTACTGACAACATGTGGATCACCTGGAATACCAAACTCTTTCTGTGATGAGCTCTTCCCATTTATCTCATTAACAACCTGCCAAGTGCATCTTGATCTATTATCGCTATTCAATATTTTGTTAGCATAGTATTGTTTTTTAGATTCTTGCAGTACATTGTTATATCTAGACTTACACTGATTATATGCATGTTTATACCTTCCATCAGCTCTGCTCAAAACCAAGAGCACATCCAGCTCCCGTTTGCATTCTATCACCCTCGGAGAAGTGTAATAGTTCTTGTCTCTAGCCCTTGTACGTATAATTTTTACTGGAAAACAATGATTGAAAAACGAAAGAAACAAATTCATAAACGCCCTCCACTGGCCATTGACATCAGACTCCTCAACATCGAAAACCATCTGCCAATTCTCCCCCGCGAGAAGCTGACAGAACCATTGCTTACCCTCAGAGCTGAAAACTCTACGATTAAGTTTATTTTGCGATGCTGCACCAGGCAGACTAAAAGTCAACTTCTGTCCAGTGTGGTCGGATATATGAGTGTGCAAGATCCTAGCTGTGAAAGAACTACAGTTGGTAAAAATGTTGTCGATACATGACTTTGCTGATCCAGCCATTCTGGTATATTCGTATATCCCAGGAAAGACATTAAAAGAAGCTAAGAGAGATAAAAAAGTTGCTGAGTCACAATCACTGCGCAATATATTAATGTTAAAATCGCCCGCCATAAATACCAAAATATCCTCACCTGCAAGCCTACTCAAAATTATATCAATTTTCGACAAAAAAATATCAACATCAGAGGTAGGTGTCCTATATACAGACAAAACAACCACCCTGGTGCCATTTATTAAAAGTTCTACAGCCGCACACTCAAAAACGAAATGCTCTGAATACTGGGTTAGATCTGTCCTTGTTTTCCATAAAGTTCCCTTTCGTACATACACAGCGGCCCCACCATGCAAGTTCTCTTGTCGACAATAACATGATGCCAACTCGTATTCCACCAAGTTGTAACACTTTAACTGTTCCTCTGACTTCCAATGTTCTGTAATAGCCAATGCAATACACTTATGCTCACTCAGAAGCACCTGAAGTTGGTCCAGACAATTACCAATAGATTGGACATTATGATGGATAATGTGGAACTCCTTATCTATTTCAAGTAGGTCACGCCTTTCCCTGGGGTTGTGCGTCTCTGCAGATTCAAAAAATGGTTAATGATAATACCACTTGGCCAGAGATTTGGTGACATGATCTCCTTTTTTTTAGTAATGGGAACAGCTAGTTTAAAAGAGCTTTTCCACTTATCTTTTTTTGTCTTCATTCTGTAGCATGTACAATCCTGCACTCCGTTATCTGTTAAATATTCCAGAATTCTTTCAGGAACAGTATTTGGTTCAAAACCAGATAAAAAAAACCATGCATGCGTCTTGGGGGTTGCAACAGTTAGACGCGGGACATTTTCTTTGATTCCCTTAGTTGGCTCGGGACGCTTAAATTTCGGTTTTCGTTTTACTATCTGCCAGTCAAAGTCTTGGGCTTCATCCTGGCTTTTCTTGGTTATTATTTCCCTCTCGTTTCCGAGATTGTTGTAGGGAATGGCCACTTTAGGCGTTTTCATTGCTTTTTGGCTTTGTAGGCCATAGGTACCCGCTGGGGATCGAAGTTCTATTTCCGTACCATCATTGTTGTTTATTTTGTGCTTATCAATATTTTCGGGTTCGTGTTGGGTTATCGTGATGTTTACCTCTGCTTCTTTGTTAGATCTAGAGCTGGCCCCTGCTACCAGAGCATTCGTTGCTGTTGGCACATGAACATCAACGACAATGGCATCGTCGCTAATGGCATCCGCTTCACACGGCAACGTGGCTGCAATCAATTGCGGGGAAGGGGACGAGGGTCTTTGTTTACCTTTTCCCTGCCCAGAAATTGTTTTTTTTGTAGCATCCGTAAATTTTTGCTTCCACAAGTCCGAATTTTCCTGCAGGATTCTATTTTTGTCAGTCAGTTCCTCCACTAACCTTTTCAGATAAACAATAACCTCTGTTGTGTTGTTTTGGTCCTCTCTGCTAACCCCAACCTCACTCTCATTGGCAACACCGTCACAGCAAATAACGCGATTTCTGCCGATAAAGGTCACTTTTTCCTTCCAATCTCTCATTGCACAAGAGCTGTGGAAAATACCGCCACATCTCACACACAATACCACACTGGAAAACTTTTTCTTGCAGCAAATAAACGCATTCTTTTCAGGAGCGTCGTCTTTCGCCTGTTCTTTAGACGCCATCAAAACCGTTCCCAGTAAATAGGTTTAATGAATATATATCGACAGCTGCATCCAGATTACTGGAAAATCTGGAGAATATTCCGTTTGAAACAAAGATAAAATATTGTCACATCTCTATATCACTTAAATTAGTAGATGCTTCTGAAATTGATGATATTGTCAAGAACTTTAAAAATAACACCAGTAGTGGGCATGATGAAGTTTCAAGTTTGTTATTAAAATACTGCATACCAGCTATCCTGAAACCACTCGTTCACATTATCAATAATTCATTGACCTACGGAATATTCCCCGATCAGCTAAAATTAGCTCTAGTCGTGCCGGTATTTAAAAAAGGCAACGAAACGAAACTTCAAAATTATAGGCCAATTAGTCTACTACCATCCTTCTCAAAGATCTTTGAGCTTGTAATGTGTAACCGTATCATGGAACATATGATGTCGAATGGTTTGATTAATGATATTCAACATGGGTATCTGAAGGGCAGGTCAACGCAGTCGGCGATATTTCGATTTACGGATCAAGTAATAAACGCTCTAGAGTGTGAAAGTTTACCTATGGGTATGTTTCTTGATCTTTCGAGGGCCTATGATACATTAAACTACACTATATTGTCTCAAAAATTGGATTTGTACAGAATTCGAGGTATGGCTCTAAAATGGGTCACATCGTATTTATCTCACAGGCAACAACAAGTGATAATGGGCTATGGAATTGACAGAGTAACATAAAAAATATAGAGATTACCACGGGTATACCACAGGGTAGCGTAATGGGTCCATTGCTTTTCATTTTGTACATAAATGATATTACAGAATTATGTCATGATTACTGTAAGATCACAAATTATGCGGACGACACGAATCTGTTGGTGACCGCGGATTGTTTACCTGCCCTTATTGATAGAACCAAGTTGGTAATGTCACATGTTTATAATTGGTTTACCAAAAATGGATTAATTTTAAACAACCTTAAAACGGACATCTTATTATTTAAGACGAATAAATCTAGAATACAAGAACCAGAAAGTATATGTATTAAAGATGTGGATATAAAACTAGGATCTAGTGCTAAGTTTCTTGGGATGGTAATAGATAACAACTTATGTTATGATAAACATGTAGAACACATTCTGTTCAAGCTTAGTAAAGTATGTTACACTGTTAGGATTTTAGGTAAATATGTAGATCATAAAACCAAAAAAATAGTGTATTACGCCAACTTTGAGTCTCATATTAGATATGGAATCATTTTGTATGGGAACTGCAGGGACATTGAAAGGCTTTTTGTGTGTCAAAAGAGAGCCTTAAGAATAATTTTAGGTTTATCAACTAGGGAATCATGTAGAGGTAGGTTTAAACAAAACAGGCTGCTCACTGTCACTGCAATATACATACAGGAGTGTGTGTTGTTCCTTTTTAGGAACAGGTCGCTGTTCGGGAGTAGTGAACCACAAAAGATGCACCAAACACGAACGATTAATTATAATTACCCTAAACATAGGTTAAAAATATCAGAAAATGGTGGTTACTACTCCTGTATAAAAATGTTTAACTCTCTGCCTCATGATATAAAAAACATAGATAGTATTAGAATTTTAAAAAAGGTTTTGTTCAATTATCTATTAAACATAGAGCCATATGACCTCCGGGAATATTACAGTTTTGTAACAAGTAGTTAAGCCATTTAACAAAATTTGTTTGTTGACACTATTTCATTTTATGTTTACATAATTCCGAAATAAAGATGTTTTATTATTATTATTACTTTCCAAAACTAACCCAAACTAACTAAAGCTAACCCAAGCTAACCGAAATTGTTTTCGCCTAGGCTTGCGTGAAGAAAAGCTTGCGCCACGCAAGTGCGAAGTGGTTTAAACGAGACGAAACTAACCTAAGCTAACCTGGTGAAGAACCAAAGCTAACCTAAACTAACCAAAGCTAACCCAAACTAACCAAAGCTAACTTAAACTAACCAAAGCTAAGCGAAATTGTATCGCCTAGGCTTGCGTGAAGAATGGCGTGCGCTTCGCGCAATCCTTTCTTCCCGCAAGTGCGAAGTGGTTTAAACGAGACGAAACTAACCTAAGCTAACCCAAACTAACCAAAGCTAACCTAAACTAACCAAAGCTAACCCAAACTAACCAAAGCTAACCCAAAGTAGCCAAAGCTAACCGAAATTGTTTCGCCAAGGATAGGCCAAGGTATTGGCTTAAACGAGAAGAAACTCACCTAAGCTAACCCAAACTAACCAAAGTTAACCTAAACTAACCAAACTGACGCAAAAATGAAAATGCCTTATTTCCGCAAGAAGTTTTTTGGGGTATTATGTTTAGAAAAATATTTAGAATGTAAAACAGAAACATGTTTTCACGTAGGTAACTGATTTCAGTTATTCTAGAGTCGAAAAAATGAAAATGATGCATTTTCGCAGAATTTTTTTTATGATTTTGTATTTGGGGAGATTGCTCTATACTAAATAAATAAATATTTTTTACATAACTGATTTCAGCTAAGCGAAAGTTGATCCCCGACTTCTGCCGAACTGCACGTTTATGGCCCTACATGCGTTTTTTAATGTTTACATTTGCATTTTAATGGTGGCTTCCCACGGCCCGTGATATCGCAGGCCGGGCCGCGCCAGCTCGGGCCAACACGCCGTGGGAAGGGTGCCGTCCGAGATCGCCCGGAAAGATCCGTGATGGCGCGCCCGATCCGCCGCAAGTCGGTAACTTCAAAGGCGCGACCTGGCCCGACCTGTCGCGACCTGTCGGCGTCTGTTCGTCTGCTGTTATCTGTGATTCACAGCAAGTGTGCTGCTAAATATTTAGCTACCTCCAAGAGTTTTATATGCACCCTTGTGGTGTGAGAGTGTGAGGTTGTATCTATTACTCATTCTTCTTCTTATTCAACTGCCTTCCCACTTCTATTGGATGTTGGCGATCACATTTCCGTACGCTCCCCTGTGCACTGCAATATGTACAAGGTCCCCAACTCGGTCCCCAATACCCCAATAGTCCTGAGACCCGTCCATTCTCTCAAATTTCTAAGCCAGGACATCTGTTTCGTTCCCACTCCACGCTTGCCCTCTATTTTACCTTCGAGGATCAATTGGAGAAGTCGGTGTTTTGGGTTTCTGATTAGATGTCCAAAATAAGTCGTTTTTCGCTTTTTTATATGCAAGAAAACTCTATCAACCCATGGTACCTTTAGCATTCGGCGATAAGTCCACATTTCAAACGCTTCTAACTTATTTATACCATACCATAAAATAGTACGGACCACACATAGCATTTTGCGTATTTCATTCTTAAGTTTAGACTTATGTCTTTGCTGGTAAGTATACGTTTAAAATTGTAAAAATAGTTACGGGCCACTTCTGTTACTCATACTTTACTCAAAATCTAGTAATTAAAACTTTACCTTAATCGACCTTTATTAATTTAATGGTGACATCCAACAGCGTCTTTTGGTCTTTTTTTTCTTATTGAATAAATATGAGCCACTAAACAAATCAATAGCTAGGGCAGCAACTCTTTTTCCTTCACGTGATATTTTTATTATTTTTAAATTGAACTCTAGCTTCAATCAAACTCATGAAGAACTGGCTCATGCAGGCCGTGGGAAGACCTCACGCGCGGCCAAGCCCGATCCGTGCTTTACCTGTGCTTGTCCGCGGCGCGAGTCCGGCCTGTCCTAATACAGGCCGTGGGAAGCCACTTTTACATTTTAACTTCATACAATGCCCTCCCCTCGCTGCGAGGCGCAACCAACAAAAACTAACCCAAACTAACTAATCCAATAAAAAGAGACTTGCAATGACCGGGCGTCGAACCAATTACTTTGCGTTCTAGAGACGCGAGCTTTGCCACTTCAGCCAAATTCTCACATTCCTGCTTTTCTCGAAACGTTTTATACAAACGCGTGAAGTGAAAATATGTGTAAACAACATTGACGAGGATCAGGCTTCCCACAGCGGCAAGACGCTAATGAACTAGAGAACCGTGATTAATCCATAAATACACAAAATAACCCAAGTGTGCGCGCACCCACTATTCCCGTAACTGTTTTATTTTGAATTTTGTTCTTTATTTTTACATTATTTGTTGTAATTTTGATGTACTGACTAACATAAAATTGTCAAACGGGAAATAAAATATACCCTTTTAATTTAAAATCATATAGAATTAAAGAATAAATGTGGCAACCCAGCGGGGTCTACAAACCTGCCCTGCGCCGTCTGCGCGATTTCAATAAAAACAAAATAATAAATTGAAAGTCCGCAGTGAAAAGTAGTAGCATTTATAGCAGTTTTTTACAAGTTTTTAATGATTTTTTTTATAAAAAAAATATTCTCCCATTGTTAGTTAATTGTAAAAGTGTCCAATCTACGATAATCCTCCCAAAGATAGCGTAAAATGTGTGGATTTATAATGTTAACAGTCACCGTACATTTATTTAAAATATTTTAAAGTTCTTGATTAAAATCAACAATAAATGTTTGTAGAGTCTTTTTGTATAATTTGCTTTTACTATTACCCTTTGGTATACCTACAATTATAAATATATGGACCAAGATATGAGAAAGAAGACTTAAACATCTCTGTTCTATGCAATGGTATTTGTAAAGTATTGTTATTCTATGTCGGCATTGTATGTATATCACCCAGTCTTATCAAATGCTGAGCTAAATATACAGGGCAATTGTTTTCAATAATATTCTGAATTAGAAAGGAGTAATGTAGAAATCTTCTCTCAGACATTTTAAGCATGTTATTATCTCTAATAAATGGTGTTACACGTTCCCTTTCACCCACACTAATAATGTACCTAACACAATTATTTTGAATCTTTTATATCCTGTATCTATTCTGCAGTGTTAAGAAACGCCCGTATACACAATCAGCATAATTACAGTGAGATAGCACCATTTCAAATTCAAATTCAAATTGTTTATTCATGTTAATATATGGTTAGCATATTTACATACGTCAATAGAAAAAATAAATAATATATTGTTCTAATACTAATGCACACACATTTTTAAAAAGGTATTAAATCCAAACATTAAGAAAAAAACATTAAGTTACAGAGTACACTAAACATTGGCCAAAATAATAAAACTCGCATACCTATAACTAAGACAACATTCATTAATAAAACTCGGTAAAACCTAAAACAATAATCACACCAGGACACAATTAAAATCGGAATTCTAGGAATTCTCCAGTGTCATAAAATGCCCTGCTGATGAGTTCTTAATATATGTTTTTTAAATCTCTGTATTGGTAACTCACAAATTGCCGTGGGTAATTTATTGAAGAAAGTTACACCATAAGAATTAGATCCATCCCGGCTTCTCTGTAGTCTCCCATATGAGGGAACAAGACCCTGTCCATTTCTGGTCTCATATTGGTGAATTTCATTGTGTCGGAGGTGTAGGTGGAGATTTTTCCTCATGAAAATAAGTCTTTCAAAAATATAGAGAGAAGGTAAAGTTAATATTTGAAGATCTATGAAAGCCTGCCTGCAGTCTTCCCTGTAAGACAAGCCATTCATCACTCTTACCACTCTCCTCTGAACTCGAAACACATCTTGGGCACCAGTATATGACCCCAAACCAGGATGGCATAGCTGATGTGTGAATGGAAGAGAGAAAAATAGGCCTGTCTTAAAGCAGAAGAAGAGACACATTCAGAAAGCCTTCTCACAAGAAAAGTGGCAGACCCAAGCCTCTTGACCAGGGAGTCTGTGTGAGCCCTCCAAAGGAGTCCAGGATCAAGATGCACTCCCAGCAACCTTAAACCCTCTGTATTTGCCTCAGTTGGAATGGGCCTTGTAGAGAAAATCATGCTCTGTGTTTTTCCAGCATTAAGATGCAGTTCATTTGCTGCAAACCATTGTTCAGCCCTTGATCGTGCCTCACCCAAAGCCTCCTGTGCAATTCCGGAATTAAAATGTGCACAGGTGAATGTTGTGTCATCCGCGAAAAGAGTGAATGAGCATTCCTGATAAACTTGTGGTAGGTCATTTATATAGATAAGGAATAATAATGGTCCAAGTATTGATCCCTGAGGGACTCCAACATCAATCACTCTTTCAGCCGACTCTACTCCATCCACCCGCACTCTGTTTGTGAGATAGGTAGAAACCATTGCAATGCTGTTATTGCTAAAATTATATTTTTCCAGCTTTCTCAGAAGCAAGTCATGAGAGACACAATCAAAGGCCTTACTTAGGTCACAGAAAGTACTTGAGAGGTACAAATGGTTCTCAAATGCATCCTAAATCCGTTTAACCAAATCCAGAATAGAGAGAGTTGTATTGCAGTTCTTTCTAAAGGCAAACTGACTGCCTGTAAAGAGATTTTTAGATTCCAGAAATGTTGTCATTCTTACCGCCATACATTTTTCAAAAACTTTCGATATTATTGGAAGAAGTGATATGGGCCTGTAATTAGAAGGGTCTAAGGGATCACCCTTCTTGAAGACAGGCACCACTACAGCCCTCTTCAGTATATCAGGAAAAACACTCACCAAAACATTGATTTATAAGTTTGGTTAATGGGCCACAAATAAGATGTTTAATTCCTTTAATTAGATCTACTGAGAAACCATAGTGGTCCCTACTCTTCTTGCTGGTTAATCCAAACAAAATATCCCTGACCTCAATGACCGACACCTCCCAAAACTTAAATTTTTCAGAATCCCCCAGCAATGGAATGTCGAAATCCAGAGGATTCAAAGGAGAAGGGTCAATCTGACTCTTCACTATGGGCAATGTTAGTAAAAAATACATTACACTCATCTGGTGAAACCTGCACCTTAACCTCATCACTAGATTTATTTATATGCTCATTAATGATACCCCACATGCATTTAATTGGATTTGTTGCAGATTTTATCAGGTTGTCATTGGCTTTAATTTATGCTTGACATATGACATATGATTCTGTAAGTAAAATTTTCACTTTTGAGGATAAAAGGTCCCTAAACTCATACAATTGTTTTAAAGCAAAGTATGTTTTCTGACAAATTTTACCAACATCTCAAGTTTGGGTCCAGTAGTAATCCAAGACTTTTGACAAGCCGATATTTCAAGACAGTTTGTGCTACCCTGGTACAGTGTGTCCAAAATAATTTCATCCTGTAATGACAGGGGACACATAGAGAAGTTGCCAAAATCGGGAAGGCCAAAGAAAACAACAGTATTGACCGACAGACACATCAAAAGAATTGCTCAAAATGATCTTTGGAAATCCGCACCTAGAATTATTGCCGAAATTCCAGAAATTACGGTTGGTATACGAACAGTTCAAAGAAGGTCAGTAGATGCAAAGTTGTTCAGTAGACGTCCAGCTTAAAAGCCGTTAGTTTTGGGAAGAAATAGAGCAGCAGGGTTGGCATTTGCACATCGGCATTTAAACTGGACCGTCGATAACTAAAAAGAAGTTCTATTCGGTGATGAAACGCGTTATAAAATATTTAATTCTAAGGGAATGAGACGTGTGAGGCGGCCAATCAATACAAGGTTTAATCCTAAATACGTAACACCTACAATTATTAAACATGGTAAAGGCAGTGTTTTGTATGGGGTTGTTTCTCATGGAATGGAATACACTTTATTAATGACACAATGGTCCAATTCATTTATAGGGATATCATGCAAAACATTATGCTTCCTTATCCAGAATGGGAAATGCCATTGCGTTTTATTTTCCAACAGGACAATGATCTAAAACATTCTTCACAAGTTGTCGAACAGTGGTTTAGAGAAAATAATGTTCGAGTGTTGCAGTGGCCTGCACAATCCCCAGATCTTAAACTCCTTGAAAATATCTGGGATGAAGTAGAATGTCATATTCGTACGCAACTGTTTCCAAATAAATTTGAGAAATAAAATTAGTGAAGTTTGGACAAATCTTCCCGAAAATTGAATGACATCTTGATTGCATCAATGCCGCGCCGCTGTCAGCAAGTAATTAATAATAATGGATATTCTATTAATTATTAACGTATTACTTTTAATTACTATTGTTCTAAAATGTGCCAAATATTTTTAGTTGAAAAAAATACAATAAAATACTGTTGAATACAATTTGTTGCTCTACTTTTGTCGCCCCCATTCTCGTCAATTTTTATAATCATTAATATTTACCATTTTTAAATTGATTTAAAGTGCATCAAAATATTGTCAAATGCCTACTTTCAGTGCGAGGATACTATTTTATTAAACTTAGCAAAAAATCACAACCCAATATTTTTTGTTATTAAAACATGAATGAAAAAGAACTTTGTTGCTCTACTTTTGACCGATAGTGTACATTTCGAAACAGAATACAACACACTGAAATTGACACAAAATGTACAGGGTTATCCAACGAGGACTAGACAAGGCGATTTTTTGACTTTCCCTGTACTTTTATAAAAAACTGAAATAGCCATCTTTTGTAATTTTCTCCCGCGAATTCGGATATGTTCAGCAAAAAACAATTGAATATCAAAGATAAGTGCTAGGGGTCACTTTGATATTTTTTAAATGGAAATATTGCTATATTTTTGGACTCTCTAGAAAAATCTAAACACATTTTGTGTATAATATCCTATACCTGTTTACCAAATATTGACAGTTGAGAGTCGGGCATTGTGACACTTTGACAGGCTCTAAAATCTAAACCGCACGAGATCAAAGAAAACGGTTTGCACATTCCTATCTTGGGTTTTCATAAGCTATCGAATGATAGTAACTTTGAATTTAACCGGAGGTTTAAAAGTTCCGGTTAATTTTATCCGCAGGTTAAATTCGAAGATACTGTCACTCGATAGTTTATGAAAGCTTAAGATAGGAATGTGCAAACCGTTTTCTTTAATCTTGTGCGGTTTAGATTTTAGAGCCTGTCAAAGTGTCAAAATACCCGACTTTCAACTGTCAATATTTGGTAAACAGCTAAAGATAGGTATAGGGTATTATACACAAAATGTGTTTAGATTTTTCTAGAGAGTCCAAAAATGTAATAATATACAGGGTGTTCCATTTAAAAAAATATCAAAGTGACCCCTAGCACTTTTATTTGATGTTCAATTGTTTTTGCTGAACATATCCGAATTCGCGGAAGATAATTACATAAGATGGCTATTTCAGTTTTTTTATAAAAGTAAAGGGAAAGTCAAAAAATCGTAGTGTTGCCGTCGAGACGAGACGAGACGAGAATAGGCCTTCTCTCGTCTCGTCTCGTCAGCCGAGAGAAAATATGTCTCTCGTCTCGGGGAGAGAACGCTTTCTCTCGCTCGAGAGAACCCTTCTCTCGTCTCGTCTCGACCCTCTCGTAAATACTAAATATTAAATTTAAAAAAGCATAAAACATAACAAAATATACAGGGTTAAAGGGGGTTATTCATTGGGTTATTTTATGAATTAAAAGTATATATTAACATAGGTCCGATCTTTATCCACAGGGTGTTAATTTTAAAAATCGTTTTTGTTTAATATTTTATGCATTTCTTGGCGTATTACCTTGAAAATTGGCATACGGGGGTTTCTTGGTATGAAAAATCAGATTATTGACACATTCTTACTCTGACCGATAGAGCTTTAAAAAGAAGAGAAAATGTATTTAAAATTATTTAAATAATAGATTTTTTTAATTGCTCCTTTTTAATTTTATTTTTATACTTTAAATTTTACAATAAAAAATTTAAAGATTTATTTAAGCTGTAGCTTTCTACGTGTTCATTGTGTACAATTTATAGTAACGTTATTTTTTTGAATGCTGTAAAAACATCCTTTTAATTCAATGCAACGTATTTTTAAGCAATCTGCAACACCCTGTATAGAAAAATATGTATTGTGCACAAACTACTTCTCAAACGCTATAGCTTACCAGTCAAAATTTTGTTCTACACAGTGGCACAAAAAAGTTGAAGGGGGTGGACATTATAAAAAATCACCCTGTACAACCAACACTAGGTTTTGTTATTATTTTTTTATTTTGGTTCTTTTTTAACATAATCCTTTTTGTGCCTTTAAAATGAAAATAAATGTTTAAGATTGGCGTTTTATTAATTTTTTTTATAGAAAGAGGTAAGACAAAGGTAAGCAAGTGTGCCGGACATTTTCAATAACACATATTTATGGAAATGTAACTCCCTCGATTTATATTGTGAACTGTATGGTAAATAGGATTCTTCTGGTTCTTAGAAAAAATAATTTAAATTTCGATTTAAATTTGAACCCATTTTGAAAATATATTAGAATTTAAATTTAATTACAATTTTTATATTACAGCAAATTGGCAAGATCTCTATTGGTGTTCTTATTTCTAAAAACCGCCTACTTTACACCTCACGGTTGTTAGGGCAAGCGCATTAAAGAATAGAATACTACTTTTATTAGCGCGATCATAAATTAGAATTTATACAGGTTACAATAATATCTAAATAAAAGGAATATAAAAAAGGTAAAAGAAAAGTTGTTGGAAATGTTTCCAAAATTAAGATTTTGGAAAAAGGGAATATTACTACATAAACGATTTTTTTACTGATGAAATTGAAAAAAAATCTTTCATTTTTTTAATGTGAAGGCGATACTTTATTTTTAAGGTCTTATCGAGTAAGTAATATTCCAGAATATTTTGTTCTTATTCTTATTATTATCTCAAACAAAATGGCAACGTTTTAAACATTTACATTGTTGAGATTCTACAGAATCAAAATGGTTTAAAATTAAAAAAAAAAACAACTTGCACATTCCGTATCTTATTTTATCCTATCCTATACGATCTTGCCCTATTAGATCTTAGATCCTACACTTTTAAGAGCAGTCGCCTAATATTTACAAATCCTTTTTTTATTTCCCATGTTAAACCCTTTTGATTCTAGAGCATGTCAAAAATTCAAAAATGTAATAAAAAAAATAATGGCGACCGACATGTCGTTTTGGAGGGATATGAATCTAATATTTTGGCATCATAAGGTATTCGATAACACCTTCCAAATAAGGTATCACAATATCCCATTTGTATTTTTTTCAATGACCCCCACCCTTTTTCACCCTTAAAAACCCTAAGGGCCGGTTTCTCAATAACGAGTTAGGTTTAACCCGCGGGTTTTCTATAGAAAAATCGAGGGTAACTCGCGAGTTAAGAGTTAACTCGACATTGGGTAACCGACCATAAGTGTGGAAAATGTGTATGCTAACTCCGAATTTAATACAATAGGTATCACCAAATTACTTATGTATGAAAAAATCATAGAGACGTTTTGTTTTTTTTTTTATTATTATGCCAATTTTTTGCTCGAGAGATCAAGAGAAAAACGAGAAATTCTCGACGAGAGAGCATCTTTCTCTCGTCTCGTCTCGGGGTTTCATTCGAGAGAAAATACCTCTCTCGTCTCGTGGAGACGAGACGAGAGACGAGAATCTCTCGTCTCGACGGCATCACTAAAAAATCGCCTTGTCTAGTCCTCGTTGGATAACCCTGTATACATATGTAATATATTTTACCCCAAACATCCCAGTTGATGTTTATGAATTTTCAACAATATTGTTTCTGCCCAATGCAGAAAGAATTGAAAGGTAATAGAAAGCTGTTTTTTATGGTATCGGTAGGTACAAAGCTGTTATGTATCCACTGTTTCAAAATACTTCATGGTATGACCTTGAATCTTTTAATGATGTCAATATGGCTGTTATTTCTATGATATAATATTTCGTACTTTTGACATTTCAACAACAAATATTGTTACTAATAATATCAGTTCAAATGATTTTAGCAACTACTTACTTCTCAAATGTTGCACACAATCTTGTAAATAATAATAATGTAGGAGCAACAGTTTAAAGCTGAATGTGGGAGAGACAAACATCGTGTCTTTTTAATGTACCCTCCCAGATTGCATCATGAGCTCAGAGCCTCTTCAAGTCCAGGGGGTGCATAAGTTCTTGGGGTTCTATATTGATGGAGACATCAAGTTTTCCTCTCATATATTGGAAACCTCTAAGCGAGTCGCACGTTGCTGTTACGCAGTGAGAATCGTGGCTTATGAGTTGGGTGAAGGAATAGCCAGTGGGGTTGATTTTGCTTTGGTCGAGGCTCACCTCCGTTATGGAATCTGATTTTGGGGTTCATGCAGCAATTATCTTTTTCAATCACTGTTCGTCTTGCAAAAGAGGGCACTTAGATATTTGTGTGGAATCATGCACTAGTGCTCTGGGCGTCTAAATTCACTCCCTCCAAGCTCCTCATAGAAAATACCACCCTCATCGTTTTATTCCTGTTAAGCAATAACTCATTGTTACAAAACCATCTCAAGGCTCTTTCCTGGGCAATCACAGATCCTTCCATTGATGCTTCTAGAGTATCCGCACTGACAACTGACACACACCGTTGTGTCATCGGCAAAAAGTGTGAATTTGGACATTGGATTGACCGCTGGAAGGTCATTTATATATATAAAAAATAATAATGGGCCTAAGATAGAGCCTTGTGGCACCCCTACACTAATTCCACTTCTTGCCGATGTCACCCCAGAGTAACGAACAGACTGCCCATTAAGTAGGACTCCATAAGCTGAAGGCTGTTTAATGAGAATTTAGATGCTTTTAGTTTTTTTAGAAGGATCTCGTGATTGACACAGTCAAAAGTCTTGCTCAAGTCACAGAATAATACTGTGCTCTATTGGAATTTATTAAATGCTTCAAGGATATCTGTAATTAGGTTTAAAACACCTTGCACAGTATTTTTACCCTTTCTGAATCCAAATTGACAAGCGTTTAAAAGGTTGTTGCTCTCAAAAAAATGTTGTAC
>MU182964.1:167769-188827 GCA_016904865.1 Pissodes strobi | reverse complement strand
ATTATTATTATTATTATTATTATTATTATTATTATTATTATTATTATTATCATTATTAATATTATTATTATCATTCTTACTCTCTGAGTTTTGCCCGGTTTCTCCCTAAGCAAACGTGTGTATACCAGGTCTGCGTAGTGCGTAAATTTTCCAAGTATTGTGGCTTTCTGTATATGATGTTGCGTGAAGGTCTTAAAGAAGGGGTAAATATCAGGAGGGGTGGCCCTTTGGCGGGCCTTGCACCTAGGCCACCAATTGGGCCCGTTGTGCCCCCGACGGGACCAACAGTTTATCGTGGGTACCACGGTCCTCGATCACGTTTAACCCTGGCTGTATTCCGCCCAAGGGCTTCTAACCCTCGGATTTTGGCACGGGGCTGTCTGTACAACCTCGTCCCACGCCTCCCCTCGGGTTCTTCCACCCTTGGTCGCCGCACAACCTTAGTCGCCAGTGATACACCTGCTAGCTAATGTGTAACTGCGCCCTTCATTCCCACGGGATATCCGATCCCTCCGGCCTGTACCGGCGTGAATGGGGAGACTGATGCAGATACATTTTACACTTGCCTGCGGCTGTTCCTGCTTCCTTCATACCTGTCGTGAGTCTCTTTGCATGCGTTTGGGTGTGGTTTTCCATGTATGCTCAGTTCAGTTCAGTGAGTATATTTATTTTTTCGGCAACCGTCCGGGAAGTACCTACTTCCCGGACGCTTTTTCTTTGAGAAAGTACCATTTTTCCGGCCTAGTCCGGGAAGTAGGTACTTCCCGGACGGATGCCGAAAAAAAGCATTTAAATATACCAAGCATTTCAAACAAATTGAATCCCTTCAATATTAGCAATTGCTCGAATTTCAACATAAATATTAATATAAATAAGAATTAGAATGTTTCTGTTAGTACCTATCTTCTGTTCGAATTTCAATGGAATGTTCCAAATTTTGTTCTACAAAGAGAAATAATAAAGAAATGTGTTTCATTGATTCGTGATTCTACACGGTTGCCGAAAAAATAGTGTACGCAACACGTCCGAAAATAGTTATTTTGGACTCGCAGACTTCCAGGACTCGTCTACGGCTCGTCCTAGAATTTTCTCTACTCGTCTAAAAAAACAGTATTTTTCGGACTTGTTACGTAAATTACTATTTTCTAGATCTCTCGTCCATTTTATTACGCCAAAGGAATATGTGAGAAGGGGGATGGTGAGCTTGTTAACGGCTTTGAATAGGTGCTTGAGATTTTATTTTGAATTGTGTATTAGTATTAGGCCTTTCTTTTAAGGCCGTTTTACATGCTGCAAGACAACCTGCAATTCTCTTGCAGCAAGACGTTGCAAGAGCAAGACGATAGTTGCAACGTTTCTTGCACTTTGGTTTTACATGTCGCAATTCTCTTGCAATTGCGACTTGCTACCAAACCTTGAAATCAAATCCAAAACATGACCGAATTTTTAATCCAGAAGGCGTAGGCCATCAAACATCAAATTTGATTCATTTTCATTCATTAGAATAAAACTATTGAAAGCTTGGCTATTAATGCTTGACTTATATTATAAAGAAAGAAAATTCAAAGCGGTTATGTTACTCGATAAATGAATGAAAGGAATAAAATTATTGAAACTGTTTTAAAGCCGGTCAATGCTTGACTTATCTTAAAAAGAGAGAAAATTTAGAGCAATTAGATTAACCGGTCCGACAAACCAGTGAATAAATGAAAATAAAATTAATGAGCTATCTCAGTGCTTGGCGGTCAATGTTTGATTTATATTAAAAGAGGGAAAATTAAGAGCGATTATATTAAACTGAAAAAAAAATTAACTCATGAAAGATACCCACATCCGGTCGTCGACTCTGGTGGAGGCGCCGGGCATCTATAGATACATACCTCAGGTACTGCCACTCGATGGCCCCGAGGGGAAGATCTAGCCGAGGTCTCGATAGCTCGGTCTCAAGATGGGCTGATAATTGGACTGTGGCCCCCTAATCGAAGTTGTGGCCCGCTAGTAAACTTGTGGCCTGCTAGCAAAGTTGGTAGCCTGCTGGTAAGACCTGCTTCTCGCCTGCTAGTAAATGTTGTGGGTCTCCAGTAAAAGCCTGAAGTAACGCAGTGCGCATTAGACGAAGCCCCTTTACTTTAATAAAAAAAAACCATAGCCCCCCCTTGCATAAATATATTTTCCTTATAAAACAAATTCCCCCAGAAAAAAAAACATGGACTTGCAATGCCCACCAGGAAATAAAAGAGATACTAAGGTACAGACAACTTGAATAAAAAAGATAGGTATGAAGCACCCCTAAATGATAATATAAACTTCCCCATACGATCAAAATTAAAGTTACATTAAAATCAAAATTCGGATTAGATAAAATGGAGTAGATAAGATAACATATGGGACGTAAAGCAAATGCAGAAAAAAGGTAACACAGTTAAGCAATTAAATCATTAATTTAGGCATAAACTGTAGCGATAATTACCTCGTTAGTGTGTGTGAGGGCTAAGGGAAATTCGACCGTCTCGGTCTTATATGACGAACGTGGAAAGCCTCTAGAAATAATGGGAAAAAACATGGCGTCCACGCGCTTCACAAGCAATAGAAAAAAATAATTCCAGAGAAAATGCTTACCAGTACAGTATTTAGATCCCGAAAATCGGTCCTATCAAAACACCAAAAGATACCACAGTATATCCCCAATAAATGGGCGGAATTAAATCACAAACTAAATGTGGAGGCTCTATATGACTGCACTCAAGCAGAAGGCTTCTCTCCTGGCCGAACGGTCAAACTAGAAGGGCTCTTGATTCGTTTTCGTCAATTTGCCTGTTTCCTACGAGAGTAAAAAAACCTACGTCCGATCAAGAAGTAGTGATGGACTGAAATATGCTCCGTGAGTTCGATACAGGGAATAATTCTAAGATAATAAACGCGTTAGTTCTCGCTTATTAGTAGGATAAACGTCGGCGGAAGCCACAAATAGTGAGCTAAGATTACATTTTTCAAGAAATGCTTGGAAATACTCCTACGAAAATGATAAACCTTTAAAAATCTAAATCGAGAGCGACAGTCACGGGATGATAGTCCATTCCTATTATTCGGAACGAACCTTACAAAAACTACAGCCTGCCGGGTAAAGATAAATATATTTAAAAGCAGAGGTCCCAAAATGATTTAACGATCTCAGAAATGCAGGGTATTTGTGGGTTTTATTAACAGAATTCTTAAAAATATAAAACGGTTTGCTGGCTGTTCCACGATAATGTAATATAAGTCAAGCCAAGCTATTCTAATAACAATGTGTTTCGCTTATCAACTAAAATAAATGTAGTCACAACGTGTTATAAATGCTAATACAAATATATGGTTAACCCATACTTAGAATAGAGCTTTTTACATTAAGAAATGCGGCAATTTCAAGAGTATTAACAGCAAATGGAATCAATAAATTTAGAATTAATGAGCCGATGAGTGCAAAATACAGCATCGTTTTTTTCAAATGCGGCATATAAATGAAATTTTAAAAATATTTGACACTGGCAAAACCGGACTGTTACAACTCCCCCTCTCCTTCAAAAGGAGGGAACTTAGAAGTTAACCGACGATAATAAGTTAATTGAGGTAGATAATTTAAAGCACTTATGTGACGTAAGGGTATGCCCTACAGCTAACCTGTAGTACTCCTATAGTAGATTACAGTAACTTCAAAGGTACCTCATAAAAAAAAATGCTAAGCCAGAACATTACCGACCACCAGCTAATTTAAATGTCACCAATTTCCAAATTAAATCAGTACATTAAGCTTTTTAAAAAAAAAAACGAATAAGTAAATTAAGTAATTGAATTGAATGATGAATGATGTTTTCAGTTACCATAGGGTACTACAAAGCAATGACAGAAGCAAATTTATTGAAATATATTGAACCATTAAATTTGAATAATAAAAATTAATAAAAATTTAAATTAAGTAAAGATAGATAGACAAACAATCAGGAAAATAGTAAAATGGACAAAGTATATAGTACCACCAAACTAAAAGATGCCCTAACCAACTTGACTAGGCACCATACAGTTCCAAAAGAAATACAAAAAAATGTTAATTGGGGTGTTCCGAAAAGTGACACTGCTATAATCCCTACAGATCTATCTTTACTTAATTTAATTTAATTTTTATTATTCAAATTTAATGGTTCAAACTATTTCAATAAATTAGCTTCTGTCATTGCTTTGTAGTACCTTATGGAAACTGAAAATATCATTCATCATTCAAGTATATTAGTTACTTAATTTTCTTATTAGTTTTAAAAATATTTGACACTGGCAAAACCGGACTGTTACAACACGCTTGTGTATCTGTAGGGCCAAAGCTATTATGTGTCTTTGACACACTATTGGGCTACCCTCTATGTAAATTTTGGTGGTTCACGGGTTGCAACTATTTCTGTATTTTTATGACATTTAGCTCTTTCGGTTAAGTGCAGGAATAACTCCCAACTAAACTTCGCAAATATTATAATGTATAACCATTTTGTTGGCTTTAAACCCCTCTCGTATTTTTGTATACTTTTATCAAGGGGTTTTAAGGACGATTTTCATTATAAAAAAGATAATATTTTGTTGTATAATAGATATTTGAACTTATATTATATAATTAGGTAATGTTGTTTAGCAATGAAATTTTCTTGAGATGCACTAATATTATATATATTGTAACCAAAATGTATGCAGATTCAACGAATTATTGTTGAATCTGTGACTCCCAAATTTAGTCGTATGGAACTGCCTATGACAAGGTTAAAAAATGCAGAAAAGGGACAGCTGTTAATATTCAAAGAACTTCAATGGCAGACAGTAAGAATAGAAGCCAAATCTACAAAAGACAATAATTTAACTCCATTAAGGTTGTTAACTAATCAAGCAAGATGTCGTATTACTATTAAGAAACGACTCTCAGGTAAGTCTAAATTTGTTAATCCCTTAGCCTTCCTGTTGACATACTACATACAAGATCAAAAGTCACGGACTCCGGCAATATTTAAAAATATTATTTTTGATCAAAAGGCATAAATGCTTTTTAGAATGTATTTTGTTCTAATTTGAATTCTAATCAGTAGAGGCTATTGTAAAAAATAATAATTAATAGTGTCAAAGTTTGGATATATTTTAATAGGATATTACAGCTCGAGGGTAGGAAGAAGGTTATTAGAAGCAAGTGCCATATTTGCATTGTTATACAATATTTTTTAAAAAGTACCAATTATGTGGGTTAAACTTCGAATATTCGACGATATGTATTCGTGTTTAATGCTTAATAAAGTTTTCAACATTGATTACATGGCCCACAATGAGTTTTTTTTGGTAAGCTTTCCATGATATAGGCTAAAAATAATGACTTATTTTTTATCCAGTAGCCAAATTCCATAAACTACAAGCAGTTCCATTTTCATATCAGATTTTCGATTTTTGTGGCAAAATATTTCGTAATCGTAATTTGCGTTATTTCGGAAAGAGTACACTCGAAATCACTAATCATTACGTAAAATGGAATTTAAAAACCGCAAATTTACCCATGTCTCTCAGATTTCTCCCAAAACATATCGACACGTATTTATTATCGATCGAGCAGGGTTACCATGGATAGGCGTTGCATATAAACGATCTTAATCCTGATACTGATGTGTCATAAATATTACGTAACCATTCCAATAATCATTACGTATCAGTATGCGTAAGATAGAATTTACTTGTTTAGTTGGCGGTTTTGTTATAATAGTCATTGCGATGAGTAGAAACAATAATAAACTTACTTAATGCAAGACTTTTGATGTGTGTAGTTTAATAATTAAGAATACATTTTAATCACGTATCACTTTTTATTGTCAGTTATATCCACCTCTCACGGCGACCGCCCATTAGAGTAAGCTGATTTACACCACCCGATTCTTAGATTGATAGGACCTCTTCGGTTTAAATTGCAGATTATGAATTGGCGCAAAGTCCGATTTAGTGACCCTAACGAAGCTGAAAAAACTTCACGTTTCGAGGGCGTATTCAAAAGAAGGAAATCTAAAAATGAAAATGAATAGTATAAAACGTCTAGAATAGCTAAGAGTGAAAAGTCTGCCCACTCGTCAAGTTTTGATTTCATACAATAATTGAATATCATAGTGACTGATTTGTCAGATTTATGTCATATTGAGGTGCTTTTAGGTAAATAACTGTTTTTTAAGGTGCGTGTTATAAATGTATAATTAAGTATTATGTTTTGTTATCGATTAAAATACAGCTTCTACAATCAGGTAACTTACTCTGTTAAATAGGCAGCACTATTACCTAAAACTTTGTTGGGAATACACCCGACAAAGAATAGTCTACTACTAGACAGCACTTACCCAGAACTATACCAACTTTCTTCTTCCAGCACCGTCTGTAGTACCTCAGCTCAGGTTGGTCCGTTGTTTATCTTTTTCCACTAGACAAGTTCCAAATAGTATACGAGGTTATGAAATTAAGTCAAAATAAGTTGCTATCAAAATCACAATTGGACGCCACCAAGTTTTATTTTATTGGCAATACCCTCCAGTTATCGTTTCGGGCACAGTTGTCAGTTGACAATCGAATTTTGACAATTTAAAGAATGTTAGTTTGGGTTACGATACCACGCAGACTAATTTATAACTGTTTCTTCTGGAATAGGTTAGTCTCTCCGTAAGCCCTAGTTGCAAGTTTCTAAACAAAGCCAAATCCTTTAGATGCTTTTGTATTATCGCCTATCAAGAAAAGAAAATAAATAAATTCTCGGTTATAAATTGTACTAGAAAGTGTCCAAAAATCTAATATCCGAGACTACTCTAATGATACTACGCCGTCTTAGTTTCATTCGGAGTTCTAAAAGTTCTGTCCTCGGTATTGACACTGCCGTCATTCTGACATAGACCAGCTATAATTAGTCCTTAACCGGAAATCGTGCTGTCACCAAAAATATACAAAGGAACCCTGGTTGTAAAGAATCCGGGGCCTATATTACTACACCTACGGGGAATCCAAAACTAGAACTGACTGGGGTATAATCTTACAAAATCTTCCTGGTCCGCTAATATTTCTGGATTATCGCCATTACGGCTGTTGGTTGAGTCCAAACCTAATTTCCACTGACCAACCAAGTTTATATTGGCATCTAAAACCTTCTTCATTCCAAACTGAAAATTGACTCATTGGGAACTCCTTTCGGATAAATATTGTACGCGTGACTGTACCTAGTTGTAGTATAAATTAATTTGTGGGCATGTAATTTATTTGGTATTCACCTGAAGGAGACTGGAGATCAGCTGAAATGTAGTGACCTCTCACATAAGTAAAGACAATGACAGTCCAAGGAACATCTATATTTTGTGTAACATCTTTCCGGATGTTTTAGCAAATTACGGTTATTTTCTATAGTAATGCATTTTTGTCGATTTTAAGGTTACGAATATCTGAGGACTGTGACAAAAATAATCACAAATATTAATAGTATATTACTTGATGTTATTGTTACTTGCAGGGTAAATAAAAATGTATTGTTAGTAGTAAGTTCTCACTAACACATAATTTTACCTAACCGAATTATGACAGCTTAAATCAAATTGCTGGGGTTAGGTAATTAGTTATATTATTTTTTGGTGCTTATATGAGAACACAAAAACAGTTGCAAATTGCTCATATAATTGATAATAATATTGTTTGTATTATATACATTTTAGATTAATATTTAAGTTACAGTAAGAATTGTAGTTATAAAACTTGTTACCTTATTCGGCCCATGTATTATTTATTATTCAGTCACGAGATACTAGGGAAAATAGATGGATAATAAAATTTACGATCTACTAAAAGAAATTGTTAAAATTGGTGTAAATCAAAGTTTCAACTTTTCAAAATTTCCAAAGAAAAAGTGTTTGGTTGGGAATATAGCATACAATCAAAGCACAAGCATTTTCTTTACAATTTCCGATAAGCAATAAGAGGAATTTTGTGTAAAACTTCCGATAAAAAGCATTACAAGACGTAAGTTTAAAGCTCGGTGTTTTCTGAAATGTTCTAATGGGCGGCCACCATGATACTATATTCTAATATCGTGGCGAACCGGTATGCGTTTATTGTACATGTGTATTGCACCAATCCTAGATTTGTATGAGAAAAATGTATTTGTATTAAGTTGATATGTCTGTTTTATCAAGAGAAACATAAATTTTTAGATTGTTTTATACTGGGATCAAGGTTAGTGATTATATTAGACGACTTGCTATGGGTTCTTACGGATTCGCAATTGAAAGCAGCTCTCCACTTTTTAAATTCATTATCGGGATTAATTCAGAGGGCTACGCAAGTAACGAGAAAATTCAAGGCAGCTAGAAAATTAGAAGTAAGTATGTGCTAACTACCTAGCTCTAGTTCAGCTTCCATACTGTTATTGCCCCCAGATATATACTCACACGGGCACAGCATGCTCTATAATGCATTAATACGTCTCCCAACTTTTAACCCTTATGTGATTTTGATGCCTTCTTGATAACTTTAGGTTGATCCTTGATGTTGCTTTCAAAATATCTTGTTCCTTGATATCTACCTGTAAGTTTTTTTAAACGTAAAATCTGAATTTATGTTTTTATTTTACCTAGGGCTAGACCTCCATACTCCATAAAAAAGGTACTCATTATTTGCTAATCGTTTATTTAAAAAAAATTTTTTCCTGTCAAGTCTGAGAGAGAAAGTACATCCGTAAGACGATTAAATACCCTGTCGCAAGGTGTACCGAGATAAATCTTTAAAGTTTTGGCTAATTTTTGTGTGCCTTGTTGTTTTTAAGCATTTTGAGCGTGAAGTAAATTATGTAATAAAATTATCGAACATACGCTCTCATTTCTTGTCCGATTTAGATTTCACTATACAGTCGTTTAAGAAGCAAACTTTTGTTAGTAATGACCATCAAACCCCATCTTAAAAGTCGTTTCTTTCCAATAAATTGAACGGAATAGTTTACCTCATTATATGGAGTTTTGTTCAGATTTCTTCCGCAAAATGTATAATTGACAGGTAAGTACCAATTCGTTATTCTTAAAAAATAATAAATATACTGGAAGAATCGCCCTTTCGAACGGCGCCGGCGCCGCAAAGAAAGGTAAAATTGAACTTTATTTAGGGGAGGTATGACACTAATCCAAGCATGGATTGCGCGGTTGATGTGTTAAGCACTTTATATACGTGGCTATAAATATGTTCACTTAGATGAAAATGGTAGCCTGAATCACTTAATAATTCAAAATAATCAGATGTTTACGGTCTTACCGATTCATTTTTTTATGATCGGCACACACAAAGGGAAAATCCTACACCACTCATGCGCAGATGATTGTGGATGTTGGACTTGAAGCGCTGTATGTTGTAGTTTACGGGAAAGATGTTACTCAGAAGGCCATTCCAGAGCGATGCAGTCCTCCATAAAAAAGGAGTCCCGTAACATCGACGTCCTAGGTGTTCGCAACTGAGTCGTATGTTGATGAGCAGCTTGTGTCTGACGGGTGTTTCTGTTTGGCACAACTCTGGGCGGAATCATAAGTGCCAGCTCATTGGAACACTTTCCGTAGTAGTATCCATAGTAAAGCGACGGATCCGCCACTTTTCTTCGAGGTTCAAGGCTATCAAGATATTACTCTGGGTAATCTACAAGACGGTCTGCTCTCCTCTGTATGGAGTCCAATATATTGAGCAAGTGTTTGGGTGCCTAGTACCATACATGGGAACAGTATTCCAGAGATGGTCTTGTCTGGGCCTTATAGAGCAGTAAGAGCTGATGTAGTGTGTACAATTTTTTTGCTCTATATAGTGCTCCTAGCTTTTGTGCTGCCGCCTTGGCGGTTTTCTTGCGCCAAAACATGTTGTTTTCTAAGTTGACACCCAGCAAGCTTATGGATGAGGCCAGAATCATTGTTTGTTCTGTCAGTGTTTGCTTTTATTGAGTCTTTCCTGCGTTTAACTGGACCCCCATTGATTCTCGCTCGCGTTGGGAACGAGCAGCGGTCATTGGAGTCCGCCACATGAATGTGGATATTAGAGTGCTGTCGTCTGCAAAGCTATAAATATAATTGGTTGTATACTTTACAAATGTTTGCCTCTTGCTCCACATTTATTTGCAAATCTTCATAAAATAGAGCCGCTTGCTCTGGCTCCAGGGTGTAAACAGGACAAGTGCTAGTGACCCTAACGAAGCTGAAAAACCTAAAGGAAACTGGAAAAACGGTCGACGTTTCGAGAAACAAATCTTCCCCGTTGTCAAGAACGAACAAATCTAAAAATGACAATGGTTAGTAAATGCAGTAAAACAGTATAAAGCTTGTGCACAATTGTCAAGTTGACTTTGACAAGATGACAATAATAATGTCATATCGTATAATTACTGGTTACTGTTCTTTTGTTGGTGTGATATTGAGGTGTTATTAGGTAAATAATTGATTCGTTTGTGAGGTGTTATATTTCTGCAATTTGGTGTTATGCGTATAGAAAGAATTTAATGATTTTTGTTAAAATATTTAGTTAATTTTTAAATGTCCCTTATGAACTTCAGTTTTTAGTAAAGGTAACCAGTTGCTGTTAAAATTAACAGAAGTTGAAGCAACATATACATCTTTATTTAACAAAATTAAAGCACTTTCTTCAATTTTACGTTTTTTAGATAATGGTTCCTTTGCCAAAAGACTTGAAGCGTTCCATTGTATTCTGTGATTGTTATCAAATGCATGTTGACAAATATGTGATTTATGGAATTGTGTTTGGTGTTCCTTTATACGTTTTGATAACTTATTGCATTCACATGGTATCTTATAGATAACATTTTTAGTAATTTCATTTTCATTGAGTGGTTTTGTTTTTGTTAGTTTGGATATAATTTATTACATATTCGTTTTATTTTGTCTGATAAACCAGGAATATAAGGAATAAAGAGGTTATTAATAGGTCTATTTTGATTTTGTCTAATAGTTGGTTGTTCAAACTCTATAAAGCATTTTTGAATGAAATCAATAGGATAGTTATTAATAATCAAAACATTGCTTAAAAATTCTTTTTCTGTGTTGAAATTTTGATTATTACATATTATTTTCATTCGATTATATAGACTTTTTACGACCCCCTTTTTAACAATTATTGGGTGATTTGATTTAAAATTTAAATATCTGTTTGTATGTGTAGGTTTTCTGTGTATTCAAGTCTTTTTTTATAAGAATGTCAAGAAATGAAAGTTGTTCATTAATTTCTTTTTCTATGGCTCTTTCGTGTTAACATAATTTAGAAAATCGTTAAGAAAATGTTCGTTATATTGATAAATTGAAAAAATGTCATCTATTTAACGCCATCAAATTAAAGGTTTATATTGATAATTTTCAACAAAATTTACTTCAATATTTTCCATAAAAATATTACTTAATAAAGGTGATAGAGGAGAACCCATAGCCATACCATTGTTTTGTTGATAGTGGTTAGTATTATATTGACACCATACTCGAATTACTTACTTTTTGGTTTAAAACTACATACTTTTAATACAATACTAACTACTATCAACAAAACAATGGTATGGCTATGGGATCGCCTCTATCACCTTTATTAAGTAATATTTTTATGGAAAGTTTGGAATTAAATTTTGTTGAAAATTATCAATATAAACCTTTAATTTGGTGGCGTTATACAGAGTTCCCCATAATAGACTACCCATTTTATATTATTAATAAATTCCCTACGAGATAACTGAATAGGTTGTTCTCTGTGGGATTATCTTCTGTAGTCTTTGGGATTTAAGTAAATTATTAATCAAGTAGGCGCCTGTCACAAATAAATTTTAAATTAATAATTTCGTGGAACGCCATTTTTCTACGAGAAGTTTGTTAATTTTCATCAATAATTATTTAATTTTTTTGCTTTGAGACATTATTTCAACATCCGTTTAAACTTTCATGGATTACTCAGTCCAACAACGTGTGTTTTGTGTAGAAACTTACATAAGAAGCAATTCGGTAGAAGAAGTTAGGCGTGCATTCCGGCGTCAGTTTAATAACAACAATAGGGGTCACGCGTCAAATCGTAAAACTGTTAAGTTATGGCTTCGTCATTGGCGTGAAAATGGTTCTGTACAAAATTTGAAGAAGCCTGGACGTCGAAGAACAGTTCGTACACCAGAAAATATTGAACGAGTTAGAATTGCGTTTACGAGAAGTCCTAAAAGGTCTGCTAATCGACAAACCCTTATCCTAGGAATATCGAAGGGAAGTTTAGATCGAATTCTTCAAAGGGATTTAAAATTTCATCCCTATAAATACCAAATGGCACAGCACCTTAGCAATCAAGATAAGGAAGCAAGGTTAGCATTTTGTCAAGAATTTTTGGATTTACATCAAGGAGCAATTCACAGTCTCCTAATGACCGACGAAGCAAATTTTTATTTGAACGGCATGGTCAATAAACAGAATTTTAGATACTGGTCAAATGAAAATCCTCGAGAAATCTTTACACAGAACCCCCATAATCCAAAAGTTGTTGTGTGGTGTGGAGCAGGATCTTTTGGTATTATTGGCCCTTATTTTTTTGAGGATGAAAATAACCGCGCTGTAACAGTAACATCCGAGCGCTACGTTAATATGCTAGTGACATTTCTCATTCCAGAATTAAATAGACGAGGATTACTAAACAATGCCTTACTATTCCAACAAGATGGGGCAACAGTTCATACTGCCAGAAACTCAATGAGGGTCCTGCGAGAAATGTTTAATGGCCGACTCATTTCTCGATTCGGAGATTTGCCTTGGCCTTCGAGGTCCCCCGACTTAACGGCACCCGATTTTTGGGGGGATATTTAAAAGCCAAAGTGTTTGCGAGTCATTCAGGTACAATCGAGGAACTGAAAGTCAAAATTCGTGAAGAAGTTGAAGGAATAGACGAAGGTTTGCTACGCCGTGTAATGAACCACTTTTTATCTAATATTGAAAAATGTGTTGAAGTTGGTGGAGGTCATTTAGCAGATGTGATTTTTAAAAGTTAGAATTAAATTAGCCAAGTATTTCTAAGTTATCATAAATCCCAAAGAGTTAGCTGTAATTTAGTAAAATACAGTACAAACAGTTTGTTTTGTTAACTAAAAAATTTTTTATTCAAATATTAAAATGGGTTGCTATTATGGGGGACCCTGTATAAATGACATTTTTTCAATTTATCAACATAACGAACATTTTCTTAACGATTTTCTAAATCATATTCACACGAAATAACCCACAATCAAATTCACTATAGAAAAGGAAATTAATGAACAACTTTCATTTCTTGACATTCTTATAAAAAAAAGACTTGAATAGTTTCGAAACAAAAATTTACAGAAAACCTACACATACAAACAGATATTTAAATTTTAAATCAAATCACCCAATAATGGTTAAAAAGGGGATCGTAAAAAAGTCTATATGATCGAATGAAAATAATATGTAATAATCAAAATTTAAACACAGTAAAAGAATTTTTAAGCAATGTTTTGATTAATAATAATTATCCTATTGATTTCATTCAAAAACGCTTTATAGAGTTTGAACATCCAAATATTAGACAAAATCAAAATAGACCTATTACGAACCCCTTTATTCCTTATATTCCTGGTTTATCAGACAAAATAAAACGAATAGGTAATAAATTTAACATTCGTACTATTTTCAAAACATAAAACACCCTTAGATCCAAACTAACAAAAACAAAACCACTCAATGAAAATGAAACTACTAAAAATGTTATCCATAAAATACCATGTGAATGCAATAAATTTTATATAGGTGAAACCTGTAGACCATTATCAAAACGTATAAAGAACATCAAACTTATATTAAAAATACACAGTTCCACAAATCACATATTTGTCAACATGCATTTGATAACAATCACAGAACACAGTGGAACGCTTCAAGTATTTTAGCAAAGGAACCTTCATCTAAAAAACGGAAAATTAATGAAAGTGCTTTATTGTTATTAAATAAAGATGAATGTGTTGCTTCAACTTCTGTTAGTTTTAATAGCACCTGGTTACCTTTGCTAGAAACTGAAGTTGATAAAGGACACTTAAACATTAACTGAACATTTCAACAAAAATCATTGAATTCATCCTAAACGAATAACACCAAATTGTAGATATATAAAACCTCAAAAACTAATTAATTATTTACCTAATAACACCTCAATACCACACCAACCCAAAAGACCAGTAACCGTAACCAGTAACTAAATGATATGACATTATCACGGCACATATAACAACCAGCAATATTACTCGACCTGTCAGGCGAAAAATTAAATTTGACCTTGCTAATGTCAGTTGGGTAGGAAAAGTCAGGGCTGGATTTGAAATATATATAAGTATGATTTTCCTTTAACAGAGCCGTAATATAAGTATTATTATATGAGCAGGAAATTAATGAAATTCTTCTTGGAAGAATATCTCTGGTTTGTACAAGTTCTTATTGCTTAAACACCATGGTTTTTTGTATTACACAATGTCATAAACAACGTTCGTCTCTCACAATGTCAATTATTTGACAAATACACGCCTATGGTTTCTATTTAACTCCAATAGCAATAAAATACACCAGTCGTAAAAACACGACGCCACTGGCGGCAGTTTGACGGATTTCCTACCAAGTATTCTCTTGCGCGCGGACTTGCGCAGATGCGAAAAAAGAAGATGTGATATTGCTGGTTGTTATATGTGCCGTGACATTATAATTGTCATCTTGTCAAAGTTAATTCAAAGCTTGACAATCTGCAAGAGCTTTTTACTGTTTTATTGTATTTACTAACCATTTTCATTTTTAAATTTGTTCGTTCTTGACAACGGGGGCAGATGTGTTCTTCGAAACGTCGACCGTTTTTCCAGTTTCCTTTAGGGTTTTGAGCTTCGTTAGGGTCACTAAACTAGCACTTGTGCTTTTTACACACTGGAGCCAGAGCAAGCGGCTCTAAGTGGAGAGAATAAGCAAACATTTGTAAGGTAAGACATGAATCCTCCACAACAATATAGAACATATCTATATCAATGGATTGCTCAAATGGTTCGCAGAAGCATACCGTCAACCGGGGTTATATCGGATGATATTTTCAATTATCGACCTTTATTTTTGTTGTTATATGGAATTAAAGCTAACTAATGCATTGCATAGTAAAAGGTTACCCTAGAAACATATTTACATAAAAAATCTCTTAAAATATGTCCCGGTCTTTTTTTTTTTTTAAAAGGTCGTCCGATATAACCCGGTATTTGGGGTTATATCGAACGGTTTATTTTTTACATTGAAAAATTACGTTCTGAGCCTGGTATTCGATATAAGTTTGGTCAGAAACCTTTATCGGACATTTGTTACGAAAAAAAATTTTTTGGGTATGCAGGGTGTGTGTATAGGTTGATGTAAAAATAAGTAAAATTACTAAAAGAGAAATAAATACTTTATTCAGAATACAAATTATTTTCGGAACTCCAAAAAAGTAATAAACAAGAAAATACACTGCAAACATGACATAAAAAAGAAATTAACATTTAGATAACGTAAATAGGTATGGGTAGGTACCCATTTAGTCTATTTATAACTGCAGACCTTCAAACACATGAACGCCGCGATGTATTTTAGGCGCAGTTAAAATACTGCGGACTTATTGAATTTTGATTTTGTTCTTGTCTTCAACATCCGGAAAAATAAAAGAATCTTGGTGACCCTTATAGGGTCTAAGGCAATTCCCAGTAATATAACTTTTTGCAATGTTCTCAATTTGCGCAACGAATTGTTTGGTCGTTTCTTTCTTGGTTCCTTCATTGTACAAAAATTTAACCAAGGCAAAACAGCCTTCTTGTAATGTATGACTGTTTACTGGAAGTTCAACGTTAGGTGCTTCGGACATGGGATCATCGTCGGAAACTTCAGTCACGGAATCATCGTTCAGACTATAATTTTCTAAGAACATCACAGAGTTTGCGGTGTCATTATGGGTATTCTCTTGAGACGTAGATAAGTTCACATTAGTGGCATCTTGAGAGGCAGATATAACTGACCTACCACTATTCACTTCGCACACGTCCTCAAGACCCACCGATTTGCCAGCGGGGACGTTAATCTTCGACTTACGCTTGGGTCTAGTCGAGGTTTCATCCAAAGGAGCAACAATTACGCTCATAACTTCTGTAAATGATCTTTTCATTGCATCTCCTGCTGCTTCTTCTGGTCGTTTTCGAATACTTTTTAAAACTGGTTCTGGATCGCATGGGATTATGCCCGTTGCTCGAAAACCAGACACTACATTATTCGACATGCGATCCTTCGATTTTTCCAAAAGTTTCTTTAGCAGCGAATGAAAAACAGATTTTGTCACAACTCCCTTATGGGTTCGTTTCCATTCGGTTAGAATTTGTCGCCACACCCGTTTAAGTGGTCCAAACACAGCAACGTCCAGCGGCTGACATAAGCGCGTCGAATTTTTCGGCAAAAATACAAACTGGATGTCGTTTTCGGTGCAACTTTTAATAATGTGGTAGGAAAGATGGCTTGCCAGGTTATCGCAAATAAGAACCTTCTTGCCCTCCTTTCATCGCAAATAGGGAAGAGCTATTTTGAGGATCCAGTCCTCGAAACACTGAGTGTCATCCGCTTTGAGTTCTGTTATATTGCGAGTTTTCGGGACCACCTTCTATCCAATCTGGGTAGAGGTTTGTACTTTTATACACAACATATGGGGGTAAACAGGTGCCATCTCCAGCCGTAGCAAACATACCGGACGTTGAGGTTTTGAAAAATCCATTATCCTCCGTGCATGCTTTTCTCCGCGAGGAATAAAAATAGTTTTTTACGAGGATCATCTGTTAAATTGGTTTCATCCATATTAACAATATTTCCAGGCGGAACCCCTTGGACTGCCTTGTTCAAATACTCAAAATAATCTTTAATCATATTTTCTGTGATTTCAGCTTTCACTGGTTTAATGTTTTCACAATTACGGAGTGATAACTCCTTGTGCCGCCCCATAAAGTGTTCAATCCAGTCATCGCCAGGCCTATTATCATTGAAACATTGTATATTTACACCTTTACTGTTTAAATAATGGCACACGAACTCTTTGATTGCTTGCTTTTCAAAAGGATATCCGAATTTTGCTGCAGTAGTCATGGCATCTACTATCCAACGCTCTTCAGTCACAGACAAAATTGGGGGTCTTCCGAGTTTGACATTAACATGCTAACCTTTGTAAATATCGTAAAGGGTGCTTTTTGGAACCCCATACATTTCTGCTGCCTGTTTAAATGAATAATTCTCATCTACAACTGCTAACAGTGCTTTTTCCATGTTTTCCTGTGAATAGTTGCGCCTATATGGCGTTCCTGGCTTATGCTGATGTTTACGAGGCATATCCGGTATTACCCCTGAAAATAATAGTTTTTGTTAATTACGATTTTTTGCGAAAAGGAAAGACGATAAGTAAATTTTGAGGTTATATTGTTCTTGATAAAGCTAAAAACAACTATTAATTCCATTGCACTATGTACCTATGATGCACAGGGTTCTCAGGTCAGAGGAGACTATTTTGCTGTCCTAATTTTATCACAAAAAGTGATTTTATTAATTATTTTTATTGAGTTTACATTGATACTTCCATGAGCGCGAAACGTATATTCGATTGTTTGGTTATCGGCCAATCTCGGGATGTTTTTGTTTAGTGACCAAACTGTCACCCAACAGCTGTAACGCGCGTAAATTCAAACATAATCAATCCGTCCGATACAGGACCTGCGATCCGATATAACCCCGGTTGACGGTATTCATTCACATTTGCTAGAGATTTTAGTTCAATTTTGAGTCGCATAGGAATTCATGAAAGAATGGCCAAATTTGGTTAGTTTCGATTAAAATTAATTGACAATTGTATAAGCGAATTGACCTCGCCCTGGAACCGATTAGTTCGGTTGTTGAAGCATAAACTGGGCGCATTAAATGCATGGCAAATCTTTTTCTCATCACAATTTAAATATATCATTGTCGATTTTAAAATGAGCTAACCCAAACTAGCCCTGGATTTTACAGTAACAATCGCATAAATCCGGTCAACGAACAGCTAGCTTACCAAGCTAGGGACCTATCAATGGGGTGCAAGCTCGAGGTGAAGTTGATGGATTGTTATTGTTGAGAGGGCATTGCAGATTAAATTTATGCTTCAGCAACGTCACATCCATACTTTTTATTGCTTCAGTTCGAACGTACCTATGAGGTTTGAGTTTCGGAACATTCGAAATTAAATTCCCAACTTTATGTGCAATATGTTGAACACGAATTTGATAATAATTTTTAGGGCGATGTTTTCTTTAATTAAACAGAACCCTTAAGGGGTGGTATTCGTTTGAAATATGATATCAAAAGAGTAGATTACAGCAACATTCAGGTAGTCTGATAGGAGATTCTCTGTCTCCAAAAAGGAAACCTTTCGAAAGTTTTCATTAATACTATTTAAGAGAGCTATTGGTCGCTAGTTTTTAATTTTTGTTTTATAATTTTTTTTGTACGTAGGTTTTATTAAGGCAGTCGTCAGTAAAATGGGAAATACACCAGTGGAGAGCATTAAATTGGAGACGTAGGTCAGCGGAGATGCGATCTCGGACGATATAGATTTCAAGACAGGCTGGAACTTAAGTCCACTGTTTTTTATCCTTTAGTGCAGAGATAATGTTTTTAATTAGAGCGCAATCTACTGGCTGCATAAATAAAGTTTTATGATGAGCTTGAATTTTATTTGTTAGTGTCGGATAGTCATTAACCCAAACTAGGAATTGATAAAATATACTTTTTAAAATACCTTGGGAGTGTAAAAATATTATACAAATCATATTTGTTGGTCTTTCTGTCCTTTAGTACCGAAACTAGCCATAAAACGGAGTTGTGCTTAGGAATCAATTTGATTCTACTGACGGGTAGTTTGCATAAGGAAAGTGCGGGTCCTATTTTTTCGTCCACAGTGATTTTTTAAATTTTGCTTCAACAATATGTTAATCATGTAGTATTTGATACACCTCGATGGTTACTAGAAACTCGCTGTGTATGTATATGAACAATTTAAGATATATGTTAATAGATAATTTCATTTTAGGAATTACCAGAATATCAAGCTCAATTAGCGCAAGAAGCACTGCAAGTTACACCCAAGACAACAAAAGCTTCAAGTCGCATGTTTGCACTTTATGATGTTGTAGAGACTTCGTATCATTTCATGTCAAACCAAATTGTGCTTCATTTGTGTGATGATCCAGGTGGTAAGTATACATTTATATAAGGTATTTAATGTGGCACATTCAGGGAATTGTGGGTCCCTTTAAAATATCTAACAAAATATCCCTTTAAAATATCTAACAAAATATCATTCCCAATCTTAAACTAAGCATTGAGTCCTACCACAGATCAATATTACAGATTGGCCGAAGGAAAAGGGTACTAGCGGGTTATCTGAGACATCAGCGACTGACATAAAAAAGGCGAAACACATTAATATTTTTGTTCACGGTGACATAGGTGGTGCCGCAAATTTAGCTTTGTAACTACATCACCTTGGTCAAAGTGACTTTGCAAATGATTATAGAGATGCAATATTTTTAGCAGATCTTGCATTTTTAACAGACCTGACATCTCACCTTGACGAGTTGAAATTGAAGCTACAAGGAAAACAGAAGAATATTGTCAACTTATTTGGATACATAAATGGGTTTAAGAATAAAATTAAGCTTTTCAAGTCTTCGTTAGAAAAAACTATTTTCTTATTTTTTCCAAGTTGTAAAGAGCATTTTGAAGAAATGAAGGATTTTAAATAAGTCTCCTATTTACCATATAAAAGTCATTGACACAATTGCTCAAGAATTCGAAAATCGATTTAGCGACTTTCGAAAGAGAAATTTCAGTTTTTACTCAGCCACTTACAATTTCTGTTGGGAACGTAAGCTGAGCAGACCTTCAACTGGAATTATGTGATGTGCAATCAGATTCTGTTTACCAAGGAAGAACTGAAACTGGATTTGGACTTTTTCAAGTTGCTGCCAGAAGAACGATACCCCAAAATGCGAAACTTAGGACGTACACTGGGCTCAATGCTTGGAAGCACGTATTTGTGCGAAAGCAGCTGCTCCAACATGAAATTTATAAATTCAGAATATAGATGTTTCCTCTCTTATTGTCACTTGCTTCGTTTATCAACAACAAATATTAAAGTAAAGCACCAGGCGAAAATATTTGTTTGTTTTACTTTAGGTTTTCTATATAGAGAATATGAAAAGAAAACGATCTTTTAAAATGAGAAAACTTTACTAGTATTTATTTGATTACTCAACAGATTTTTTATAAACTGTTAAATTTTAGATCCACCTGGCTTTAACATTTGCAGACTGATTTATTACACGCTCATTAAAATTAACAATACTGTTTATAAACAGTTTCTCTATGCTTAACATGACGAACACAGGAAGTCTTTATTGTCCCGTAGTATTACTTAAAAATGTCTTTATTATCTTTAATGTAGAGAAACATCGCTCGCTTTCATATCCCGATTTTGACCAAACCTCCGGGATTTGAAATTATACACAGTCTCAACAAAATATTTTTTTAAACTTAAACTACCAGTTAGCCATAGGTATTTATCATACCAAGCATTGATGAAACAGCGAGGTGGATTACCCTGACTAATTAAGCTTTTACTTAAATCTGGTCGTGGTACTCTTTTTAGCACGCATTTAATGACTATTCCATAGATGCCAGTCAGTATTTAATTATGTTTTATTCAGGGGTGTAATATAATATGAATTTACCGTACAAGTTCCCGATTTAATCAGTATGTAAAATATTTAATTCCTATATTTGATTATATTTTGTCGAATACAAGAAAATGTAACAAATTGGTCAAATTAATAACAGAATTCTGGTCCCTTTAAAATTACACTTCATAGTGATTTGCGACAGGATACAACCTTGGCCACATATTTTCCGGGAAAATA
>MU182964.1:130360-142769 GCA_016904865.1 Pissodes strobi | reverse complement strand
ATATATATAATTTTTGTAGTTTCTTAAACCATTTATGCATACATTTTGGAAAATTTCTTGGGTATAGGTTTATGAAATGAAATTTCAATTGTTAAATTGTCACCGTTTCGCTCGTCATTGGGAGCTTTTTCAAGACTTTATTTCCTCATCAACCCAAAAGATGTTATCGATGAACATTACAAGAACAGTATACAAATTAGTTTTACGTCAAAAAATACATTAAACAGATTAAAAAGGGTTAGTATTTAAAATTTTCAAATAACGGACGGTTGGACACACAAATTTTAAAACAGACGTTTCAGATTTTAAAAACACAAATATATTTTACGTACCTTGGATATAATGTTGCATCTTTGGATGCTATCTAGTATCTAATTTGCTTTATAAACATAAGGGAACTCTGGTATTTTAATTTTTTGCTGTTTTTTTGGTACGCAAGAAGTATTCTTCGTTTTACCTGGGTCTAAATCAGAATTTAATGTATTGCATGTGTCGTTGAAAAAGTTTTGTAAATAACTTTATTAAGTTATGATAAATCTGACTTAACCTACTTATATCTTGTCTGTCGTTTACACTATCTATATCTTTCTTTATATGTATCATTTCTTTGATTGATAATTTATGATAATTACTATCTTGATTTAAAATTTTGGTTTCTTTAAAATTGAATTCATCTTTAGCATTCTTTTCATGTTTGTGTAGGGCAGTTGAGGCATTTTTTGTGTATTTATGCCCATTTAGACGATTTTCCAGGTATTGGGTTGTCATACCAATATATTTTTCTGAGCAATTTAAACAAGGTATGGAGTAAATTATATTTGATTTTTTTTTTTGGTTTGAACTTTACTTTTTAATGGTGTATATAGAGATTTTAATAAGTTTTGTGCTTTATGACATATTGTGATGTTGTGTTTTGATAAAATATATTTAAGTTTCTCTGATAGTTCTTGGGTGTAGGGCATAGCAATATGTTTATTTTCTGTTGCAGACAGATTCTTCTTCTAACTCTGCAAGTACCGAGAGTCAAAATTCTTCCAGTCCAAGCTATAAGGAGGTTAAAAGCAAGCTAGAGTTTCAGTTGAGCAAGCTAATGACAACATCAGTGGTGATGCGAGTGGATGATTTTACTGTCTACAGAGTAACTACGTCGGGAAAGAAACAAGTTTTAAAGGAATTTCTTTGCGGTAAGTTCTTCCATATTAGGGTAATGCAGTTATTTTAAACATACTATGGCAGGTTTGTCATGACGATGGATTATTGGCTGAGAGTAAAGAGAACATTTGTCGAAAGTGCCCATTAGATGAAAATAGTAGCAGAATTTGCTTACTTCTGGTCATTTCCAGTAGCTGCATACTTTGTTATTTATGGTGTAGCATATTTTAATTATGAGTAACTATTTAAATGTCTTTTAGCGTTGTTATTGCCTATTTCGTCAAGAGCTTATGAATAAGTCCACCCAAATCCAAGGGTGTGAATTGGCACTACAACTCGAGGGAATAATATAACACAATATATCTATACTCATACTCTTTTTGAAAATTGTAAAAATCACCTAAAAATTGATATTTCAAAAAAATTTCTGAGCAGCATTTCAATTACACTTACTAATTATTGTTCTAAACGTAATCATAATATTTTGAGTAAAAAAGGAAACTGGAGACTTAATAAATAGTTATTAAACCCAATCTAACCCAAAAAATAAAATCTGATATCTGTATAAATCGTTTTGATGTTTTATCATAAATAAAGTACATACCTTAAAATGAAAAAGAACCAAGATTTAAGTTTTTTTCTATTCTAACAAATGACAGGTTCCGACAGCTCCGTAATTTTTTTATATTTTTAATTTTTATACAGGCCAAAAAGATCGAATGACATCATAAAATAACTAAGAAAGATGAGTGCTGTCGTATGGCAACAGGTGTCAAAATTGTTAACCTTTTTCGATTGATCTTGATCGACTTAGTAGAAATCGATATCTCGATCATCAAAATCTGTCATAGTCTACTTTTGGATATTAGATTCCAATTTTTGACAGCTAACAACGGCTCATCTGTCATATATAAACAAGGTTGTGCCCATGGTAAAAAATGATGCTTTGGACATCCCTAATAACATACCTAAATTTGATCCAAATATCACGAATAACCAATTTCCATTTAAATATTGCCTGGTCCTTTGGATGGAGAAAACGCACTACCAAATTTGACATTAATGTTGTCTATTATGACACCTTTTGATGTGTAAACATCTTACGCGGCGGTATGAGAGTAAATCTCGGGAAAATGGACGGAAGTTAGAAAGCCGATGTGACATTATAACCATGCGCAGTCTAATTCAGCGCCTCCTTGTAACGTGTTCTATTTTCATAAACTGGATATTGAAAGGTTCTTGCTTTGAAATTTAATTTTTCTTTAAACAAAATCGAATGATTCGCGTCTTAGGGCTGAGTTCATGACTTGCAGCCTTGTTTTAACCGGAAGTCCTTAAATATTATTTATGTATGCAGAAAAAGTAAACTGCAATTTAATTTTTGATTTCAAAAAAAAAGTTGTAAAAAACATCAGTCATAATAGTCGCGCTTATCCCAATTACGTTACAAACTACTTATAAAAAAGTTATATGTACAAAAAAAAAACAAGTTTTTATTATATTTTTCCGAGATTGTTGCATCTAAAATGTCTACTTGACTGTGAAAATTTAAAAGAAATCGCGCATTTAAATATACGCCTGTAAATAACTTGCCTAGATTTGATGACGTCACGCATAAGCCGTCAGGCCTTTCCGTAAGAGGTAATATATCGACACCCAAATAGGGTATTTATATGTTGTAATATAAGCACTCGGCTAATTTCTTGAAATGATGTTAAAGTAATTGTTTTTTTATGGTACGCTAAAGGGAGGCCCTATGGCGCTCGACGAGCGGTGTGTGTGCGAAGATGTTGATTGACACGGTTCTTGAATAGTTGTAGGTTGTAACTAGGGGGAAACAGATGTCCTGGGAGTGAGTTCCACAGTAATGCAGAGCGCCAGACAAAGGAGTTCTGGTAAAGCGATGTTCTAGGTGTTTCCATTTGTACGACGAACTGGTGCGCTCTATCTGTCGTGACTATCTGGCAGGCGTTGCCAAGGGCAAGGTGACATCTGCCTTGAAAGTATCTGTAAAACAGGGACATCTCGGTGCGGTACCCCCAGATGTGTGAGCAATATTCTAAGCACTTATTTGCGCCTTGTAGAGCAAGAGCAACTGCTGCGATGTTAGCAACGTGGTCATGCCAGGACATATTGCTGTTAACCGAGATACCCAGCAGTCCGATTGACGAGGTTGAAGGAATGGTCGATCCTGCCATAATGATGTCAGGGCCCGCCGTATTGGCCCTCTTGGTAAACGTGGCTTGGGTCTTTGCTGCATTGAACTGGCCCAAACTTCTGTCGTCCCAAGTTTTAACTTTCTCCAGGTCTTGATTAATTGCTGTAATCTGCTCCTGTCTGCGGTGATAAGTCTCAGTCGCTGGTAAAGGTTTTTCTGATCTAAATTGGGACATAAGGTAACTGTCATCTGCAAAACTGTAAACAGGATTATTCGTTTCGGTCAGCACGTCATTAATATAGATGAGGAATAGAGTTGGTGCAAAGAGAGGCCAAACTCTGGCGAATGACTTCGAAATATCCAACGCAATCGCTCGGGACTCTCCGTAGTTCTCAATTGCCCTGCTCCATACATGAGTGACATTGGCCAATTTATCTCCTGTCGATCTCTCTTTGCGAAAGCCGTATTGATTATCGCTGATTATTCTGTTGTTCTCGAGGTACTTGAGTAGTTGCTGATTGACTACACGTTCTATGACTTTGGGGCAAAAACGGGTGTTAGCTCGTTGGCGCAGTTCTTTAACACGATGGCTGGTATTCCGTCCGGTCCTGATGCCATTTGCGTATCTAGTTCTTTAAGTATTTTGCGAATATCACGGTGATGAAACTTGACTTCTGCCATGGTAGTGTGGATGTTCGATATGGTGGGGACAGCCTTGCCTTGAGGGACGTCTAAGGTAGAGTGCGATGAAAACATTTTGGCGAACATGTTTGCTTATTCCTTGGCTGTAACCGCCGTGATGCCACGTTCGTCCGTCGAAGGTGGGAGAGACGTTTTTGTAAAGTTATTACTTACTGCCTTTGCTACCGACCAGAAATTCTTGGAGCCACTGGGGCACTGCAAAAGTTTATTCCTGATCCTTTGATTGTGTGTGTCCTTAGTTTTGTCAGTCACACGTTTGCATTCGTTTCTCGCTTCGGCATAATAATCGCGATTTTCAGTGGTCTGATTTTGCTGCCAGTAATTGTAGGCTTGCTGTTTCCTACCTAAGGCTCTTTCGCATCTTCTGTGGAACCAGGGCTGGGTGATGTAATATTTTGGGGAGATACGATTTAGGTTTGGTCAGAGTGGAAAATGTCTTTAGGCTGAATTGTCTTTAATTATTTCGCAAATGTTACAAGTTTTGGAGTAAAGTCCAGTTTTAGGCTTTCATTGTTGCATTTAATAAAACAGACACATATATAAACTCGAATTTGTAGCACTCTGTAGTACAACGTGTATTATTAGCAGATGTAACATTTACAATTTACGATAATAAATTATTCCTTTTTAGATGTTTTAATAGTTATTTATGGTATTAGTGTGTTATGTTAAAAATAAGTCACGCGGCCGTAAGGCCGAGTGGCATAATTTCTCAAGTTTACTTTTAAAACATAACACACGAGAGGCATACAAAGTTTGATCCAACACCATTATTTTGTGTTAGTTTAAGTGTGTATTATTTTTTGTCTAAGATATTTCAGTGTGGAACCTGCTTTAATGCAATAAAGTGTCAGACTATGACTGACTTTTGACATGCTAGTTTAGCGAGTTGTTTTACCTGTTTTTGATTGCTTGGGGACTTGTTTATTAAACAAATTTTGACATTTATTGTCAGATTATATTATTCCCAAAAGCATTTATAATTTGAGAAAATGGATGAAATTGATGAAAATTATGTGCCCGAAAACATTATTACCGAAGCGGAAGAAGCGGCAATGCAAATACTACCAGAAAAATCTCGAGATTCTTATGACAAGGAGTACAAAGTTCTTGAGAAATGGATGGATTCAAGAAAGATAAAAGGTATTAACGAAAACGTTTTGCTGGCCTATTTTTTGCATCTACAGAAAAAAATAGCTCCATCGTCTCTATGGACTAAATTATTCCATGCTTCGCTCGACACTTCATCTCTACAAGAAAATCGACATTTCAAAATTTGGCAAACTAATTAGTTTTTTAAAAAGCAAATCTCAAGAATACAAACTCAAGAAATCTAAAACATTGGAAAGAAATGAAATAGAACAGTTTTTGAGTGAGGCTCCTGATAGTGAGTTTCTACTAATGAAAGTAGCTTTGATTATGGGTATTGCCGGGGCGGTGATATATCACTTTAGCGTCACACGAATTAAAATGTCAGAGATATACTAATCGTTAGTGCACACAATCATGTCTGGCGCACTGCATCACTGTGGAACTCACTTCCAGGACATCTGTTTCCCTCTAATTACAACCTACAAATATTCAAGAACCGTGTCAATCAACATCTTCGCACACACACCGCTCGTCGAGCGCCATAAGATCTCCCTTTAGTGTGTGTGCCACTGCCATAAAAAAAAAATTGACAATATATGAAATAAAAATTGCGGATCATGTATTTGTTTTTTAAATATTTGTGTTCAATGTTGGTGTTATTTTTCGTCGGGCCGCGGCAGATTTTGTTGTTCGAGCAGGAATTTGCCTTTGCTAATAGCGTCTACCAACACCAATTTTGAGCCTTCACGCATGCGTACGTGCTAATTCAGATATTTTTCAGTTGTGTTTCTTGATTTTGGACATTGCCTTGGATTAGTTTTGTTTAGTTGGAGCTAAGGGCCATGCGTTAAGTGAAATATTAGTCCAAAGGTCGAGATGCGTAATGACGAAACAAGAATAGGTAAGAGTAGCAGAGACAAGCGCGCGTAGCACGCTTGTCTCTTTACTTTGGTTAACTAAGGTTAGTTTGGGTTAGTTTTGGTTAGTATGGCTTAGTTTTGGTTAGTATGGCTTAGTTTTGGTTAGTCTGGGTTGGTTTTGCTTAGTTTGGGATAGCGAAGAGGGAAGCGCGCGATGCGCGCTAATTCCCTTACTTTGGTTCATGTAGTGTTAGTCTGGGTTAGTTCGGATTGGCTTTGGTTAGTTTAGGTTAGTCTGGGTTGGTTTTGGTTACCAGGTTACTTTGGATTAGTGTTGGTTAGTCTGGCTTGATTTTGCTTAGTTTCTTATTTCCTTACTTTGATTAATTTAGGGTTAGTCTGGGTTAGTTTGGATTGGTTTTAGTTAGTTTAGGTTAGTCTGGGTTGGTTTTGGTTAGTTTGGGTTGGCTTTGGTTAGTTTGGGTTGGTTTTGGTTACTTTGGGTTTGTGTTGGTTAGTTTGGGTTAGTTTTGGTTAATCTGGGATGGTTTTGCTTAGTTTGAGATAGTGAAGAGACAAGCGCGCTCGTTTGCGGGCTTATTTCCTTACTTTGCTTAATTAAGGGTTATTCTGGGTTAGTTTTGGTAAGTTTGGATTGATTTGGTTAGTTTAGGTTAGTCTGAGTGAGTTTTGGATACTTTCGATTAGTGTTGGTTAGTCTGGATTGGTTTTGCTTAGTTGGAGATAGTGAAGAGACAAGCGCGCTTGTTTGCGCGCTTATTTCCTTACTTTCGTTAATTTAGGGTTAGTCTGGGTTAGTTTTGGTTTGTTTGAGTTAGCTTGGTTAGTTTGGGTTAGTCTGGGTTGGTTTTGGTTGCTTTGGGTTAGTGTTGGTTAGTTTGGGTTAGTTTTGGTTAGTCTAGGTTGGTTTTGCTTAGTTTTGCTTAGTTTGAGTGCGCATGGCGCGCTTGTTTGCCCGCTTATTTCTTTACTTTGGTTAATTTAGGGTTAATCTGAGTTAGTTATGGTTTGTTTGGGTTGGCTTTTGTTAGTTTGGGTTAGTTTTGGTTACTTTGGGTTAGTGTTGGTTAGTTTGGATTAGTCTGGGTTGGTTTTGCTTAGTTCAAGATAGTGAAGGGACAAGCGCGCGTAGAGCGCTTGTTTGCGCACTTATTTCTTTACTTTGGTTAATTTAGGGTTAGTCTGGGCTAGTTTTGGTTTGTTTGGGTTGGCTTTGGTTTGTTTGGGTTAGTGTCGGTTAGTTTTAGTTAGTCTCGTTTGGTTTTGCTTAGTTTGAGATAGTGTTTCCGCGCTTATTTCCTTACTTTGGTTAATTTATGGTTAGTCTGGGTTAGTTTTGGTTTGTTTGGGTTGGCTTTGGTTAGTTTGGGTTAGTCTGGGTTGGTTTTGGTTACTTTGGGTTAGTGTTTGTTAATTTGGGTTAGTTTAGGATTGCTGTGATTTGGCAAGTTGCTATTCTACTTTTTGAAACATTTGTGATTTTTTTTCAATTTTTGGCGTCAAAAATACTTTGCGCAATATATAACGTGTCACAAAACACTTTTAATACTGTCTAGTACACGTTACACGAAAATAAATTGCAAAATTCGAAAAGGGCGCTAAGTGAAAATTTACCCTTTTCTACGTTATCTACAAGCTTAATTTGGATTTGTTTTGTCTGGTTAAGCCCCCGAAGCGAGCGAAGAACGAAATATTAGAACAACATTCGGCTGCTGCCAAATGCGCAGGTCCGAAGGTCGAAAATTTGGTATAGGTAGATGTGAGTGTTCCGAAAGTTTCATATTTTTTAGGTTAGATGTGTTACTATTTTTATTAAAAAAGTTCGTCCGTCCGCACTTTTTTATAAAGAATCACTCTCTCTAACATAGAAAATGTTCTTATTTTTACCAAAAACTTCTTAATTTGTGTGACGCTAAAGTGTTATGGACCCGCCGGGGCTTGTAGATGCGATGAGCTAACACATCTAAAAATTTAAAATATTCAAGACAAAAGTAATTATATTTTCGTTGTTTTGCCCGATACAAAAACTAAAAAATCAAGAAGTTTTACTATTCTTGAAGAAGGATTTCCAGTAAACTCAGTTGATTTGTGCAAAAAAATACATGCCATTAAGACCAAAAAATACCCGTCACAGCCGCTTTTTTGTCTTTTATAAAAATGGCAAATGTACAAGTCAGTGTGTGGGTATCAATACTATGTCAAAAATACCCTCCAAAATTGCTGCTTACTTAAACCTTGAAAATTAAGGACCGTACACCGGACATTGTTTGAGAAGATCTTCCGCTACCCTGCTAGTTAATGCCGGGGCCAGCCTGACAACACTTAAGCGCCATGGAGGATGGAAATCATCGGTAGCGGAGGGCTACATCGAAGAATCCATTCAAAACAAAATTAAAATTGCGGAGAAAATTCAAGGCATCAGCAAAATATCAAACAACGGCCAGGTGGAACAAATGCCCTCAACTTCCAATGGAGACATGGAAAATATAACAATATCCAGTTCAACCAAAACAATGACGGTTTCATTTAATATTAATGTTAATTTAAATACCTGTAATAATATTGAAAATAAATAGTAAGTACTTAAAAAAAGAGCGTGAGTTATAAACCATAACCCACTAGTGGGTTATGGTTCATAACCATACTAACTAACCCAAACTAACTCACTAGTGTGTTATTTGATAGTTTAGTTGTCTAAAATGACATGAATAATGATACTTAAAACTGACATGTGTTCGATAAAATATAGTTTTCTTGATTTTTACTTACCATCCGGGGGAAATGTAAATGTATTTTTGCCTGCTTTTTTGATTTGATTAAAAAAACATGGGTTTTTAGATTTTTTATTTTGAATAGAACAATACAATAACAACCAACAAAGAATCTATGTAACCTTCGGCCACTGAACTTGATTTCCACCCTTCCAATCTTTTCACGGTTTACAAATAAATATGTTCAAATTTGTCTGAAGCAGTGTCCAATAAACTTGATACGTTTATTGGACACTGCTTCAGACAAATTTGAACATATTTAGGCTGAACTATATTTGAAAAAGTATAACCTAACATTCTATATTATTTTTGCCAGACGTCCATAAAATATTGGAACGGTAAGAAGTGTTTCCACTTTGACACTTTCAAAACACAATGGCAATGGTACTAAAAGTGTTAACGGTGTTTACACTTTTTATCATTCCGAAATCGGCTTTAATAACTTCAAAATTTCAAACTGTCAGTAACAAAATTAATAAAAATCCCGTTTTGAGCAGAATTCGCACAAAAAGGATTATAAATAAAATAGTAGGTATACAAATCTCGGTGAAAAATGTATCTCGAGACATTTATAACTATGTGTCTTGTATCTCAGCAGTAATAAAACACTTTCCACCCTGGATATTCCATCACAATATAATTCACCTGTTGAGTCGACGATGTTTTTTTTACCCCAGCACCCAACTGAACAAAATAATAATGAAAGTTCATTTCAGTCCCGCACTTAATTTACATATAATTAAAACTGCATTCTTATGCATTTTTTTATATGGAATGTAAGAAATTCGCAACGTTATCACTATTCTAACTGACCCCTAACAATAATTTTATTGTCCCTTAGGGATTATTTAGAGTAAATAGTTATTAAACTCATTCTTGTGGATGCACAAATGCTCGCGATAATGAAGGAAGTAGAATAAAAACTAGCCATGATTTTTAGTTGTGTCCATTTAAAACGAAGCACGTTTCCATATGATTGTCTTTCACGATTCAATATGTGTAATGATGTAATGAAATATGAAATTTATCGTCAAAGATAGTTATAAATAATTAATTATTAGATTATTAGTGATATTTATGTAAACAGAACTTATTAAAATGTATCTTCAAATGAAGTTTTTTTTATTGTTTATTAGCTCAGCATAAGAGGAAAGGCAGCAAAATATCAGGTACTGTTATAATTTTGTTGCACTCTTAGTTTTGCTGGATCTCAGAATGTATAGTGGAAATAAATTTAATTAGATCTTAGAGGATAGTTTTTAAGACATCTAAGTAAGTTCACGCTTTTAAGCCATATCCATTAAACGTACTTGTCTCAACACATCACGTCTCATCGTCCTGGGAATGAAATTTGTCTCACATTCTTTCGTGCGATATGACTCCGCATAAGTCTGCTCGTGTATAAAATGGTTAGCAAGCAAATATGCAGCTGAATTAGTTTTTTTTTCAAATGAAATTATATAGCTACTAGGTTTCTTGAAAACTGTCTACTGATATGGTTTTATGGGTGTGTGTTTTGGGTTTTATTTAGTTTAAGAACTTAGGTCTTCGGATACCTGGTCTTACACAAAATACAATTCATATTTTGATTACATTTAAAAATGCAGCAAAATTTCAATCCATTAAACAATAGTAAAGGACATAATAAAAATAATACAGATTACAGATATCCGGAAACAATTTAATACCCTAAGAATGCCAACTATGACTTTCAGATACTTTATAGAGCTTCAAATATGGAATATAAGGAAATTATGTCGCTAAAACTCACTGAATGAACAAGATTGATTTGCAATTAATCTAAGGGTACTAGATTAACGGGAGATATTCAAAAAAAACTACCGGGTTTCTTGAGAAGTATAGATGTCTAAGAGAGAAGTAGTGTTAGCAAGTTCGGATTTTTTAATACGTTATTGAAACAAAATAGTAAAAGAAAAAATGACGCTGGTGGATTGCACAACTGCACAACTCACAAACGTAGAGAACGATATGTAGGTTCAGATTTATTTAGTTTAGTTAACAGATCAAAGCATTGATGCATAAATTAATTCAATACATTCTTTGTTAGACCACTTCATTGTTATGAAATAATATAAACCACGTACTCACCACAACTAATTACCTAGGTTCAAATAGCACATTTTTTTTGTTAATAGTTATAATCTACTTCGCAACCGTTTCTTTTTAAAGTAAGTACACGATCCACTTCGCGACTCTGAATCATTTTCAAAAAGTCGGATACTCGAAAAATGTCCGGTAATAACTCAAGCACTAGGGAGATTACTAGTTACGATATTTTTTTCTCTGATTATGTTGGAGTAGAATTGAATTGAGTAATAATAATTTTGCGTTACAGTTTCATCATTCTTGACAGTTACATTTCATCAATACTCAACTGACTGACTATCATCTATCATGTGCCACTGTGGTATCAAATAACTACGACAAACATTGTCTGATATGGATGGCAGTCGATCAGCTGAGTATCGATGATGACGTAGCGGCCAAATCCGTTGATCAAACTTTCCGTGTCGACATTGTGAAAACCGTAACTCTATTTACTTTTGACGAGTGGACGATAGAGCTCGACATTAGTTCTCTATTGACTTAAATTTTGGTATATGTTTTGCACTCAAAAGAAGAATTCGCTTTGATTTTGAAAAAGATCCTCAACTGGTGCGTATATGTTTCTCACATTTTCGAGTTTAATATTTATGAATAATCGCGGGCAAATAATTACCTATAGAAAGATTTTTTGTGTGAAGAGATATAGGATGGAGCCGAGAGGAGGGGGTTAAGGGTTAAATTGAAATCATAGGGTGATGGTTTGTAGGCATTGTTTTTTACGTTAAATACAGACACCCCCCCGCTCCCCCAGAAAAGTTTTTAATGGATTGAGAACTTAGTTTTTTCCATATCATTAGCATTGGTGTGTATGTTTAGACATAATATGTAGTAGTGGTACATAATACATCTAGAAGTAACTGCTAATGAGCTGAGAAAATATATAAATCTGAATAATTTAGCAACATTTTTTTCAACATGAAAATTTATATGTATTTGATATACTTTTGGGTCTGACGCTTTTGGACAGTTGTATCATTTTAACATTTTATAGAGATTAGTATTTATTTAAGGTTAGTTATAGTGATATATTGTTCTGTTCAAGATACTTTTATATAAATAGTATGCATTTTACAAGTTTGTTTGTGTTAACCCAAACTAACACACAAATATGAGATAGTACTGTTGAATTCAGGTTTATATGATTTTTCTTCCTGGTTCAGATCTTTATATTTAAATAGCTAATGAGTGCTTTATTGCATTTGGTTTTATAGAGCTACTTTTTAGCCAGCACGGTTTTTCCCTTAGTTGTTACTATTAGTTTTATTTCAATAATTCTTATGAGATAGTATAGAAATTAGTAAGATTGATCTAAACTTTTCTTTATGTAGCCTTATTAGTTACCATTTAGAGAGTATGTTCCTACTAAGACTTTAATTTGTACAGAAAGAACTGTTATACATAAAAACATTTCTTGTTAAATAATACGACTTACTTTGAAAATAAATTACTTTTTGCACAGGGTACCCGAATGTTCAAAATTCCACGAATCACATATTTGTCAGAATATATATATATATATATATATA
>MU182964.1:82813-125949 GCA_016904865.1 Pissodes strobi | reverse complement strand
GAGTTTTATTTTATACATAGATATATACAAGAACAACATAAAGATCTAACATTTATATATTTCATCTGTTTTATATTTTTGTGTATGTATGTACAGTCCGTTTCATGGTTCTAGAGCTATGACGTCTGAAGAGGCAGAGGGGAGAATTTGCACATAACAACTCGGCTAACGCTTGATATCATAGGCGGGCGTAGTGGTTATTTTTATATATAGGATTAAAAATGATTTTCCACGCTTGTAAAAGCTTGGATTTTATAAATTTGGAAATTTGCCCACGATGGGGGTGGTTCAGGGTGGTTTAATGTTGGTGAAAAAAAATATAAGTTTTAAAAAGCATCTTAACGCGTTAAATTTTATTTATAAAATTCGGTGACCTAAATAAATACCTAAGGGTACATGTTTTAATTGTATGAATTGGTCTTTAATTTAACCAGTGACGTCGGCAAGAAATTTTACCCTTACATTTTTTATTGTATTATTAAATTCTCTTTTTTATAGCATATGTGTTGACCATATATTTAAACATGTTTTGAAATTGAAAAAGTTAAAGGAATTAATTTTTAAAATATTATTAATTAAAACATAAGGAACCTTTAAATTATAAGGAAACTGTGAGGGATGTTCTGGGTGATAATAAGTATACCGATTTCTATTCAATACCACGTAGCCTGGATTAAAACAGTAATGAATAAGTATTGAATTGAATTACAAAAAACAATACATGTTTATATTTCTAAACTACAGGAAATAAACAAAAGCCAACTACAATAAAGGAAACAAAACAGAAACATTAAAAGATAAAATTAAATATAAAAATCTGAATTGTTTTTTCTAAATTTAAAAAAATCAGTTTTCATTTTCCTTCTCACTGTTATCATCCGAATCGGAATAGTTGCTATCACTATCCGAATCTTCATTGTTAACTGTAATTATTAATGGTTCAACCTTCTCCATTATTCGATCTGTTTCCCCTGTCTGCAATATTTTTGCCAGTCTTTTGGTGTTACCCATGCAATGGCTTGTTCTATCAACTCCTTTAAAACTTTTATTGAAAACTCCCCCGGAGTGTTGCGGCTTCTAATGAAATGGTTTAATTGTGCCCAAACCATTTCAATTGGGTTGAACTCACATATATACGGAGGAGTCCTCAGGGGAGTATGACCATGATCTCTGATAACACGGTCAACAACATATTTTTTCTGATCATTAGGAGGCTTATGAATTTGAATTAATTCAAATAGTTCCCATTTTCTAGAATTTGGGTCGTGATGTATGCCTACAAATTTAGGATATGATTTTATCAAGATCAGAATAAAAATGTAGGTATAGTAGAGAGTATACATTTATTTTACTTTAAATAATTAATATTTACCTTTTTTGATACCAGGTTATCATATCTTTTTTTTAGGGAAGATTTGGCTGGAATTTTATCTTCCTGAATCGAGTGATAAGGGGCGTTATCAAAAACGATAACGGAGTTTTTGGGAATGTTCGGAAGTAGCTTTTCTCGTAGCCATTTCATGAAATTCTCCCAATTCATCTGACCGTGGTAATCTCCCGTACTTTGACCAGCTTTAAAAATTAAAGTCGAATTTGGCACAAAACCATGCTCAGAACCGGCACCAACTATAATAAAGCGACCTAAAAATATACAAAATAATAAAGATTAATAATAAGATTTAATAGGCCAGTTTAATATAATGATGCTATAGATATAGCTAAAATATCTAAAGCAGTTACTATAATATATCAATCAACACCCACAAAATTATTAATATTACGAAAGCGTTACATACATATCAAAGTTTTTACTTTAGATAATAATAATTTATAATTGAGATTCAATGTTAAGTTCTAACTTTCCACTGTATGATTTTATATGACTGGAAATGTTAGTTGACAATATCGCAAAAGTAATTCGTATGACAAGTAGGTACCTCAAAAATGTAAAATAACAAGCAAACATTTTTTCGACAAAAAACTTGTTCTCGAGAAATGAAAATGTTGCTACATATGTATCTTTACTGACTCCGTAGACATAATATTGGAAGTAAATATCTTAAAAATAATCGGATTTTCATGTTTTTATCAAGCTTTTGAGTTCTAAAACGAGTGTCACTATGGGATGATTATGACAAAAGTTGATCGGTTGTTGATGTTTAATAATGATGCAGGTTATTTAAATGAAACACTTTTTAATATTATTTTCAGTACCAGCTCCAAAATTTTATGTTCAGCTGAATCCAGTACAAATTATTTTTGATAGAGATACGTGTTTATGGTTGAATTGCTTCCTCCTAAATTTATATCAATCTTTAATGGATTCTCAAGATAAGGAAATCAATGCGAGCTATACTTATATCGATATAAAAATTGAAGCTATACTGCCGATGGTACGTGTTCATAGTTGTATCTATTAATATTTAGTTAAAGGCTTATTATAATTTAATACAGAGAACTATAACCTTCACATTGTTTCCACCCAAATGTTAGATGTGTTTATTCTAGTAAATTAAGTTGTTAATATATCTGTTTAAGTGTAATGTATTTGCAGTTTTATATGTTTAATCTATACGTTGCATTGTGCGAATGAAATGCTCTACATTATATTATAGATATAAATAACATTCACTCGGCATGCTACTGATAATTATTGATTTTTTGCCTTTTGCAGTTAAATTTTGAAAGCAGTGTTGAATACCATAACCAGAGAGATAGGCCAAAATGCCTTAGTGTTCAAGTAACTAGAGCAACGATTACGAATGTAAGAACTTTGGAACACTCTTCAAGAGCAGATCTAGGTATTATTTGTATTACATTATTAGTAATAACTTCGATTTGGTGTATTTTGTTTATTATAATATCATCTGCAATTTGTAAAATGCATTTAAATGAAACCCAAACATAGAGTTTTATTCTCTATTAGTTAAAAAATTATTATTCAGTTAACAATAAATAGATCCAGTTATATGGAGCACAATAATTGTTATTTTTTGACGTTGCTTAGTCTTAAATATTTAGGAAATGTCCAGAATGCCTTTCTCTTTTCAATATTTTATCTTAAAGAGTTACATAAATATGTATGCCATCAAAATAATGTATTTTTCTATTATTTGTATATTTGATATGTTTAGCAAAATGTGTTGACTCTTTCCACATGGGGTCCCTATTTTTTGGCACCGATTTTCCTAGTCAGCCTGAAGATTTTCACGTAGTTACTCAAAAATTCATCGATCATATTTCTGCTGCCGACAATGTACGAAAGATGCCAAAACACTTACATATATCATCGTTGGACGTTCCGGTAAGTTTTATGCATAGAAAACGAATGAAAATTTTTATATTCAATGATAGATGTGATGTGTTTTATAACTTATTTCTACTAATAAATTTATTTATAGGATCACGGCTGTATGTTTGAATGTAGAAATAATTAACGGGTATTCAGCCAATAAGGTTTATTAAAAGATGATTTGTTTTGCGTCCAAGCTTTCGGTCAGTATATCGTGACCTTCGTCAGGGCTAAAAATGATTTTATATACTAATGTACAACATATAACAATTTTGTGGCAACTTACAATCAAAACTAGTTGAACTCAATTTTTGCAATTATATCATTTTAAAAAATATTGAAAAAAATTGGTAAAATATTAGAATAACTTATAGAACTACATAAAATGTCAAAGTCAATCTACTTTGTTTCAAAATAAAAAATTTGCGAGGTGTTAAAGGAATACTTGATATTTGATGTTACCTAATTTAGTAATAATGGCAAGGTGTATTGGTACAAAATTATCGATTATTTAGTGATAATATATAAGAATAAATTGAGCTTAAATCATCAATTTCAGTTCTATTATTCATAGAATTAGTTTTATTTATTTCGACCATTTCTAAAAATAACCGTTTATTTAAATTTGTTTCTGTATGGAGAATTTTGATTTCGTTAAAGTTTGATATGTGACCAGTAATATACTCACCGAAAGCTTGGACGCAAAACAAATCATTTTTAATAAACCTTATTGGCTGAATACCCGTTAATTATTTCTACTAATAAATTTAAGTGTAGATCAGGAGTGGCTTTGGACAGAGAATTGAATTACACACCTCTTAGAAGCATTTTGATTAAGCTATCCTTTGTTTATGGTAATGATAATTCAATTGACATCTATCTCAAGTGTCCGCGTCAAAATTATACTTAGCCGATTATTGTCACTAGTTTCAAAGAAATGAAAATGCAAGAAAGTAAAAAGCCTGGAAACTAAAATTATAACGCTGGAAGATCAGTTCCATTTGACTATTTCTGAAAAGGGTTCTTTAGCAAAATGTGTGTTGTGACTGGGCCTTTTTAAAATAATTATCAAATATTAGGTGGCAGTTATCTAGTAGAGTGCTACTTATAACTTATTTTGCATTGTGTGGGCACCTCGGGGTTACAAGCTGAAATTTTCACAGAATGACAAGGTAATAAAAAATCAGAACGGGCAAAAGGGCAGTAGACCTAAAACTCCAGATTATTATATGAACGTATAGAATATTCATTTATGAATTCATCTACATTTTTGGACGAATTATATTTTTTATCATTGCTTGAAATATGCAGATTACATTGACCCTTACGGCAAAATTAATAAAAAAATTTAAACATTTCCCTTCGAACCTGGGCAAAATCTGATTGAAATATACTCATTTTTGTATTCACCTCGCATTCTCTCCGAAATGATGGCTCAAATCAAAAATTTTTATTCTTGCAAAAAGTTTGCCTTAAGTATTTAGAATACATAGGTGCAAGAATATTTTTTTTCTCAAATGGTAATGGAAAAATAGAGTTAAATGTAAAAAAAAGTAATTTTCTTCTAGCCGCGACCGTCCTATCTCGCGCTGCTCGAGTACTCTCGCATTACGGTGTTAAGAATACTAATATGGGGTTGTAAATTGAGATTTATTTTTCCTATACGCTGTTCGGTAGTAAAAAAAAGTAGAAAAATACTATAGTTTTTTTTATAAATAATCATATACTTGATGTAATTGCTATTAAAAAGATGAATAGCTTTCGTTCAGTATAAAAAAACTCAAAATGTAAAAAATCTTTATAATAACAAAACTATTCATCGTCAGTGTCCGTATCTTCTTCAGGAATAGACACAATGACTTCAGTATTGCCTTCCAGTATTTTTATTCTTATTGTAACTTTGTTTTTACATATGCTCTGTGTCATGCAGTTGGATGATCCTATGCAGCCTATTTCATTTCTCCTGCATGTACAATTTGCTTGCACAATCTAATACAAAATATTTTATTAATTTTAATTATGTCCCTATTAAGTCTAATAATAATTTACCTTTTTTACATCCACATAAAACAAGTACTTTTACAACGGAAGGAAGTGCTGGAAGTGTTGTCAAAATTGGGGATAATACTTGTATATCACCTGCCTCCTCAAATTTCCAACCGTATGCGGTTGGAATGCATTCAGTCACCTCTCACCCACCTCACGAACCCAAACTATTTTTGTAGGGGGTAGTTTTCCGATCACTATAAAGAAAATTCAATTAAGAACACACCTCGTCTAAAAAGGGGTCCAGAAACCTCTATTAAAAGAATTACTGAGATATCTGATATTACTCTTCCACAACAGTGGAATTTATTTATTCACTCTGTTTTTAATACAAAAACAGTTAACGAACGTTTTATCTGAACGAGTACGCTCATAAAACGAATTTCAAGTTCGCCACTATAGTGGGGGATTTACCAATATTTTTGATAAGAAAACAAATTGCGAATCAATTGATAACAAATTACTATCCTCTAGTCACGAAAAAGCTGATACTAGGATTTTGTTCCATCTGCTCTCTGCTAAACAGTGTGTGTATTTGAGATGCATAGTGGACTCCAATGACACTGATGTACTTGTACTTCTGGTACATTTTAAAAATATATATTTCTAAAGAATTTGGGTAAAATGTGGAAGAGGAATTTCGGTGCGATATGTGGCCGTTCATGATATCAACCTAGAGGAAAAACTTGCATTTCATGCTCTAACGGGTTGTGATACAACCACCCAGTTTTCAGGGTTAGGAAAAATAAAATATTGGAAAACTTATCTAAATTATTCCGATTATTTAGACGGTATTGGGGTCCAGGAATTTTCAGATGGCATGTTCAATAACATAGAGAAATTTATCATAAAATTATTTTCAATAAATCCAAACATTTCGTCAATTAATATTTTAAGGACACTATTGGCCTCTTCATCGCTAATTGAAAAAACTAGCCCCTACAAAAAATAGTTTAAAATTTCACAGTCTGAGAGCACATTATCAAACTAAGGTGTGCTTCAGTTCTTCAGAACCAAATCCCCTATTACCAGAGGTGACAGAATGCTGATGGAAATTTGAGGAGGCAGGTGATATCCAAGTATTATGCCCAATTTTAACAACACTTCCACCATTTCTTCGGATGTAAAAGTATTTATTGCATGTGGATGTAAAAAAGGTAAATTATTATTAGATTAAATAGGTACATAATAAAACTTAATCAAATAATTTTTTATAGGATTGTATGGAAGCAAAGCTTGTACATGTAGAAGAAATTAAATAAGTTGCATAGGATCATGCAAAAAAATTACTGGAAGACAATATTCAAGTCATTGTGTCTATTCCTGAAGAAGATACTAAAGCTAAATAGATTTTGTTATTAAAAAGATTTTTACATTTTGAGTTTTTCTATTCTGGATAAAAGCTAGTCCTTTTTTAATACCAGTTGCGTTAAGTATATGATTTTTTTTTCTACTTCTTTATTGCCTAGCAGCGTATAGGAAAAATAAATTTCAATATAATCGAAAATGTGTTCATTGACTTTATTCAAATAATGATCTTATATTTTTAATTTAATTAGCTATTATTAGTATTCTAACCCGTAGTGTGTAAAAGCGCATATTGTATTGTACAATAGGCGAGAGAGAGAGGGAGCTATGGAGAAGAGTGAGATGCGAGAGTACTCAAGCAGCGCGAGATCGGACGGTCGCGGCTAGAAGAAAATTACTTTTTTTACATTTAATTCTATTTTTCCATTACCATTTGAGATAAAAATGTATTCTTGCATCTATGTATTCTAGATACTTAGGGCAAACTTTTTGCAGGAATAAAAATTTTTGATTTAAGCCTTCATTTCGGAGAGAATGCGAGGTGAATACAAAAATGAGTATATTTCAATCAGATTCTGCCCAGGTTCGAAGGGAGATATTTTAATTTTTTGATTTATTTTACCGTAAGGGCCAATGTAATCTGCATATTTCAAGCAATGAGAAAAAATATAATTCTTACAAAAATGTAGATCGATTTTATATGAGAACATTCATAAATTAATATTCTATACGTTCATACAATAATCTCGATTTTTAGGTATACTGCCCTTTTGCCCGTTCCGATTTCTTATTACCTTGGGATTTTGAATTAATATAATAAAGCTTTCATTCTGTGAAAATTTCAGCTTGTAACCCCGAGGTGCCCACAAAAATCATTTATAGAAGGCTTTTACTGAGTTGGGCACTCTACTAATCGTCAAAGCAACAATGAACAATGAGGTTCATGCTTATATTACTTATGGTACGACCCTCCTTTAGAACTGATATTTTTCCCATGCAAATTCCAATTTATGTCCTTCCTAACCACGATAATTGTTTGTGCTATGTTATCGACTAGTAAACTAGACCACCTATAACTGAAACGTTGTTAAGCAGTTTGCATCTGATTGTGTTGCTATGCACTGCATGTTATCTTTCAATCCAATTGCATCTATAGTCCCATTTTTCTTTATTGTTCGGGTGCCTTTCATCCTAGCCATCCATATCCAACACAATTCCACTTTAATCGATCGGTATCCGAAAGTTCTGCTCTTTGGCGACTCAAGGGTGAGCTATTCGAATCTTATGAATGCATTTTCTTGTTAAAATGAGTGTTTAGGTTCACTTACGTTAGCACCGATAGAAAGTCTTGATTCGTCTTAAAAAATATTAATATATCTAATTTAAGCACTCATAATTTACCGAAGCCAGTCCTTCGCTGAATTTCGCGTATCTGATTATCTTCCATACGACACAACTAAAATAGGTTCTGATTATATTGGACATGTTGTGGATTTTGTCGCGTATTTTCCTATTCTAAGAGTCTTCGGCGATGCATGTCCATTTTCGATTATTGTCGATATATTTTAGCAAATGCTACCGACTGCCAATTTTAGGTTCTTATTTGACAAGTGACTTTTAAGAACCCAATTATTTGGAAAACATATAAGATTTCGTTATCTATAACGTCTCACTATTACAGCTTTTAATCATAAAGAGCAACGTATAGAATTCACCAAACTCCTTTTACCGTTGCATCACAGGCTTAGACTGATGTATCAAGCTGTATTTACCCAACAATAATTACCTACTGTTGTCAAGAAGTAATAAAATGTATGGGAAAAATGGTCACGGCAGGAACGTCAAACTGGTGAGAGCAGTTTGATTACGGGGAGTGACGCCCCTGCCATTCCGAGTTCCCACGGGATGTGGCCCATCAAGTCCGGTTGTCCTCCCCCAGGCTGGAGAGCACCGAAGTGCAAAGTCTGGAGCTGATCAATGACAGTTTGTGACAAGAGGGGCTGCATTGCATTAGCAGGCAAGAGCGTCAAACTGGTGAGAGCAGTTTGGTTACGGGGAGTGACACACCCGCCATTCCGAGTTGCCACGGGATGTGGTCAATCAAATCTCATCGTCCTCCCCCAGGCTGGAGAACACCGAAGTATAAAGTCTGGAGCTGATCAATGACAGTTTGTAACAAGAGGGGCCGAATGCATTGTATTAGCAGGCAGGAACGTCCAAACTGGTGAGAGCAGTTTGATTACGAGGAGTGACGCTCCCGCCATTCCGACTTTCCACGGGATGTGGCCCATCAAATCTCATCATCATCCCCCAGGCTGGAGAACACCGAAGTACAAAGTCTGGAGCTGATCAATGATAGTTTGTGACAAGAGGGGCTACATTGTATTTGCAGGCAGAAACGTCAAACTGGTGAGAGCAGTTCGGTTACGGGGAGTGACCTCGGTTGCTCTAAAAAGTGGCATCATACATCGAAAAATTCGCAAATCTAGAAGATTGAGAAGATCTCTGGCTCATTGTTCTTTATGAGAATGTTTATTAGTGACAACATGCAAGTTTCTAAAAATAAAATAAAAACACGGCCATATTAAAAAAAAAATTGTTGAAGTTAGCGCATCGAAGATAAGACGTCGTATGCAAAATCTAAGGATTCAATCTTGCGTAGGGTAAAAAGTGGCAGTGATAAAGATACGCATTTGTTTACCCAGTAAAATGTCTTTCGTATTCGGATTTTGTACAATTTCGATGCCGTTTTTGGTTGAGCACAAAAAAGTCAACTTTGTTTCATCTACGAATTTGGGACACCCTGTACATTTTACGCGAATAAGTACAATGTCTAAAATCAATTTTACCTATATCTGTCGATATTATTTATTTAGTTAATACAAGTTATTGCTTTTAAGGATGGAAAACTAAGTAGAGAACTATTTTGGACAGAGGCCAAAGATGTGTGGTGCATTTTTTTGGATCCAGTTTACGGAGATTTTCTAGGTGCTCAATCTGATATTAATAAAGCTATACCATTTCTAGACGCGGTACCAATCACAATTTGGTTGCATGCTAATTTGGATCCAAATAGCACAATGAAAGAAAAATCTGATAATGCCGATATCGCTGGTAAGATATTTTCTTGTATATATTATAAATTGAATTAGGTCACATTAGATTTAAGTATGTTTACAATTTTTTTAAAATAAAATACACGCTTTGGTGTGTTTACGTATGGCCCTAGGGTGCACTTTGCCAATGCTTAAAATTTGTGCTTAAGTTCGCACCATATGGGAAACTTTTTTATTATCAATTTTACGAAAAAAAGTTACTCTTTATAAAAAGTTCTGCTTGGTCCAAAACCTAAAATGCAACCATCGGATATCAAATTTTTTCAGTACGTATACGAGGTTTGTCAGAAAATATGAATTTTGCCCAACAGTAAAGTAAATTTATTTTTGAAAATATCGAAAACTTTAACTAGTTATCTCTTTATTCGTTAAACATTTGATAACTTTTACGTCCCTTAACTTCTATGTTGCATTATTTTGATGATGCATTAAAATAATTGATAAATATCAAAATTATTAACTTTACAATATCAAAAAGTCCAACTTGTCTCGTCTATTTTTCAGCTTCTCTAACTTGAGCATTTGTTCTAGATCAGAATAATGTATTTGTTCATTTGGTATCCCCAGTTTAAAAGCAATAATTCTTAGAAATTTTCTTTGAACTTTTTCCAACATATCAATATGAATCTGATAATTTGGAGACCATAATGAACTGGCATATTCGAGAATGGATCTGACACATGCACAGTACAAAGTTCCGAAACAAATCACTAAAATCTTTCAAAGCTCGTGCAATAAAACCCAACAGTTTCATAGCCCTATTTCTAACATACTCCATATGATAATCAAATGTAAAATCACTACTGATATGTACTCCTAGATCTTTAAATACATTAACTCGCTATAAACACATTATTTAATTTGTAGTCAAAAATTACAGAGTTCTTTTTTTGTGACCGTCATGACCTGACATTTGTTTAAACCTTCTGAGAATAAACAATATTAATCTTAACTATCTGTCTTCTATTTATTAAATAACTTCCAATCCAAGCGAGCTAATCTCCATGTATACCAAGGGACTCCACCTTATTAAGTAGAATCCCATGATGCACCCTGTCAAAGGCCTTAGAAAAATCGGTGTAAATAACATCAACTTGATGTCTGCCTTCCAAAGCCTTAGACAGGAGACTCCCATAAACAAGAATATTAGAGGTTGTTGAGCGCCCCGCCACAAAACCATGCTGGGAATCAGAGACCACTCCATGGAGGAGAGGAGATATTTTATTAGAAATTATACACTCAAATAGCTTTGCCATTATGCACAATTTAGAGATCGGACGATAGTTCTCAATATTTGACTTGTCACCATTATTATATACAGGAGTTATGTATGTCAATTTCCACACATCAGGATAAGTACCAGTACAAATAGACAGTTTAAAAACTTTTGACAGAACATTAGATAAAACACATTGACATCTTTAAAAAAATATAACAGGTAGCATATCACGTCCTGGCCCTAAACTGTTCTTTAAATTAGTGATACCATTAAAAACATCTATTACATTTATATCACATTTATTTAGGTCTAATTTATTATCATAATTAACAATAGGAATATCACAGTTAGAATTAATATAAACAAATCCGAAAAATTCAGCAAACATTTTAGCAATGTCAAGAGGTTTATTTGAAGCATTATTTTTATAACATATGGTATTAGGCAAATTATTACTGTTTTGTTTTGCATGAACAAATTTCCAAAATTCTTTACTGTTATTCTTAACATTTTCTTGAACTGCATTGATATGACTCTGATAACAAACTTTATATATTGTTTTGCATTGACTTCGCAGGCTACAAAATTGAATATAGTCACTCTGCAGACCTTTCCAATTTTTTGGTCAATTATCAAAAATTTTAACTCGTGACTATATCACTGAGGAAATGTTTTATTTTTTGAAATCATTTTAGGAACATAAATATCAATGTAGGTTTGCAATACTGTATAAAAATTCGTCACGGCCTGGTTAACACTCGGAACATTCAGAATCTGATCCCAATCTACATTTCAAAGAAAATAATTAATTTCTATATAATTAGCCATTTTAAAATTATAGTATTCATACTCATAAGACATAAATGATTCTCTAGATCTACCAACAGAAACATTAAAAATTAAGGCAGAGTGATATTTATCACAAGGTAACAATGAGTTGTCACAAGCACACACATTAATGCTAGGCACAGTAGATAAAACGAGATCCAAAATAGATCCACATACATTGGGAATACAATTTATTTGATACATGTTAAGGAACGCACAATAATCTAAAAGGCAAGCAGATTATGGTGTAGATATATTCTCAGCTCTTACACCAAGGTCATCAGTACTCCATTTTACACTAGGCAGATTAATGTCTCCCTTAATTACAATATTATCGCCGTTATTGTTGGATAAAATTTCCTCAACCGAGAAACAAAATGCTTCATAACGATCAACAGGGGATTGTGGAGGTATATATGCCGAGCCAAAGAGAGTCTTCATTCCATCAATGCTAAGTAACACAAATACACTTTCAACAGTCACAATGGTAGTTTTAATAAACTGCAGGTACAGTTCTACTTACTGCAATTAACTCACCACCACCACGATTACAGTCACTTGTGTCTTTGGATCTATCACATCTGAACACACAATAAGCATCAAAACCAAGCTCTTCTGTATGAATTTCTGGACAAAGCCAAGTTTCAGTAAGGATTATAATATCATAATTGTCAACAGCTATCGAGGTTGCCAGATCTAATAACTTAGTTCTGATACCGCGGACATTCTGATAATATACTGTTAACGGATGGTCCTCTCGTGGGGTCTTTGATAAAATGTTTACCTCGACCTGAATGTACAGAAGAAGGAAATGGTTTGGGAGCAGGTCTATTAGATGTGTTATTGATGCCTCTTTTGAGAAACACAAAAGGTCTGATACATACATTTGTTGGCCGAAGATTGCTATCACATACCACTTTACTATCATATGTTTACTAATAGCAAGTTTAAAAGATGAGGCATGTGGAAACTTACTTCTGAGCTTTTCACAGGAAATAATGTTAATACAATTAGCTTTCAGATAATTAGTAGTTTCACAGCTATAAACAGTTGAAAATCGGTACTTTGGCTACTTTTCACCTTGGTAGGAGGAAGACCATTAAAGATGGAGTAAAATGAATTCCACATTCCTATCCTAACTTTCCAAGAGCTATCTGATGGTGCTAACTGATGGTACCTACATTGGTACCAGATTTGGCACCCATGGTATCACCTGCCAATTAGTACCGTCAAATAGGTCTTGAAAAGTTAAGATAGGAATGTGAGATTAATTTTACTCCATCTCTAATGGTCTTTTTGCTACCAAGGTGAAAAGTAGTCAAAGTACCGATTTTCAACTGTTTATATCTGAGAAACTACTAACTCTAGAGGTATAACATCATACATCAAATATGCTTAGAATTTTAAGTAAAATCCAAAAATGTAATAAAATATAGGGTGTTTCATTTAAAAAAGTGTAACTTTCTTTGGCCATCCTGTATATAAAAAAGTGACGAATAAAACAATACAAAAAAATTAAAGATCATTTTACTAGGAACACCTTTTGTATTTGAATTTTTTTTCCAACCCCCCGTAGTTTTCGAGATAAGGTATAGGCCCCTCTTAAACGGGCCACCCTGTACAACTGGAAACACCTAGAACCTCGCTTTATAAGGACTCATCACACCTGGTCTCTACCTCAAATAGACGATATACTAACTTATCTAGGCTACTCTACTTGGGTAATCACACTAGATATGTTTCCTGGATACTAGCAGGTCCCAATATAGGAGGATTCGAAACAATATACCGCTTTTGTAGCACAGGGACATGGTGCATACGAGTTCAATGTGTTAAATTCTATGTAATGCTCCAGCAACATTCCAAAAGTTGGCAGATCGAGTATTCAGTGATATGAAGTGGAAAGAAATACTCATATACCTGGATATAATAATGTTTTTCAAAACACTAGAGGAACACTTGTTAAAATTAAGAAAAGGATTTCGACAGTTTACGTCAGGCGAATTTAACATCGAAATCAAGCAAATGAGAAGCATTTTAAGATCCTTTACACAAAGAGTGCACTATATAAAAATCGACCTCTCCTATTGGTCGATCCATCTCTATTACAATATGTCTTCGTGATGCAATCATTTTTTGTCAAGAGCAAGGACATAGGGAAATACATACACGAATGCCTGACTGTCAGTCGAGAAAAGGAAAACCCTACAGAAAAACCCCGGGCTTTTTACAACCCATAAACGTAGGCAACATCATGGACAAAATTGACATTGATCTTTTAGGACCATTGTTTAACAATGATTGTAGTAGCAAATTGGGCAAACTAGGAGATCTATACAAACGAGATTCAAAGATCACATAGCTCATTTAAAGTATGGTAGAACAGAAAAATTAAGTGTTGCCGAGCATGCTTTTGATAATAATCATAGAATAACAATTAACATTTTAAAATTAATTCATAATATAACTGATAGGAGATTATTAAACGCATATGAAAGTATGGAAATTATTAAATAAAAGAATAGTTTAAATAGAGATAGAGGGCCTATTCCGTAGAGTCCATTGTATTTTTTGATCGAGCGTGACTAGTGGGATTCCAGGATTGGTTCCTTTCGGTTCCGCTTGATTAAGCAACCAGTTAGTATAAAAGGGATTTAGGTAGATTTATGACTTGAAAAAGAGCATGCTAGTGTTTGGCTTTTTCATTTGGAGGTTTCTGATGAGAGCTATGGTTGCACAGTTTAAAAGAAAACGGAAGTATTGTAAGCTGGAAAATCTTTAATCAATTATATAATTTTATAAGAAGTTTTTATTTCGATTTGAATCAGTTGATTCAGGTGATCATATGATTTTTCTCCGGGTCATATTCTGTTTAAAATTTATGGAATCTAGTTATTGAGTATTTAAACAAATTTTCTGTTTTTTTTTTCAGATATTCATGCCTTAGCCTACATATCAAACTTAGTCAGCATACAGATCAATCATTACCAATATTTATTTTTGTTACGCTTAGCAGACCAGGCTACAGAATTAGCTACCTTTTTAAATATGGATTCAGATAAAATATTAAAGGTATGTGCCATATTTATCTTTAACTTAATATTACTGACTAGGTATTTTATGTTTCATAAATGTTTTCTTTTTGCCATATTCTATGGCATATGATTTCAAAATTTCTTCGTTGTGTTTTAGAGCGAAAAATTCAAGCATTAGAGCCTATTTTTAATTGAGTACAGGAATGATGTGGTATAATACTGATTTTATTTAAAAGTTATCCAGGGTGGTCCTAAGTAATGGGCCAAAATTTATCATAAGAATTTTGAGGTAAAAATATTGCGATTGGAGCAGAACAAAATTACAATAACCGACTTACAGGATGTGTGTTTTTTAATAGCTTTTGAATGGCTTTGAATACCATCGTCAAATTTGGGGAAGGGGCATTTTTGAAACGGCGGATTGAAATGTTTAAGATATGTGGCTGCATTTCATAGAGACCGCTATCTGCTACACTCTTAGGCTATTAAAAACTAACTTTTTGCGCTTCATTTTATCGAAATTTCAGAAACAAATATCTAATAACCTTTTCAACACAAAAGATAACCTTACGTTTTTTGAGATATTCCACTTTAAACATTTCAGTACAATCGATTTAAAGTTATTTCGGATTATAATAGTTGAGCTAAGAAATTTGGTTTCTACCACTGTAAATAATTCCCAAATTGTAGATTTGAATATTGTAAGTTTTAATCACAACTGTGTCTAAATGCACGCACAAACATAGTTTATTTTCTAATGCGGAGATAGGAGATATGGTCTGGGTGTATGCACAAGAAAACTTTAGCAACTATCGTGCGCTTCGTCGTTAGTTTAAATTGTAACCAAACAGGAAGCAGCCGAATCGAAAGTTATTTCAAAATCTTTACCATCGATTGAGAGAAACATGCTCATTTATTTCATCCTAGAAGTGGTAATTTAGGCAGACCGAAAATTATCACACTAGACCAGGAAAAAGAAGTTTTAATCCGAGTGGTCTACAATCCAGAAATTAGCTCTAAGCGAATGTTAGAAAGTAATGTAATTGGTAAAACATATATTTTTAAAATATTTCAGTAGGGAAAGTTAAACCCATACCATTTCACACCTGTTCAAAATGTACTGGCAGTAGACCTTCCGGCTAGGCTGCAATCCATTTCTCGGCGCGCTCTACAAAATACTGATCCAATATTTTTCTCGAAAGCACGAATATTTAATTTAGGAAGTAAACACGTATTAGACCAAAGACATTTAACCTAAAGAGACCCGACAACTCATTCATAAAAATCCGAAAACTTGCATCCAACATCAACAAAACGCTTGCCCTTATATTTTTATTAATCACGAACAAAACTTTATCCCGGCAAAATCCGCGCCGTGAACGAGACTCGATGGATCCCAACTAGAGAACATCTACCGGAGAGAAGCGGCAAATCGGCAAAAATCGTGTTCTCGCAGCTGGTTGTGTAACTGTCAATAAGTGCGTACGTTGGTTCGGCGGCTAGGTATGCTATTAGTCTAACGGCCGATGTCATGAAAAGAGGTTTGTTTGGTTGGAGACTATTTATTTTGTTTTTATTTTATAATAATATTGAGATACAGTGTGTATATTAAAACTTTTTGAGACTGAAAAAATTCGAGATATTATTGTGCTGTTCGCGGCTGTTTATCCAAGACAGGTGAAGGAGTTAGCCTTTTTAGATTTCCCAGAGACTATATAAGGTAAAATATATTCTTTTTTACTGTTAAAGCTCAATTTATAAACTCCTGAGGCACAACATATATTCTCTTTATGCTATGCCTGATTTTGAGGTTCTAGGTATGCTTTTAGACTAACTGCTGATGTTACGAATAGAGGAATGTTTGGTTGAAGTATATTTATTTTAGTTTTATTTTTTATTTTGCAATAATATTAAATTATACGCATTTTAAAACTTTTCGAATTTATAAATTGAACTTTACAGCTAAATTAATTATTAATAATGTAATTATTTCAAGTCTTTTATTTTTGACAAGACCCGCATGTAATACTTCTGATTATTCTGTGTATGTACTCAGTTATCTAGGAAGATGATTTTAATGTTTGTATGGCCAAATTCATCACAAATATTAGTCTTCGCAAAAATGAAAATGCCATTTTGACTTTTCTATTTAAAAATGAGAGAGGCTTTAGTTACCCATATTATTGCAGTGCTAAAATTTCGATAGAGGCGTGCAGAAGATATGATTTGTTACTAAAGGTAACGGAATTATATAAAAATTATAGACTTTGTGAACATCACAGAGAAATAAAAAAGAGAATCTTAAAAAGACTTTGCTTCCAAACGCAGTCCCTACACGTTTTTCTTTTCTAAGTCGCAAAAAAGTATCTGGTGATGATCAAGAAGAACCTCCGAAAAAGATTGTTATTCTCTCAGGTAGGACGTTTAGAATATTTGGTACCACCCATACCATTTTAATTATTTTGATATTTATAATATAGGTATACCGAATTTTTTTATTTTTAGATGTTACAATTTCTCCCTCATCTTCTAACGTAACGACTTTACAACAACTTGCATCCTCTTCACAAGGTAATTCTATAAATCACTCATATCTTAATTGATTTTGCAAAAAATGTGTTTATTAATTTAATTTGAAATAATAATTTTATTTTAAGATACAAACGTTTTCCACGAGAGTGTCACTTCATTAATTTTGTCCACAATTGTCGAAGATAGGGAAGCAAATGCAGGTATGCCTAAGTATTGATATTTTTCCTTTCTAATATTAATATAGTATGATTTTTTCAGAAGAAAGTACCTTGCGTGTTGTTAAGCCCACGGTATCTCCCTTAGTTTCTCCTATAAGACGATGTTCATCCCAACAGGGTTTACAGCCATCTCCAAGCACAGGCTACACTCAAACAGATTCTTCCTTAAGCTGTCACACTTCACGAAAACAAAAATTAAGAGCTAAGATTCATAACTCACAAAGAAAAAATACAAAATATGATTCAATGAAAGAAGTCAAACTTGAAAATTTCACTAAAATGTGTGATATTTTCTTAAGTAGGCCATTGTCGGAAATAATTAAAACCCACCTGGCTTTAAAAGACAAAAATCCAACTTCAAGGAGATATTCTCCTGAGTTAAAGCAATTTGCTTTGACTCTTTATTTTCTAAGCCCTCGGGCATATGTATCTTTGAGCAAAATACTAACTTTGCCAACAAAAAGAAGTTTACAAAGGCTCACCGGAGACAGGAGGATTAGGCTGTAAAGCAGTCTTAGAAAATGAAGTGATATATAAATCTCTTGAAATAAAAGTAAAAGTGATGTTGAAGCCAGAGAAGCATTGTATATTGTCTGTAGATGAAATGTCATTAAAGTCAAACTTATTTTTTGACATAGGGAAAGATGAAATAATTGGCTATGAAGACATTGGAGAAGAAAAGAAGTCCTTTATATCAAAAAATGCATTAGTAATTATGGCTAAAGGCTCTATTCATCTTGGCATATCAAGTGACATGGGTGGAAATTTTTGTAAAATGACTAAATTACTAGGCGTCAACACGGCAAATTATGAATTTGAAATGGTTGGTCAAAAGCTGTTATATTTTTTTGACCCATGTCACTTGATTGAAGCCACAAGTAATAATTTGTTAAAAAATTCTTTTCATTTTAAAGACAAGAAAACATCTTGGTTTTTTATAAAACACTTTTATGAGCAAGATAAAAAGCAACTTTACAGAAGTGCGCCTAAACTTACCAATTCGCATATTAATCTAAATAATTTTGAAAAAATGCGTGTAAGCTTGGCTGCACAAGTACTAAGTTATTCTGTAGCATGTGGTATGAACACCTACCTAAGTTTAAATGCACTTCCACCGGATGCTATTGGGACAATCGAAGCTATTGAACTCTTTAATAGTATTTTTGACATTTTAAACTCAATTTCTTTGAAACATCCCAACCAATTCAAAAACGTTTTTGATGGATCAGATTTTTAAATGGATTTTTTAAAAAAGGCACTTGAATATTTAAATAACCTTGAAATATTTGATAGTCATAATAAAAATATTACAAAGACCGTAAATTTCCGTAAATGTTGGATAACATCAATAAATAGCGTTATGAAATTGTGGGAGAAACTTGAAAAATTAGATTTCATGTATCTGAAGACCAGAAGAATTAATACCCATTGTTTGAAATAAATTTTTGGTTGTATAAGACAACAAAGTGGAAATAATGTCAATCCAACACCGGTCCAATTGCAAAGGGCATTCAGAAAATTGTACTGCCAAAATTATCTCCATTCTAACTGCATGAATTGTCTGGAAGATTTAGACGAGCTATTAGTTGAACTAAACAGAACAAATATAATAGAATTGTCTGTTCAGGAAGAGTCTAATAAAGCTCTAGAACTTCCCGACAATTCATATACACAAGATAATTTAGATTTACTTGCTAAAAATGGATTTAGCTATGTTTGTGGATATATTTTAAGAAAATCTTTACAAGTTCACAATTGTGACATTTGCAAAAGTTTTGGCAAGCAATGTCAAGACCTTGATATTAATAATTTGCTAACTCATTTTAAAGCATTCACTACAGAGAATAGCATTTATGGAGGCTTGCAATCTCCTCCACAAGATTTTATTAAATTTATATTTAAACTAGAAAGCATATTCAACGACAATTTTGAAAAAATTTCCAACTGGAAAAGCAGTTTCTAAAACAATATTTAATTTAATGTGTAAAGCAAGCTTTTCTCATCCTTGTTCGGAATTACCGATAAATTTTATAAAAAACTATTCGTAAGAATGAAAATATTTTATTCCATTAAATACACAGAGATTTTAAAATTAATAAAGTCAACAAACATACTGAAAGGAAACTAAAAATACTTTCTCATGTATAATGTCTTTAGTTATATTAAAATATAATTTTTAGTTTATTTCATTTTAATTTTGTTTTATTTTATTTCATTTCTAAACTTAATTTAAAATATCGTTTGTTAATCTCCATGTTAATAATTACATTTGACCACGTACTACATGTATATCCTAACTTCATGTTTTACAGTGTATATGGAATACAGTTTTCTCAATATACGTGGTTGTGTTTACGTCTTGCGCAACGGAATAAATTTGTACCCAAAGGATTTAATGCCCGTGTCGCTTCTCTCCGGTAGTTGTTCTCTGTCCCAACTACTAAATGTGGTGTTGCCCGCCTGTGTGAAAGCAAGGACAGTCCATAGGCGTACTCTTTGAAGTTGTGAATTCATCATAATAATAATTTTAATAAAGAAAAATACGTTTAGTTGACACAAAATATGTAAGTACTCGTATTAGGCATATAATATAATATGTAATATGAAATATCTGATAATACATGATCCCCGCCACTGTACCACTGTGTTTCTTTACTGTCTTTGGTGTCGTCGAATTTCAATGCTCTCATTCTATTGGTACACTTACTTTACTACACGCATACTATAAATATTTTGGGCGTAAAACAAGGCGGAACCAAGGGAAGCCGCATTGTCGGATTGGCGTGTAGGAACTTCAGAACCGGTTTTTGATGGATCAATAACGGGGAAAATAGCTATTTAGTGTTTTAATTCGTTATGAAAAAGTATGTGATTATGGTGACAGCACCGAAAAAAGCAAATTAATAGATCTGGTGTCTCGTTTCTTTTTATTAGTTTATTTGCTGTTTCCTGGGTCATTTTCTGCAGTAACTGGTAAACTTTAAATTTGGCAACACTACGTCTATCGACCTTAGAATATGACTCCATGCTGGTTGAAAACAAACAACCATTTGTCCCGTCTCTTCTAAGTTAAATGTCTTTGTATGGGACAGTGAAAATCCCCATGTAATCACAGCGGCATTTTCAACGTGAATTAAAAATTAATGTTTGATGTAGAATTGTTGGAGATTATGTATTAGGTAGGTCTATTTGAATTACTACTTAACCTGACTGGTGAATCTCATTCAAATTTTCTGCAGCAACATTTGGTCAACTTCCTGGTCGAGATATAATTTTGCGACAAAATATGTATTTTATGCACGATGAAATGCCTGCACATTTTTCCACACAAGTACGAGATTGTCACAACCATACATTCCCTGAACGTTGGTTAGGTCGTGGAAGTTATATGTCATGATCTGTTCGTAGTTCAGATTTTTGCCTTTAGGGTTACACGAAAACAGTTGGTTATAGCGAGCGTATAAATAGCAGCGAAGAATTATGGCAGATGATTGTAAAACTGCAGATATTTCGCATTAATAGGTGTTCAAAACTAGGCAATTACTTAACAAAGCTAGACAAAATGTCTATATTTTGCCTGGACTTTTATTTTTCACTAGTTTTTATTTATTTGATATTTAAATAAAGCAATTATTAAAGCAATGAATTTTTTTTAGATGGGAATTTGGAAAGTTGTATGTAATAAATGAATTAAACAGTTCCCTATGTGGAAATTGTTTATTTTAAATATTCATTCACAAACTATTGTGCTGGAAAACCACAATGAAAAAGATTTGCATTCATTAGTTTACTGTACACAAAACCAACTATGCTTTATTAGAACTTCAATTTCTACGCTTTCATCAGCTTCTGTTTCAAAGCAATTAAGGAGTCAGTCAATAAACAGCTTTGACTAGTCTACACACGCTAATACTGCATTTTTTTTGCCTTTGAAAAGGAACATCTTAATGAGCTTTGTCACCAGCATCACAAAACTAAAACAGGGTAATTGCGTGAAAATAACGTCTACTCACAGCTATTGGGCTTATTACATGCAGTTCGTGTAGCAATTGTTTCCACACCAAATAAAAATGATTTGTTTCTCCAACTATCAGAATGTTTGCCTTTATTATTAGTGGTGTCAGAAAACCAAACGGTTAAAAAAACGAACGTTACTCTTACTTGGACTACGTTGGACACTTGCTCCTGAATTTTCATGAAATTGAGGATGACAATTTATTTGTCAGGAAAACAAAGAAGTTCTAAATTTTTGGTGATCTTTTCTTCATCTATTTTCATATTGTCAGCAATAATTTCAGATCTTAAATCTTCTGGAATTCTTCTATTATTATTGCGGAGAATTACTGACTATTTCACGATTTTGAAACCCAGCTTGTTAGTTTTTGTTTTCTGTTATAATGCGGGGAAAATTGATTTCAATCAACAATTCTAGAACTATTTAGTTTTAATTCTTGAAGATTTTATGTTAAGCAATGGCAATGAGACAGTGTTTGATTTCGGAAACTTGTCGTGCCGGAACAACAAAAAATCATTCACTTAAAACAATAAACATAGGAACCAATACTTAAATACGCATACCGCTCAACCAGCCGGATATTGTATTATATTGCAATATTATTTTCCAATTACTTATTTCTTTTAGACAGAGAGCAACTCGTCACTGGCTGTTGGTGCACTTATTCCGCAGCTTGAAGTAACATTTGTAATGCCTCCTCAAAGTCCTGGAAAGGAATCATCAGGTGGAGACGGTGAATCGTTTGTTCCGGATTTTTCTAGTATAGATGACATCACAGTTGGTGAGTATAAAAAAAGCTGCTATTATAGATTAGTTTATCGAACCAGTCAATTCGAGAAAAGCCTTTTGAATATTTAGACATTCATGAATTTGGTTAATGTGATTTTTAAGTTTATTTTTTATTTTATATAAAAATATTTACTTATAAATGCAATCAATCATTTGAAATAACGAGATAGGCTAAATATAATACCAAGAAGTATTTCATACCTGTTGTGTGATTCGTCGTTATTTAAGTTTAATTCAAAACTTGCTTTATTGTCAGAAGATTCATTTTCTCATGGAAATAGCTATAAACCAGGGGTGCCAATAAATGTGGTTAATATTAATAAGTTTTTATGTTTCAAATATAAATAAAGTTGATTAATCGACAGGGTTGTTTAGTTCAGTCTGTATATGACATGACAAACTTCGTCTTTGTAATAGATGTCTTGTCTTGGTATAGATCTCATATTGGTTTTTATTGTTAAAGTGGTTCTTATGCAAACATTAGTTTATATCCTTTCATAGATGTAGATATTACAAAATATACTTGGTTAAAAATCTAGGAAGATAAATAACCAAATTTAATAGCATTAAAGTCTGAAGTTAAAATGAGGTCATAGACAATTTAAAATTGAAAGTATCCACATATTTATTGTAATGTAATAAACGTTACAATGTTTTATTGGACTAAGGTGTATATTGAAAACGCACCAATACCAAAAAATAATGACTTTTGAAAAAGTCTTCAATCTTCATAAACCCGCATGGTATAATGCGAGATCAACCATTATATTAAAGATTATTCATGCAGTTTGTCTATTAAGTTATTTATTTACCGACTTGCAAGGAACGTGATTTTCTGCTCCGCCAGGAATCATTGGAGTCATCTAGGAGCAGGATTATTCATCAACAACATCATCGTATTAAAGATTTTTCACACAATTTGTCTATTAAGTTATTTATATACCAACTTACAAGAAACTTGGTTTTTTTGCTCCGCCAGGAATAACTGGAGTCATCTAGGAGCAGGATTGTTCATCAACAGCATTGGAAGTACATATATCTTGATAAAAAGGAAGCCGTTGACCTACTGGTCTGGACAGGCCTCCGAAATCTTAAGCCGGCCGTAGCACTGCGTCAAGATCCTGACACTGATGAGTTATGAGTAGATAAGCAACCTTCGTCCGAGCTTAAATTTCACGACTTTCCCATGTAAATCTCCATAAGAAATTTTAAGGTCCATTTTGCATTTCAAGGTCACCAACGCCCCTATATCAGGGCTGGCGCCGCCGCCACTGACTTGAGCTATCGCATATATATAACCGCCTACCTTGCGCATGCTCCCTGCAATCCCGCCCCGTATGGCTCCCGCGAATCCGCATCGCGCACCCAAACTTGGACCGTATTATTTTCTAGGTTATGTCAGCTATCATTTTTGATACATGTCAATTGTCAATTATCAACCGCGTGGTCTCTCTATGTTTTGTTCACCTTCATCGAACATCTGCAATATTTTCAAAGTCTTAATTTGAGCTAAATATAAATCCTCGTCTGACGTCACAGCGCCATCCTCGGAATAATGTAATGCCTATAGTATATTTCCTAACTAGTGCAGAAAGTGTCACTTTTCCGCACGCGATAGCAGTTGGCCGAACGACGCGTAGCGGAGTTCGGCCAACGAAGTGAGGACCCAAAACCCAATCAAGTGAGGAAAAGACACTTTCTGCACGAGTTGGGAACGCTATTTTTTCTACGAGCGTGCGGAACTAAAACTAAAAATAGAGAAACAACATATTGAAGTTTTATTAATTTTTATTAAAGCGTAAAGAGAAACTACAATCTATTCTACAACTTATGATTAATATTAATAGTAAATTGGCAATTTGATGCATTCTGTAAGTTGATCGCTGATGCGCATTATAAGATCCTTTACACAAATAGTGCACTATATAAAAATCGGCCTCTCCTATTGGCCGATCCGCATGACCCTCCGCTCGCTGCGCTCGCTACGGGGGCTGAAGAAAAGGAAACTAACCAGGTGCTAACCCAAACTAACCCAAGACATACCCAAAATCAAGAAAAAAACAGTTTAGAAACATAATCTTAAAAAAAAATAAAAATAAAGAAACGGGGATTGAACCCGCAGCTATCTAAACCTCTACACCACGAGAGCTCTTGACAGAAATTGATTGCATCACGAAGACATATTGTAATGCGAGATGGATCGACCAATAGGAGAGGTAAGTTTTTACATAGTGCACTATTTGTGTAAAGGATCTTAAAATGCCGCTGATGCTATTAGTTTTTTTGGTTCATTAAGATCGGTTGGTGAATCTATTGCTGCTTCGATTTCTTGTGTCGAGAGACTGGTTGTGACAAAATTGTTGTTGGAAGAACTAGCCTCATATGCATGTTCTTTGTCGGTGGATAATATTGGCTAGACATTTTTCTCCGCATTTCCGTTGATTCTTCTAAATACCCTTCAGCCACGGCTGTCGATTTCCAACCTCCCAATCTTTTTATACTGGTAATACCTTCTCCACTATCTGCCAATATGGTAGCCGAAGACCGCCGAAAAGTATGGCCCGTATTAATTCGGGGTTAGGAAGTTTCAGAAAAGCTGCAATTTCAGACGGATATTTACCGAAGCTATTCACGCCAACACATTGGACGGTACAGGCTCCTTGTCTGTAGTTTACGAAAAATCTGTTGTGAGGAGTATTGGGTTTTCTCAAATTTGCGTATTTTCTGTAGAGATCTAAGTATCTGCCGTCGTTTACATCATTTGCAATGACAAAACTTCTGCTGGTGTGATTATTCGAGTCTGGTATCTTCACAGTCAAAAGGCCCTCCCTTTCCGTGATATCATTAGTGGTGATTTTTGCGAGTTCATCACGACGACATGCGCCGGCTAACCGAAAAATAGTTGCTACTTTTATTAGAAGATATGTCTTATCTGGTGTTTCCTTCAAAAATTTTGAAATTTGTTCTTTGGTAAAAATGTTGGCTTTTTTTGGTTGAAATCCTACATTTTGTTTCTTTAAATAAGACGTGAGCTTACAATATTGACCGATGTCACGTTGTTTTGAATTTTAATAACATTTTTAAGCATCGAATATCTGGACCATAATGTGTTGGGACGGTAGCTTTTGCTTAGATGTATAAAATATGCCAAAAACACTTTCTCCTTTAAACTTTTCACCTGCTGACTTTCGCACCACTTGTTAAAAGCTGCATATTCTTTTGCGTACCTGTGTTTCGACTTTTCCGGTAGCAACTCTACATCTCTTGCTGCTTTCAGTATTGACTCGGGCAACTCATCATCGAATGAGTTCATGATAATATAATAATAATAATGAAAGGATTTTAACACAATATCATGCGTCTTGCTTTAAGTTGACGTTTTTAATTTATTCGAATTGTTGACAGTATGTTGGCAGGGCGACAAAGGCAAAATTTGACATATACGCTAATTGTTATAACTGACACTGGCGTGGCATGCTAATTGTTATGTTATTATTAATAACATTTATTGATATTTATGATACTGGATGTCCCAAATTTGTAGGTATATTTCTTTTGTATAATAATTCTTTAATAATTATAATTGGTTTCCCGCTTTGTTATAACGAACATGACGCGTTCCCCTAAATTTGGTATTATCAATATAGAAGTTACTGTGTGACAACTTTGTATACTTTTTTTGATATTTTTACTTTTCCGCACTAGTGTGGAAAAGTAGTGCGGAAAATATATTAATTCAATGTAAAGCCATAGCAGAGGACCATTCCTATACTGGGTGCTCAGCCTATAGATATATTTACATTATTTAGATAGCTACCAAATATTGTCTACAAATACATTAGCAATATTATGCTTTTACATTGATTTTCAAGGCCAACAAAATGGCCTAAAAATAGATTTAAAAAAATGCAAAATCACCATTTATCGGTTATATCATCTTGAAATATTAGCCATCTTCGAGGAGTAGATCGTTTTATTATATCAACTTGCTCGGAAATAATCGGGTAAGATCGTGAACGGCGAGAAATTTAAATAATTTTGAAATAAACGTTTGATGGAACACCACGTGACCTACTCCATCTATCCCGTATCCAATATAGTCGTCATCATGTCAAAGGGGCCTCACCATTCCTAAGGGTAGTTTTAAGGTGAATGTTTAAGGGTGTTTTAGGGTTAAAAAAAAAAAAATTATTAAAGACCTTTTTGTCTTAATGCCTTTTTGACACCAGCCACTCTCTCCTTTCCCCGACCATGCCGATGGTGACGACGACGACTTTGAATAAAATTCAAATTAAAATAATAAAAGTTTCTTGCGGCGGTAGCAACATAGCATCAGGAATCGAACCTGAATCTATTAGAACGAAGAGCCGGAGCGCATCCCACTAAGGTACCAGAGCTATGATTAAATTTAATTTGAAAATGATAGCCTAACATCATCAGCTTGTGCGGGCCCGCAATGTTGAAGTAACAAGCAAGCGTGGGTCAAAATTGATAATAGATTTCAAATTAATTCAAAATTAGCCAGAAATACATACACATAATTTTAAATTAATATATTTTATTTCTATGAGGTCGAAATTGATAATAGAGTTCAAATGCATTCAAGAATAGTTTTAATATTATGCATGTGTTAAATAGGATATTTATTTTTAAATTATTTTACGTTAAAATATTTCAAGCATTTATCTTTCAGTGTTCTGCTATTTTTTCTACAGGTGGTCAATCTTAGCACGTATTTATTTATTCTTTCTTCTTGGGGAATATCAACTTAAATGTTGGTTCTAAAATTTTAAGACATCAGTTTCTAAGTACAATTCGGCATATTCTCGTAGATTTTTAATATGAAGAGTATGCCAAACTTCTTGAGCATGCTGATAGGTAGTCGTTTTCGGGAATATCATTATGATTAATTTTGCTATAGAAATGATCTTTTGTTGACAATTTAGTTTCTTCTAATTTTCCCCAACAATTTAAATAGTCATAGGTAGTAAAATACTTTTTAATTTGTCATAGTAATGCGAAAAACTAGTGAAATTTTGCAATAAAATATACCAAAAATCATACTATAAAATGAAAAATTGGCTGGGTTAAGCCTGAAGAGTAGAGCTTACCCTAACCTGTAGCCATGGTATTTGGAGAGATTTGATCGGTCGTTAAATAAAAGCGGAGCCTAGCCTTGTCTAGTCTATAAAGATACATACCTAATCATTTTTCAACGTTTTTACACTGAAAAGTTGAGCCTTTTATAGCTTAACCGAGCCCGTAGATACTTATTTAATTTTTTTTTCAAATTGATGAAAAAAGGGGTTATATTTTGGGTTATTTTGAGCCAAAAATTAAGAATAATAGACTGAAAGTTCCTGTTTATTTCAAAAATAAGAACTGCATATTACTGTTTTTACTAATCTGACAAAAACTTTTCTATTTTTAAAGTCGGATCATAAACTGAGTCCTCGAAAACGGTTAAAAAATTATGTTGATTTCTACATATATTATTACCTATTCCTGAACTATATACGAGACATCCGTGTTTTCGTACAACTTTAATTCCAAGTTTTACTTTTTACAATGTTTTATTATAATAGGTAGTTTCTTTTTTAATAAATGGCCTACCATTTAAACTGTAAGTTCCGAATAAGTTTAGGCGAAAATAAACGAAAAATTATACGTATACTTCCTAATCCAACTAGTTTCGTTTTCAATTTTATGGTTCATCTTAGATCTAAGATTTCTAAGAGACGCATTTTTTAAATGCATTAAACATACATAGAAAATAATGTTTCAATCACACAATCGTAGAAAAAAGAACATCAAAACAACTAACACTTTTCTGATCACAGTTTATTCCGCTTTTGCTATTTTACTAGTAACGAATGAGCCGACTGAAAAGGTAAAAAAATGCTTGAGAAAATCCAAAGTTGGGAGCCACCCTATATCTTTGCAACTTTTCCGTTCCTATGATGAAATTAGACACGGCGGACGCGCGGTGTTTTTTGTGAGTTCGACAGCCCAAAATATATAATAAATTACTTTTTATTTTATTGCAGCTTAAAAAAACAAATTGTCTGCAATATGAATATTATGAATACTATGAACGGTTTTAAGTTTTAATCCTGGCTTCTGTAGAATGTCAACTTAGTTTTACATATTTCTATATTCAAAAATAAGTAATTCAAGTAAATTATATTATAATATGTAATATTTTGATTTTAATATTTTCATCTTTATGTATTTTCGTACAGTTGGATTTTGGACATTTAACATCTTGATTCAAGGAACTCCCATGGAAAGTCTGTTTAGATTCTATCGGACAATAATTTACAACTTCGCAGCATTTTCAAATTGACAAAAAATTCACATTAAAATTCATGAATAAAATCGGGAAGAAATTCATAAATATATAACGGACTTCAGTGAGTTAGGGGGAAAAATTAACTAGATTTTCTAGTTCAATAAATAGATTTTTGTGGTTCAAAAAAGAAAATTTTGCAGAAGTGCCAATCCAAGAATAATCTATTAGTTAAGACAATGAACTGTTGAGGAAAAACGAGACATTGTGATAAAGACGAGGGTATAGCTTTTAAAGAGAGTTAATTTAAAGAGATAGTGTAGTGTTGTAAATTGTTATCGAATCTTTATATTATGGTATGATGCCTAAAAAATGCATGACTCCATTTTATTGACGAATAAGTACGTAAGTCCAGTAATATCGCATTATTTTACTTGGCCTACGGGCGATGATATCACACACCAGTATTTTGCATCGTAAGAGTTGTTGCTTAGTGCCACAGAGAGATAAAACTATTTTAGACCTCAATAGTTATCGAAACTTCATATTATGGTACTGGTTGAATAGTCTGTTGAATGCTTTTCTTTTTCCGAGGTTCTGATATTATTTCTTTGATAAAATAAAGCCATACGATCGATTTTCACTAGTACTAAACAGCGAGAGAGTCGAAACAGATGTCATTAAAAAGTCAATAATAATGTTATGTCATTTACGCATTTTGACAGAGGAGAGAGGTAGAAAAATAGTGTTTAAAGCTCGATTTAAATATGTATTAATATATTAGTGTGATTTAAAATACCGGGTCCGTTTAATAAATGTTTGGAAAAGATTGGATTAGAGATTTTTACAGTTAACCACTAAATGAATGTATAAGTATTGCCGCAAAAAAAGGATGAAAGGGAGGCAATTCTCCATCATCTCCAAAAATATTCGAAGTATCTTCATTTGTTGCACGACTTTCGTCAAAATACATCACTTTGTCGTACTATATCTAAGTGACTGCCTCTTATTGCCAACGATTTTCTACGCTACAAACTAAAAATATTATATTTTTATTTTTAGGCATCTTACGAAATAGTACTCGATCTATACCTTTGATGGAAAATAGTGGACGTTTTGTATCGTATTCTGAAAGTACCAACATCTTATCACAATCATTACCAGAGCACAGTGAAACTATATACACGGCACATCATTCACCTAAAAATCTTCAACAGAAACATCCAATTCAGAACAATATTAATGTTGGTAAGTCAATATATTTAAGTGCAATTATTCATATACTCCAATGTGCAGGGTGCCGTATTTTTGCTTCACGGTATACGTATCAAAAATATATATGCATTGGAAAAATTGCAAGATGCTTTCATCTTACATTTTCAGTTGTTTGCAGTAAATATTTATTTATACGCTGTACGTGTTCAGTGGTTTATATTTTACTATATTTCGAATAAGGGCTGTTTTACTAAATTTTAAATGGATGAAAATATGAACATCAATATTTTCTAGCATCTATTTCTAATAATTAATATTAACTTACGGGTGTTAATTGTGGCTTTTATATTTTTATATTATTTTGTTTCTTAGAATTATCTATTGGAGGTTAACACTAAATATAAAAAAATAGGTAAAAGCGACAGAAATAATTTCCTATGATGGATATTTTGTAGTTCTGCTCACGATTTTTTTTGTCCATATAGTATTTTTCTGGACATCGTTGATATTATTATATTTACAAAGTATTGAAATTTTAGCTAAAATCCCCAATATTGTTTGAATGGTTCTAAACCTGTGCTTAATGACTACTTGACATCCTGATTATTCTTTTTCAAATACTGTATCCCGGTCTTTGCCAACAAATGTAGCATATTTTCTTCCATATATACCTGATTTGATAGCAACTGCGTACATTTGGCTCTAGGTTCGGCTTTAAAATTAACATTCCTATCAACGTTTTACAAATTTATCTAATTTCAAACAGATAAACGAGGTTAAAAGGGCTCAAAAAGCGGAGCAGGCTTGCTTTATGCATCCATAACTTTAGAGCATTAAGAAAGATGATTTTTTATTATGATATGTGCCTCTAATGATGGGTTCTATTATTTGTATACTTTTTTAACATTAACACATTTTTGTTTTAACTTTTTTATAACTATATACATAATTCAGGGGAATAAAAGTGCAATATCAAATTGTTCACAACGATGTTTCTATTAACTTTAGTATTGTTTAAGTTAAATAAAAGTTTGATATATTTTTGACAATTTTTTATGGAAAATTGTGTGCAAACAACTGTCTAATTACTTGTGTCATGGATCTTGATGAAGTGCGTTTTTAATTAAATTAAAGTTTTTTTTATTTTCTCCGTTTATGCCTTATTGGTATTTAAAACCTAATTTTATGTTATTTTAAAACAAGAGTAGTCTACCTATATAAAATTTGGTAATGTTAATCGTTTAATAATTGTAACTTCTGTAAAATAAATAGGTCTAGACAAACAACAACTGTAAAACTACCTCGAACACTACATTCCGAAGCCATCAATCACTCAAAAATTCGTCTGAAACCACGGCTATCGGCCTAAAAAAGTCCGAATTTTCGAATTTTTATACAATTTTGCCATTTAAAATCGTTTTTAAACGGATTTCAGACGATAAAAAAGCATATTATTATTTTCAATTAAACGAACTGTCAAAAGTATTATTCAGATGCTCATACGTTTAAAACAATATTGTCATAGCCCTCTTCTAAAATTTGACAAAATTGGTTATTGACTGTCCCAAATCAAAGGATGTCGGCCCACGATTACTAGGTAAATAAGCTGTGTCCATATGTTGATGTTATTCCTGGTGGCATTAGATTTTCGTGTCGAATTTGTGCAGTGATTTAATCCACTCCGAAGCTGCCAGTAAGTATTATTAAAGAATCCTAACTAATATTATAAATGCGAATGTGTTTGTTTTTATTCTATGAACACGCTAAAATGTATGGGTAACGGCCATAGCACGTTGAAAATACCACTTTTCGTCCGCTCACTGAAGTTAAGCAACGTCGGGCGTGGTTAGTACTTGGATGAGTGACCACTTGGGAACACAACGTGCTGTTGTCATTTTTTTACAACCGATGTCGTTATAGAATATGTTTACACATCAGTTTCGAGTACTAGCAGACTCGCTAATTTTTTAATATATTCACGTTATTTAAAGCTTAGTAAATTTTAGGTTGTATTACTGAATTAGGAGTGGTTGAATTGGTCAGAGTTTCGTTTACTTGCGCCGCCAGTTTTGCTTTTGACCTTGTTAGAACTAAAATTCACGACATCGTTTCTGTAATTTTCCTGAAATTTTTTCCATAAATATATTACTTAGTAATGGTTATAGTGGTGAACCCTTATCTATATCATTGTTTTGTTGGCAGTGGTTACTATTCTATTAAAATTATGTAGTTTTGACACAAGTGGTGTAGCTCAAGTATGGTTTGGGTTTTCTGCGTTCACCAAGATAAGTATAATTTATTTTAAAGAGACAGCAAAACTTACCAGAGAGCTGTGTTTAAATTAATTTTGAAGTTTTTCTTGTTGTGAATTTTTATATACGAGTTTGTGTCATTTGTAAGCCGATTAAGAATATTGAATAGATATTTCGCACTTAGTGTGTTAGCGAATTTATACTGCCTATTATTGGACGTAAAGGATTTGTGTATTTTCGTTACTTGATGCATGGTGTCAGTTTGAATCTTTCTATATCGCTAAACTGATTTTTGTGTTTTTAATATATCTGTCTTTCAATTCGATCTGTTCTGTCTACATTGTGTAATTACCGCCATTTAAAACAGGCGTTACTTTTTAGTCGTAAGTAGTGCAATCCATTACTACGGTTGAATTACCTTTATCGCCTGGATGAATCTTAATAGTGATATCTATTTTCAATTATTGTAACGCTTTTTTTCTGTGTATGTATGTTAGTTTGGGTTAGATTTTGTTTAATTTTGAATAATTTTCTCTGGTGTAATTTTAGTTCTAATTCTTAATCCGTCTTCTGGTTTTGTGCTGTTTGTGCAGTTGCTGAAATTATATCAGACTTAGGGACATTTGAAGGAATGGTCGATCCTGCCATAATGATGTCAGCGCCCGCTGTATTGACCCTCTTAGTAAACGTTGCTGCTTGGGTCTTTGCTGCATTGAACTGGACCAAATTTCGGTCGCCCCAAGTTTGAACTTTCTCCAGGTCTTGATTAATTGCTGTAATCTGCTCCTGTCTGCGGTGATGAGTCTCAGTCGCTGGTAAGGGTTTTTCTGATCTAAAGTGGGAGACAAGGGTACTGTTATCTGCAAAACTGTAAACAGGATTATTCGTTTCGATCAGCAGGTCATTAATATAGATGAGGAACAGAGTTGGTGAAAGTATTGCGTCCTAAGGCACGCCCACGTTGATGGTGAATGTGTCCGAGATGTGTCCATCGACTGCAACGTGTAGGGATCGGTTCTTAAGGAAACTGGCCAGCCAGCTGCAGAGAGAGTCCCAAGGACGGCAGTTTGTTGAGCAGTCCGTCATGCCAAACTCTGTCGAATGCCTTTGAAATATCCAACGCAATCGCTCGAGACTCCGTAGTTTTCAATTGCCCTACTCCATATATGAGTGACATAGGCCAATATATCTCCTGTCGATCTCTCTTTGCGAAAGCCGTATTGATTATCGCTGATTATTCTGTTGCTCTCGAGGTACTTGAGTAGTTGCTGGTTGACCACACGTTCCATGACTTTGGAGATTATTGGAAGCAAGGCAATTGGGCGATAGTTTGAGGGCGTCGTTTTCTTGCCTTTTTTTGGAACAGGTTGCACTCGAGCGACTTTCCAAGAGGATGGGTAAATCCCTTTTCTGTAAGAAATAGAAAAAAGCCTGGAAAAAACGGGTGTAAGTTCGTTGGCGCAGTTCTTTAGCACGATGGCAGGTATTCCGTCCGGTCCTGATGCCTTTTGGGTATCTAGTTCTTTAAGGATTTTGCGAATATCACGATGAGAAAACTTGACTTCTGCCATGGTGGTGTTGATGTTCGGTATAGTGGGGAGAGTCTTGCCTTGGGGCACGTCTAAGGTAGAGTGCGATGAAAACATTTTGGCGGGCATGTTTGCTTTTTCCTTGGCTGTAGTCGCCGTGATGCCACGTTCGTGGCCATAAATTCCTGGAACCACTGGGGCATTGCAAAAGTTTATTCCTGATCCTTTGATTGTGTTTGTCCTTAGTTTCGTCGATCACACGCTTGCACTCGTTTCTCGCTTCGATAAAATAATTGTGATTTTCAGCGGTCTGATTTTGCTGCCAGTACTTATAGGCTTGCTGTTTCCTTCCTACAGCTCTCTTGCATCTTTAGTCGAACCAGGGCTTTCCTTTTGATGGTAACTTGATGGAATTTGGGATGTATGCTTCCATTCCTGAGGAGATTACTTGCATGATCTCTTCGCAGCAGTCTGACGGGTCGTCAGTGGCAAAGCAGACGTCGAGCCAAGGAAAATCTAGGTAGAACTGCCTTAGATTGTCCCAGTTTGCAGAATTGTAATGCCAGATTTTGCGAGGCAATGGTGGATCCTTCTGTATGAGTGGCAATTCACAAACCGTTGTAATAAGTTTGTGGTCGGAGGTACCTAATGGCGGACCAACTGTAACCTTGTACTTGTCAGGATTGGTGATCAGATAAAGATCCAGGAGGGCGGCGAATTCGCCCCTCTCTGAGATTCGAGTTGGTTCATCTACAAGTTGAGTAAGCCCGCAGCTGATGGCAAATGCTTCAGCTTCTCTACCTTCGTTGTCGGTCTTGTGATGTTTGAGCCAGTTGGTGTTGTGGGCATTGAAGTCTCCCAGAACGATTATTTCTGAACTGGGGTGATCGACCTGTATTGAGTCAAAAGTGGTAGCTAGTATTGAGAAAAAGCTTTGGTAGGCTCTATGGCTCGGAGGGCGATAGAGACAACATATAAACTTGGTTAATCCCTTGGCGGTGAACTTGAGCCACATGACGTCAAGGTTATTCGGTTCGAGTGTTTCCTCGCGGTGACATGAAAGGTCGCTTCGGACAAAAAGGCATATTCCGAACTTATATCTAAATCGGGTATGTAAGTCATAACCAGGATAGAGGTAGTTCACTGTTGTTGTTGTAGAACATACTTGTGTTTCTGTAGATGTTGGTGTACCGAATTTATGTTTGTATTTAGGCCTCTTATGTTGCAGAAATCTATTCTAAATTGGTTCGGTATCTTTGCTGTATGTGAAATGCGGAATGAAGGGCTCCCAGGGCCACCCAGCGCCCGGAGATCCGAATGGCCGGGGAGTTTACTCCCGAAATATTTTGATCCTGGAAGCACCATCATGTCCATATATTCCTACTGTGGAACCCAGGACCACCAGCGCGGAAGCGGAACGTGATTTGGGAAAACCACTTAGCGCTTCCCAATTCTGGTGGGGTGGTCTTTCACCGGACGATGCGAGTAGCGAGTAGGCTTATGCATCTACCACCTAGGGCCGCTTACACTCGAAGCATCGGCCTCAGACTCATTCCTTTGGCGGTCCCTAGTCTGACAGGGCTAATCATGTTTGTGTTATCAGATGATTAAAACTAATCACAGAATCTAACTGTTTGCTTAATCAAGCGAATCAATCCTGGAATCCTACTAGTCACGCTTGTTCAACCAATCCAGTGGACTATACGAATAGGGTATCTATGTCTATTTAAATTATTTTTACATTTAATAATTTCCAAACTTTCTTATGCGTCTAATAATCTCCTGTCAGATATATTGGGATTTATTTTTGAAGTTTTAATTGGAATTCTATGATTATTTTCAAAAGCATGCTCGGCAACACTTAATTTTTCTGTTCTACCATATTTTCAATAAGCTGTGTTCTTTGAATCTCGTTTGTATAGATCTTCTAGTTTGCTCAGCATATTTTTGGTTATCGTCCGTGCATCCAATTTCATAAATTCCACTTTTGGTGCATGCGTTTAGAAAAACCATTCGTGATTCCACTTTTGTTAATCAGGAACAAAATATTTTTCGATACCATATAATCCCCAGTATATTAGAGGACTCCAAAAATTTTTAAGAATGTAGATTTAAAATTAGTATTCCAAACTCAGTTTAACACTAAGAAATTATTGGGTGGCCCAAGGGCAATATTGAAATTAGGAAAAGTGGAGTTTATGGAGTTGGATACATGCATTGTAACCAAAAGATATGTTGGGCATAGCTCATTTAAAGTTTGGTTGAACAGAAAAATCAAGTGTTGTCGAGCATGCTTTTGAAAAGAATTATAGACTAATCATTTTCACAATATATCTGACAGGAGATTATTAAACGCATACGAAAGTATGAAAATGATTAAATGTAAGAATAATTTAAACAGAGATAGAGGGCCTATTCTGTATATTTCATTGTATTGGTTCTTTTCGGTTTCGCTTAATTTAACAATCAGTATAAGATAGGTAGATTGTGAGTTTAGATTTGATCATCTCCTGATGATGCAAACTTGGTTAGCGAAATGAGCGTCGAGTGCAAAAATTATGTTTCGGTACTGTGGATGAAATTCTATTGTAGTGCATTTTGCCAAAGATCCCAAACCCCAACTTAATCAAAATTTCAGCGTAGAAACAGATTTTCTAAATAATGTTTTGATTAATAATAACTATCGGATTCATTTTATTCAAAGATGTTTTATAGAATTTGAACAAACAAATGTTAGACAATATCAAAATAGACCTATTACGAACCTCTTTATTATATTCCTGGTTTATCGGACAGAATAAAACGAATAGGTAACAAATTTAACATTCGTGCCATTTTTAAAACAGAAAACACCCTTAGTACTAAACTAACAAAAACAAAACTACACAGGTCGCATTTTAAGTTTACAAGTATAATTTTCTATGGTTTGAATTTTTATTTTGAATTTTCAAAAAAAAAATGATTTTGTGTAAAACATATCCCTTATTTGAACTTTCTGTTAATGGATCACCTAACGTTCATAAACTGGTAGCATATGACCTACCGTAAGACACCGTGTAGACAATTCGTCGATACCTTCCATAGTTTGCTCATTATTGGGACTAAGCTGGAAAATAACGACAATTTTCGAAAAATTGCCATATAATCGTAGTTAGCCAAGATATCCACAAAATCTCAAAAACGTCCCGAGGTATTACCTAACTGTATATATACTGCTTTTAGAGCGGGCGCAAATGTCATTTTTCCGTAATCGCGTCAAGAGTAAAGTACCTTAATTTATAAAGATACAGCAAAATCTTATAAGGAAAAGTTCTTCCAAATTAAAAAAGTAATCTAAATATGAAATTTGAGTTAAGTACATCAACTTTTAATTTTTCTTTTTTTTTCTCGATTTTTTCTTAAACGTTACGCCACTGGAGAATGTTTTGTTCTTTTGTTATTAGTATACTTGCCAAGTAACTTCAATACTTATTTGAGATAGAAATTAGTTGCATAGTTGCATAATGTTGCAGTTTTTCCAGAGATAATAGCCAGTTTAGGTATCAGTGTGTTGCAAACACATTTAAACACTTTTGAATCAAAATTTTTTCCACTCAAAATCATGAATAGACCCAACTCTTTTCATTTCATGTAAAACAACTAATAATTTATTTATCTTTTGTACCCGATGAGTAAAATATGCCCAAGTATCCTAAAAAGCCATATAAAATATTTGGTCTTGAAGAGTAGGCCATGTATTTGGAATAAAAACAAATAAATAGCAATAATTTTACTTCGCTCTGACATATGAAATTAATTTTTATTGAGACAGTCATTCCAATTGTATTTTGTAATAATTATTGTGGACAATTCTTTTGGACCAAAATTGTTTAAATATTATTACAACACACTGATACCTAAACTGGCTTTTATCTCTGTAAAAACTGAAACATTATGCAACTATGTAACTAACGTCTACTTTAAATCAATTTTGAAGTTGCTTGGCAAGTACACTAATAACAAAAGAACAAAGCATTCACCGATGGCGTAACGTTTGAGAAAAAAATCGAGAAAAACAAGGGAAATTAAAAATTGATGTACTTAACTCAAATTTCATATTTAGATTACTTTTTTAATTTGGAAGAAGTTTTCCTTATAAGATTTTGCTGTATCTTTATAAATTAAGGTACTTTACTCTTGACGCGATTTCGGAAAAATGACATTTGCGTCCGCACTAAAAGTAGTAAGTAACAAACTCGTTTACTGTTTTAGGGCAAGCACCAACTTTTATGAAGAACAAAATTTTCTGAGAATCCAATAATAAAGAAGTTTCCCATATGTTGCATACTTTTTTGGACACACTGTATATATATATATATATATATAGTTTTGTTTGAGATTTCTTGGTTTTGGTCATTAATATAAAACACTACCTGTGATAGTTACATTTTATTTGGCAGGTATAATTGACGTTTCGACCAGCCTTTGGTCTTTTTCAAAATCTTAGAACGTAGACAATATATCCATTAATGTATCAAACAATATAACACAAGCACTTTACATATTTCACAAACATACATATACTAATTCAACGTCAAGATCTATTGGCAAAATATGCCGCAAAAAGCATCTACGTAGGGAATGTAATACTATTCGCAGCTTTGTGGGTATCTGTTCAGTCAAGAATGGATTTACTATTTTAAGGTCTTCTATTCACAGTGTTCTAAAACAAAGTTCTGGTGACATATCAGACACCACTGTAAGAAGTGATATAACATTAATCACTTTTTCAAATTTTAATAACTTGTAATTTTTTAGTTTGGTGTGCATTTAAGTCGAGTTATTTCGCCATATAAATACGTTACCTATCAAGTAGCGTGTTAAGCTATTTTTATAATAAAACCGGGCTTGTCGAATGCATACAAATGCCAACGGTTTTAACAAGTGCAAACTAAATTCACGGCAACGGTCATCTTTATGATATATTGTTGCTACTTGCTTCTAGACGATATTGAAGGGAATATTGACACTTGAATGTTTAGTAGAATATACTGCAAGAAGCAAGTAGAGGATGTAATACTATTCGCAACTTTCTAGGTATCTCTTCAGTCAAGAAAGGATTTACTAGTTTAATGTCTTCTATTGACAGTGCTCTAAAACAAAGTCCTGATGACATGTCAGACACTATATCTGTAAGAAGTGATGTATCAAGCGATTCAGAACAAGTTGCAGTGATCAATTTTGAAGAAGATATAAGAGGTAACTGACATTTTCAATAAGACTTATTCAATAATTGGTCTACGCTTGAGTGCTGTTCAAATTAACTTACTTGAAACGCGCATTTAACTACGAGCATAAGCTTCCCTGACAGACTGCCTCTTAATTTGATTTAATTTCATTATACTATCGTACCTTTTATGCAATACTACTAACGCAAACTTTGTATTATCTGCTATCAGCGAATATTAACTACGACAAGAAGGCCCACTCCATGGCCAGAGAGCGCTCTAAAGGAATCGTCGTTTATTTTCTTCGCCGCACACAGGTTGAATTTAAATAAAAGCTGGCCATAAACGATATTTTCGCTTGCGGTATATTTAATCAAATTTATGACAAAATTATTTATAGCACTCTAATACTCTACTTGGCATTGAAAAAATACAATTGATATCTTCTGAATTGTTTGCAGCGCCCTGTCAAACTTACGTTATGGTTTTTTTTTATTATTATCGCCAAATAAATATTTTGATAAAGTTTGTATTCAACTGACTGTTTCAAAAATCTGTTAACGTTTTTAATTAGTCATTATTGATAACAATACTCAAGGTGTGTAATAATTAATATTTAAAAGATTTTGATTTTGTGTTAATGATTTCACCATATTTCCGAATACAAATATTCTGACAAAAGACATCAAGAGGAAATTGTTGCTCGAATTTGCCCCATCTTTTAATATTCAATTAAATTTTGGCGTTTTGGGTGATTTTAAAATTGGTTAAAGGTTTTGCACAATATTTTTACTGTATATTTCTTATTATTAATTATTTATTTTATCTTATATCGAATATTGACTCGACTATAGAATTTACGCGTCAAAATTAATCTGACAAAAGGATGAGCTGGTCTATGGCCTCCGCGTCAAAGGTCGCCTGCCAACATGATTGTTTTATTTGTATCATGGCCTGCCGATATTCTGGTAGTTTTCGCGCGGGGAAGGAGACACACCGTTGACATGCCGCCGCGGAGAGTCATGCTTCTTATCATATAGTTTTGCCCAAATACATAATAAAAAGATAAAGACTGATTGATGTACTATACTGCTAACGTGCTAACACTCCGTTGAGGTTATGTGTTGGTGTTATACCTAATTATGCAACAACTGAAGCCAGATTATCAGAAAATGGCGCGTCGAAATGAGGATCCCTTATTGGCTAAATTTGTAACGTGCGCAGTTTTCCCTGCTGCTGTCTTGTTTGAGCATTTACGTTTCTCTGTTTTTTTGCTTCATATGTTGTACTGAAAGTATTTTCAAATGGTTTTATGTCATTTAAAATACCCTTAACGCAACGCATTATTAAATTGGAATTTTAAAAGCTATATCTGTTGTAAAGTCATCGGTACGGGTGGGCAAGAAATTGAATAATCGATTAAACGCTTAATATTTTAGCAAATAACTGAATAATCGATTATTCGAAATAATCGATTATCGATATTTTCCGAAATATTAATCGATAAGTCGATTAATCGGTAATTTCTTAAAAGTGAATCGAATAATCAATTATTGTCGCCCACCCCTATTCCCATAATATTGTAGTAAGTGAAACTGAAATTTCGGTAGAATCATTATTGCTGATCCAAGACTTATGTTATTATAAAAAGAGGTAATAAATACTTTGGCTGAATCAGCAGATAAAAATTTATAATTTAGTTTTAATTTGTAAATATGGCTTTGATATTACCTTGGTATAGTCAGAATATAAGCAAGTGTTTTTGAACAACAGCTGCACTGATGCTTCTATATTTTTTACTAGTTTCGTCCCTATTAGATTAATTTTTAAAAATAGCGATAACTCTGAAATACATGTATGGCAAAATTGCAGGCCCTCATCAACGCGTTTCTGTCGTCCGCTTAACATTCATTTTGCTCGTGAGACTCCTGAATTAACCGTTGCAAAAACAAAATTTGGATCATCGAATTAAAAATTTAAAACCCTTTTTTTACAACGAAGGAGCCCTTAATATTCAAAATCATTTTTTAAAACGGTTTAAGAACATGCAAATGATTTTTATACATGATTTTTGTCGTTAGTGATAATTGATACACCCTATATATAATATAGATGATGAGGCAAAAATTATAAAAAATATAAACACGATATATTAAACGTGTAATACTTAATAACTTTTATGTCTTATTTCTGGTAAACCTTATTATGGCCAGCTTTCCTAGAAATTCGACCAGTGTGCGCCGGGTCCAAAGGTCACATGCCAGTATCATGCTAGTTTTCGCGCGGGGAAGGAGACATACCGTTGACGTGCCGCCGCGGAGAGTGAATCTTCTTATCGCAGTTAATATTCGCTGCGGCTATATTGAGAAAAGTAGAATTCCAAAAATGTCCCTTCTAAGCCTTTTTCTATTTATTAACACCTATTAAGTTTATTTATTTCTTGACGAAATATTTTTTTCTGGAACCTTTAGTTGTCGAGAAAACGCGGCACAATGAACTTCAAATGAGATTAAAATTCCACCTTACTAAAGGCATATTGAACCCTAAAGAATTTATCACTGAGAAGCGGTGCTGTTTTTGTATTTTAATATTTAGTGTACTCAATTTTTTGATGTACCGCTAGAAATGATTAACATAAGCCTATTTTATTTAGCTTGCAGATTTTTTTATAACTCTGTTTTGTACAAATTTCAGAGAAATAATCGAGAGGAGTTTGTCTCAGGCCAAGTGATATAATCCCCTTGATAGATTCTATTTGACTATATTGGCATGTATGTTGTATTTAAATAGACGGTGATTCTACAGCACTAGTTTTATAATCTGTTTTTCCTGAATTGACGCATACTATAGAGACGCATAATTTATCTCTCAAAAGAACTTAGCTGAAGGTCCAGTCCGAAAATATTACTTAATTGTGCAGTACGAGCTTCTTCCACTTTCCAGTACAATTTTCAAAATAAAAAATAAAAATTAGGTGTTGTATACTCAACCTGGCATCCATCGAACTGGTCGCTATCGTCGTGGTTTCAAGTATTTGTTTTATTGCCAACCTATATTTAGCAGAGGACCCCGCCCAAACTTATGGGAGGGACCGCTCTGTCGAAATGGTTAAAAACTGGGGGTTAAGTAGGAAATATGTAGATAAAAAGATTCCATGGACACAAAGCCCGGCTACAGCCAGATTCCTAGGTACATGGGGTCCATCAGTGCGTACAAATAAAATAGCTCAGTACTTTTTGGAAAAAATATTATATGCAAAAGTTGTAGGGTCTTTCGTATATTATCTTTTAGAATTAATTTGACTTTTCCCTGTCTCAAAAAAATAATAACAAAAATAAATTTTTTTTGGTTTCGATTCTCATAAATATTTTAAACAAGTTAAGTATTATTATTTCAAGGAAATTTTTTTCCAGGTATGGATTTTATGTTTTATGTAAATGGAATGCACGAATTTGAAAGAGTAGAAGAAGCATCAGAAGTAGTAGAAGAAGCTAGTACATTAACATCTGCTAGTGATCATAGTTTAACAAGTAGTTGTCGCAGGAAGGATCTGGTGAGTTGTGTTTTAGTTGATTGTTTTGTTTTTATTACATGGGGCGAGGGCCCGAGGGCATCGAGGAGCGAAAAAATATCCATTTTAGATTATATTCTATCCCTAATAAGTCAGTATAAATCAAACAGATGCAAAAATGGGTCTATATATCATATTAATTTATTATGTATGTTGAGATTTGGGTCCATCAGTAAAGTTTACTACAACACAGTATTTTGGATAAAACAATACTTTCGCTAACCTTGTTAGCATCATCAGAATATAAATCGAAATATCATCATAGATCCGCAAATAATCATCTTGTGGAACGCTTGTGTCAAGCGTCAAATCACTGTTTTGTTTCTGTATAAGCGTGGAAAAAATTTCTTGCTTTGGTTGATGCGGGATTGATGTCAGACTAGGGACCGCCAAAGGAATGAGTCTGAGGCCGATGCTTCGAGTGGAAGCGGCCCTAGGTGGTAGATGCATAAGCCTACTCGCATCGTCCGGTGAAAGACCACCCCACCAGAATTGGGGAGCGCTAAGTGGTTTTCCCAAATCACGTTCCGCTCCCGCGCTGGTGATCCCGGGTTTCACAGTAGGAGTATATGGACATGATGGTGCTTCCAGGATCAAAATATTCCGGAGGTAAACTCCCCGGCCATTCGGATCTCCGGGCGCTGGGTGGCCCTGGGAGCCCTTCATTCCGCATTT